>OU898283.1:22382999-22882948 GCA_918026665.1 Diabrotica balteata
TAAAAAATGTGATGTAAATTCCAGTCCTACTCTCACAGATGCCACTTAATTCATATAAAAGGGCTCTCTGTGATTTTAAAGTCATTCTCATCTATCGAACGTTCCTGGAGGAATCTTACCAATTCTAAATTATTAACACAATCGATCGCTTTCTGGTAATCTGTAAAGCATAGGAAAACATCTGTTTGCTGATCTCTTGCTGATTTTTGAAGTAGGGCAGTTAAGCTATAAAGTACTTTTCTTGTGCCAAATCCTTGTCTGAGACAAAACTGTGTGGGGCTAATGTCTCTTTATGCTAAAAAACAAAGAAATTTCATTAATAACCTACCATTAAATACGAGTTGTTAGAGGGAGCAGAGATAATGTTATCGTTAACGTTATCCAGCACTTAAAAAAACTCTGTTTGGTAGAAAATTCTATCTTGATCTTATAAAAAAGTTTTTTTTCTATGCACAACTAAACTCTAATAGTGAATTCTATGCAGTTTTCGTACCTATATATAAATCTACAAGAAACAGTTATTCAAAATTACAATTCCTATCGGACTCTCTCGTTCTAAAGTTAAAAATATTATTTTTTGGCAAAAAATATTTAAGAAACAAAGCAAAAAACACGGACACCCGTGATTATTCTCCTTTGTCCCATAACTTTTTTTACGGGGCATAGGTAAAGGTACAGTAAAGTAAAATGGTGTATATTTAAAATATTATAAAAAATTAAAATTCTCGGAACGGATTAAAATTTTAGAACGTAGTCTGTCTTATCAGACCTTCATCAGTGAAAATATTAATCAGCAATTAAAAGCAGCCACTTGATGAGGTGTAATAACCTTTTCATTAGATTTCACTTTCTTTTATTACTTTTAATTTGTAATCTAAAGGTTATTACACCTTATTGTAGTGTAAGGGGCTTAAACGGATAATAGAAAAATTACATTTAATATACCTACAATCAGAAGGTTATTACACCTTTTTAAGTGGCTAGTGTTAATTTCTAAGTTTTTACTGATGATGGTCTGATAAGAATGAACACGTTCTGAAATTTTAGTCCGTTTGGATAATATCGATTTTTTATAAAAAATAATTATAAATATCAATTTTACAAGAAGTTTTTTACTTTAAAAAAATTTATTAAAAATCCTTTGTAAAAGGTATGCTAAAGAAACCAAACGGGCTAAGTTAGACAAGACGTTTTCGGAATCCATATTACATCATCAGTTTCTAGGAGTACATGAATGTAGCCACTAAATATATGGAGAAAACCCGTTAACAAATAATTAATTACATTTAGTTTACAATATATTCCTTCTATGCGAAAGTAAGATGGGTGATAAGCAATTTGGATTTAGAAACGGTCTAGGAACTAGAGAGGCACTATTCTGTATGCGCGTTCTATTACAAAAAAGTTGTGAATTCCGAAAGAATGTTTATGTTTGTTTCATCGACTTCGAGAAGGCGTTCGACAGAGTCCAACACAACACACTTTTCGACTGCCTACGGGGCAGCAGGACTTGACCACTATGATATAAGACTGCTGAAATACTTATATTACAATCAAGTAGCCTCTATTCAAATTGGAGACAGTCCCACTGAAAAAATACCCATCAACGTGGAGTACGGCAGGGTTGTGTTTTGTCACCCACCTTTTTAATCTGTACTCTGAAGAAATCTTTAGGGGAGGCTTTGGATGACATACAAGAGGGAGTAAGACTAGGTGGAGAAGTAATCAACAATATTAGATACGCTGACGATACAGCCATTCTTGCAGAAAGTTTACAAGATCTTAAAAACTTTATTAAATCTTGTCAGTGAAGCAAGTTATCGGAGAGGCCTAAAAATCAACATTTCAAAGACAAAGTGGATGGCAGTTGGAAATATCCATATAGATCAAGGTCTGCTTTCTCTTAATAGAGAATAGATAGAAAGGGTAAATCATTTCAAATACCTTGGCAGCTGGTTAATGTAAATTGTGACTCAGATGAAGAGATAATATCCAGGATCGAAATATCGCGTAAGGCTTTTATGACCTGGAAACCAGTTTTTATGCAACAGAAACCTGTCAATGAACATTCGTAAGAAGGTCCTGAAATGTTATGTGTGGTCGATCCTATTGTATGGTTGTGAGACATGGACGTTAAAGACCACAATGCTAAACAAGTTAGAAGCATTCGAAATGTGGTGCTATAGACGAATCCTAAAGATATCGTGGGTTTCGCACACTTCCAATGAAGATGTTCTTCAAATGATCAACTCAAAACGTCTGCTCATAAACACCATAAAGAGGAAAAAAACAGAATACTTCGGCTATATAATTAGAGGACCCAAATACCATTTACTTCCCCTTATATTACAAGGAAAAGTGGAAGGAAAGAGATGGATTGGTCGAAAGAAACTTTCATGGCTGCGGAATATTAGACAATAATGTGGTTTCACAGTAGAAGAATTATTTCGCGCAGCAGCCGACAGAGAAAGGTTTCAGGAAATTGTAAACATGATGACGGCCAACGTCTGAATACGGACACGGCACCCAAAGAAGAAGAAGTTTACAATATTTCTTATAATAAGTTAAGATGTTAAAGTTACCGTTGGATTAGGCAACATGGCGACATATGACTCCACGTTGAAGTTGCTAGTCCTAAGACGGTGTGTCGACGAGGACTATATGGAAGCAACTAACGGATGACACTGATGATGGAATATGGATTCTGAAAACGTTTTGTCTAACTTAGCCCATTTGGGTTCTTAAATATACCTTTTACAATCATCATCATCATCAATGGTGCTATAGCCATATGAAAGAGCCTCGACTTTCCCAAGTCTACCATGCCAGGCAGTCCTATCCATTGCCAACCGTTGCCAACTTGCTGCGCCTATCTTTCTACTATCCTCATCTACACCATCCTTCCATCTGAGTTTTGGCCTACCCCTTTTTCTACTTCTCACGGGTTGTGACATAAGGACTCTTTTAGCAGGATTGTTCTGCTATGATCTTGCTAGATGTCCTGCCCATCTTAGTCTTTCTATTCTTATAAAAGATACTACGTCTTTACCACCAAATATTTGTTTATATCTGTGGTATACCTCGTAGTTATATCTCCTCCTCCAAACACCATTTTCACAGATGCCACCAAATATTCCTCACAGAATCCTTCGTTCAAGTATAAGCAGAAGGTCTTCGATCTCCGATCCATATGTCAACACTGACAACTATATCAAGTTCTCCCCTCTCAAGACAAACAGTTCTCCCCTCCTCAACCTATTTCATTAGAGACTATAAATTTAAAACCCAAGCCAAAAATAGATCACTTGAGAAAGGCAATTAGCCAAAACAAGTGTAGTGGTAAGATTTAAAATAAATTTTGTGGATGTTTAAAAACAAAGTTTTCAGTGTTTTATTGTTACATATAATGAATTTCCATCAGTAACGGTCGAATCCATCAAAATTAAAAAAACTTTGTGAGATATTATATACTAACGTAAACAAGTATCTTATTGGTGCTTGTAAACTTTGGTGATAAGGAAAAACCTTGGGCTCCACACCAAGTGTGCTTTCAGTGTGTCAAACTACTGAAAAAATGGACAAAAGGTACACGTAACTGTTTACCCTTTGGCATTCCTATGGTATGGAGGGAAACAAAGACCCATGGAGACGATTGATACTTTTGCTCCTGCAATATCAAGGGTTTTAATTGAAAAAATTTACACAAAATTCAATATCCTGTTTTACTTTCTGCTAAACAACCTGTATCTCATGAACCAGGAATCCCTATTCCTCTATCTTTTCTTCACGCCATCCAATAGCAATCATCAGATGAAAGTTCAGACGAAAAAAACTGATGAAGATGAATTCAATCCTAAGATAGACCAACCTCAAAAGTTTATCCAAGCTAAACTGAATGACTTGTGAGAGACTTGGGCCTTTCGAAGAATACTGCACAAATCTTAGGATTACGACTGAAAGATAAAAATCTATTGTACCACTTTTTCGTGATATAGGCATCATAAAAAAGAGTTCGCGAAATATTTTTCTCAAGAGGGCTCACGGGTGTATTGTTGTAATATTTTTGAAGTAGTCATGAAACTGGGAGCTGACAATTACGATTCCATATCATGGTGGTTATTTAATGATTCTTCTAAGAGAAGTCTGAAGAGTGTCTTGTTGCACAATGGTAATACTTGTGCCTCAATGCCTGTTGCTTACTCCGTGCATCCGAAAGAAACGAATGAGAATCTCGAGCTGTTGCTAAATAAAATAAATTATAGCGAATTGAAATTTCAATTAATATTCATGCATTTGGGTCAGCAGTCTGGATTCACAAAGTATCCATGTTTTTTATGCGAGTGGGACCCTCGAGCACGAAATTTACATTACGTTAAAAAAATGGCCACTCATAGAAATACTAGTACCGGGAATGTGCAACGTAATATACTAGTTGACCCAAAATTAGTTCTTTTGCCTTCTTTTCCCATAAAGTTAGGATTGATAAAGCAGTTTGTCAAAGCTTTCGATAAACAATATAACTGCTTTAAATATCTGTGTGACAAATTTTCTGCACTTTCTGAAGCTAAACTTAAAGAAGGAATATTTGTAAAAAAAAGAGGTTAGTCTTTGTAAGTGGGTATATTTATTTAAGAACCCTTAAAAGGGCTACATCAAAAAAACAAACGTTTTCGGACTAAATAGTCCATCATCAGGTTTAAAATCTGCTTAAAATAAGTACAAACCATTTAGTTAAAACAAATGTGATTATGAAATTTTGACTATGGGTAAAAAAGCAAAATGGCTATACTTACTAGGTTAAAATGCCTGAGCCACCAAAAATACATGGGTAAAAAACCTTTAAATTACTTATAGTTATCAAAGATTATACATCTTGTTGTTAAAAAACTGTGATGTTCATTATTAAATTAAATATGACTTTAGGTAACATACATTGCAAAAAGTTTAGAGTTCCAGAGCCGGGGAGAAAACCTCTACGCCCGGAGAACAGCTGGAAACTGATTTACAATATACCTATGAAAGGTGTCAAAAACAAAAATGTCAATGTAACATAGAACTATATTAGTTATACCTAGTATTACTACAGCCAAAAGATTCAAAAATTATTTTGATGATTTAAAAAAAAATAATAACAGCAATATAGGTGTTGGGATTTAAAATTAGGGTTATAATCGATGTGAAATCACCAATGGTGTTAAAGTCATGTTTAAGAGGATGACCTGTGTATTAGGCAACCTATGTTGCTTTTTATCGTATGGAATATGGTCTAAAAGTGTATTTTATGTTAGATTAGCTTATATATATATATATATATATATATATATATATATATATATATATATATGAAAATTATCCTTTTATGTTTATCACATCTAGGACAGGTAAAAATTTTTAATAGTAAATATTTGAAGCTAATATAAGACCTTGTATTTAAATGACTTTGTAGGTCTTAAAATTTGAACGTTAAAATCAGACAAATTGTTCCAGAATACAATGACCCAGGATAAATCTGAAGTATAAACTACTTTCGTAGAATTTATAAACGATTTCCTTGAAAACAATAAGTCTCCAAACTATAAAGAAATTGTAGCTAACATGGTAGAAAATTATAAAAAATTGGGACGAAATATGAACGTCGAACTTTATTTTTTGGATTCCCACTTTGACTATTTTCCCGAAAATCTTGGAGCTGTCAGATGAGATGAAGAGACGTTACTAAGAAAGATGGAATATAAGAATGATGGCTGATTACTGCTGGACCTTGAAAGAAAATCGATCACAAAAATCCATAAAACAGTTGAAAAATGAAAAAGACAGCAAATATTTTTCGAAACTATTTTACGGATAAAAACAGTTTTATTTAAAAAATCAAATATTGTCTAACATAGGTAATACTGAATTCTTTTTTTTTTTCACAACTCAATTTTGGAGTGTAATTTTATATTAAATAATGCTTCAATAAATCTTTTCTTAGTATTTTTGACTGTTTCTGTGAAAAATTTCAAACACACTTTTCTAGAAAACCTGACGTTCTGGAAAAAAATTAAGTATAGATTCATGATCAACACATTCTATTTACTATAGGACACCTATTGAACTTAAAACACTTTTTCATGAAAATAAAAATGTGGGCCTGTGTTATTGTTTAAAGAAGAAAAAGTATATAAAGGTATTTTGAGAACGATTTCCGAAGTGGAAATTGAAACGTCAATAAACGTATTTTTATCTTTAATTGTGGCTTTTTTTTTTTATTTAAACAAATATACCCGCATCAACCACTAAGGGTTATTAGCAGGGGGACATACACAAACAGTAAGATACATATTGTTACATAAAAAAAAAATATTTTTCACAATCTCGTATATAGTTTAGTCATTTTAAGAAAACTTAATAAAGCCTGTAAATTTGACGTTAGTACACCTTTTAAATTGTCACTAAGGGCACACGCAATTCTTTCGTTCTGGTACACTGAACACTCAACAATTATATGTTTCACTGACAACTGAGTGTTGCACTTGGTAGACATCGGAACAGGCTCCTGGTTGAAGATATGCTTGTGGGTCAGGAAAGTATGTCCTATTCGGAGTCGGTTGATAATGACTTGGTCTTTTCTATTATTTGGTAAGATGAGTTTGGTTCCTACTTGACTTAGACATTCTTTAAGTTTGTTGGCAGTATGATCCCAAATAGTTTGCCACGCTCTGTACATGTGGGCTTTGATATTAACTTTGTGATCAGTCCAAGACATTTGATTTATGATAGGAATACTTTGGTCAGTGGTTGTATTGCTTGCTAGAGAGTCCACTTCCTCATTACCACTTATTCCCGTATGGGAAGGTACCCAGATGAAGGAAATATCTTTTTGTTGACTCTGTAGATAGGATAACTCTTCTTTGATCTTGAGTAGTATGGCGTGAGTTGTATATAGCTGTTTTATTCCAAGTAATGCGCTCATTGAATCGGTGATGATAACAAATTTGCTTTCATTGATAGAACCACATTTTTTTATAGCCTGGTGAATTGCCGTAAGTTCTCCGGTATATATACAACAATTTGTTGGGATTCGTATGGTAGACTTGACGTTTTCGTAGATGTAGGCTGCAGCATGTCCTTCATCACATTTGGAAGCATCAGTGAAGATTTGATGGGTTGTTGGGTATTTGGATATTATATTTTTATAAGCTTGCTGTATAAGGAAAGGATGTGTGGATTGTTTCGGGAGTTCTTTTAGAGACGTGTCGATTTTTGGGGATTTGATCATCCAAGGAGGAATATTTACATGAATAGGCATAGTAAAACTGAACTGTTCTAAATTAAGACCAATATGTTTTATTCGTTCAGGAAATGGTAGTTTTTTTATAGCAATGTTTCTGTAAAGATCGGACGATCTATTTGTTCTGCTAAGTATTGTTGAATAGGTTACGTTGCTGTTGTTTGCTGAAATTCTGGCAACGTAATTTAGTGATAGGAGTTTTCTTCGTTGGCTTAAGGGCAGTTCATTAGCCAGAGCTTGTAAGCTACTTACTGGACTAGTTCTTGTTGCACCTAAAACTAGTCTCAAGCATATATTTTGAATGTGGTCAAGTTTTTTTAGAGATGTTTTGTTAGCAGTATCGTAGCATAAACAGCCGTAGTCTAGTTTACTTCGTATTAATGATCTATATAGAGTAAGTAAGGTTGTTGTATCTGCCCCCCAAGAGGTATTTGACAGCATTTTTAGTAGATTAATTCTGGATTGGCAAGAACGTTGCAGATTGGTGATGTGGGTTTCCCAGTTTAAGTTAGGTTCAAAAGAAAGTCCTAAGAAATTTATTTCTTCTGCTTGTTTCAGGACAACTCCATTTAGTGTTAATTGAACATTAGGATAATTTTTTCTTGTGCTAAAAATTAAATAACGTGTCTTTTCACTAGAGAATATAAAACCCGTGTTTTGCGACCCGCTTTAATTGTGGCTTATTCCCAGTTTAACAGTAATTTAAGAAGAAAAATGTTAATATTTGTAATCTGTACTACATTTATTTTGTATTTTGATATAAAAATAATAGTATTATTTTGCAACATTATATAAAATAATTTAATTTCATGTTATAGTTGTTAGCCCAAATATATTCTCCCTTTCTACTGGCTTTAAGCCATTTATAAATCAATAAACCCTCTGTAATTTTTGCTAAATGAAAATGTATGTTGGGCGGTATGTTGCTTAATTCACCTCCAGTTACAAAATGACTTCTTTCTAGGGAATAAAATTAGCCAGAGGGTTAAAGGTTCGCAAAATTTATGATAAAGACTTTGTGAAGCTGAAAATAAAACACAAGTATACGAGTTTAGTTGGTTTTTACTAAAGCATTATCAACTTTTATTTTTAATGTTTTTATAGATGGCGATAAAAACTTATAATAATATATTTCAATAATAAGCTCAAAATATCCGATAAATTGGTTCGGATGGAATAACTTTTACAGAGTACTATCTTATGAACAAAGTGGCTTGTCATTTATACATTATGTTTACCATAATACCATTTCTTAGATTTTTTAAATCTCAGTTTTTAGTCCAATTAAAGGTTTTTGATTTAATGGTTTTTCTTTTTCAGACAACGTCATCTTACATATTTTAATATTTTCTGGTTTATCAAAAAGTGTAAGTATTCAGATTTTCTAAGGAAGAAAAACCCAATACAAAATCATAGGGTAGGCAAAGAAAAACCACTGCTTATATAGAAGTAAAACACTTAACATTTTTATGTAGGTATAAAACATTTCATTTAAAACTTTTTTAAAAGTTTGGTTCAAAATTTATACAGGTGCAAAACGTGACGTTTTCGATCAAGTTCAGAGCATCCTCAGTGCCTACTTTTGTAATTGAAGCTAACATATTATATTGTGCACATATCTTATTGTTTAAAAATTTTATCTGCAGTGAAGTCCTGATGTTGGATGGTACATTTTTACAGGTCCTAACAATATTAAAGATTGGAAAAACTTTGATTTTTTACTTTGGTGAAGCTTCATCTATCTAGCTTTAAGTTGTTTCTTTGTGTTGCTAGCCGCAAATACTAAAGAGCCAAATTAACCATAATGTCATGAATATAAAAATTAATGGAAAAATATCAGTATATTATTCTTTTTATACAGCTCCGTCATATAAACCTTCAAAAAAACGGTTAGAGATTATTTTAGAACACACTAAATTTTCACCTAAATTTACCATAAAAAATACAATGGAACTAGTTAATAAAATACAACATTTTCAATTACCTAACAACTCCAGATTAATTTCATTTGACGTAAAAAATCTTTTTCCTAGTATCCCTCCTACAGAAACTTTTATTCTAGTAAAAAACCTTTTAGACCAAAATAGTACAAATCCAATAATTACATCTGAAATTTTACATCTTCTTAAAGTTTGCATAAACCAGGACTACTTTGAATTTAATAATAAAATATATACAAATAACAGTGCAGGTGCAGTGCACTTATAATGGGTAATCCTATAAGCCCATTGCTATCAGATATTTTTATGGTTCATCTAGAGACAAAGATTTCAAAACATCCCATATTCAAACAGTTTTATATTGGTGGAGATACGTAGACGACGTTCTGGTATGTTTCACAGGAACTAACAGGCAACTCGACCAATTTTTATCGTATATTAATTCACTTCATAGTCATATTGAATTTACAATAGAAACAACAAAATCAATCCATAAATTTTTTAGATTTAAAAATTAGCAGACTTCAAAACAAACATGACTTCTCCATATTTCATAAACCTACCCACACTGACACGACTATACACAATTTATCATCCCATCAAACACAACATAAACTGGCAGCTTATCATAGTATGTTACATAGATTAACAGAAATTCCGATGTCAAAATACAACTTTGAGGCAGAATTAAATATAATTAAGCAAATGGCAGAAAACAACGGATACACCGAACAAACAATTAATAAAATGTTAAATCAAAAACTACACAAGAAAGCCCTGAAATTAGTATTTCCACCACCAGAAAAAAAAACCCAGTACCTTCTGCTCTATTACATATACAGGCAAAATAACAAAAAAAATTACCAAACACATAAAAAAGAAAGAAATAACACCAGCTTTCCGAACAAATAACAACCTAGGCTAATATATTTATAATAACAAGAGCCAAAATAAAAAACACTTAAATAGTGGTGTGTACAAACGTCAATGTGGCGACTGCCCAAAAACTTACATCGGTCAAACTGGTAGAAACGTTAATAAACAAATAGCAGAACATAAAAGGGCTTTCAAGAATAGAAAAACAGATTCGACATACGCACTTCACCTTCTAGATCATAATCATTCTTTTAATGACAAATTTTAAATTCTTCACATTCAAAATAAAGGCCTTAAGCTGTCTTTGTTAGAATCTATGGAAATCAACAAATTAAAAAACACAGATATAATTCTGAATGATCAACTTGAGACAAACAGTTCTCCCCTCCTCAACCTATTTCATTAGAGACTATAAATTTGTAAACCCAAGCCAAAAATAGATCACTTGAGAAAGGCAATTAGCCGAAACAGCTGATAAGATTTAAAATAAATTTTGTGGAAGATTGAAAACAAAGTTTTCAGTGTTTTATTGTTACATAAAATACCTACAAAATTTAATTCAGTTTACAACTGTTTACAATATAAAATATTAATCTCGTTATCGTTTTTAGAGCAAAATTTACAGCGTGCTCGTTTAGCAGGCTTAGTTGGATTTTCCATTTGTGTTCTTTAGTTCTTGGTAGATTTTTACTGAAAAGAATAAGTGGTTTTACCAGTGTTTTTCCCAATTCCTCAAGAAAATTTCGCCGTTTTGTAAGTTTATTGGTGTTTCATTGGGAATTTTTGATATGCATAAAACGAACGCCTTATAGGCAGAAATGTTCAGCATATTATAAAAAAACAATTATAGGCCAGCGATCTTACATGGATATGTACCAACAAGCTGGTCTAGAGTATCCACTGCTCCCTTATTGGAATTGTAATCCAAAATAATTTGTGACTTTTTGTCATTTATATCACTAATAGCCTTATCATGATGCAAAGTACTTATAAGAATAACATTTTTATTCTTTTGAGGAATATAGTTAACAACAGTGGTATATTGCGTAAAGTAAAAAGACGAACTATGAACTATGAAGCTCTGGCTTATTTTTTCTTGTAGTATCTAGCATTGTATTTGTTCTTAAGGCTGTTTTATCGGTGCACCAAAATTTTTTCTCTGTTATTTACCGACGAAATGTCTCGAAATTTGGACATGTTATACGAAATTATGTTGCCTTTAAACTGATGGTTTTACTTTTTTTATTTTTTTGAATTTTCTGTTGAAAAATTGGATTATACTGTTTAACGTTCTATTATAACCAAACTTTTCACGCCCATCAGTTGAAAGAGTTTTTTTTCTGTAATCGTTGATTCTTTTTTCACCTTTCTGTGTCCAGTAATAATCGAGAAAAGCGTATTCAAACTTTGAAGAAAATTGCTAAAAAATACTGAAATCTAATAGTGAAACGTGTTCCTCATCATTGTCGCTGAGCTTGATCGTTATCGCATTAGTGACGTCAAATCTCATGAGCGTACGGTACGGTCTTATTTTTATTTCTCTATGGGTACGGTCAGTTAGTTCGCTTGAATTAGAATCCATTTTAGTTCTTTCATTCTTGTATTTTCTTTATCAACTTGCTTAGTTTTTACAGTTTACAGTATTCTTATTTATTTTGAAAACATTGAAATTATTTAGTTTACGTGTATGTTAAGTAATATATTATTAGTTTAGTGGTATAAGTTAAAAGTTCTTTAGTTTACGCGTATTTTTAAGTATTACATTAGGTTAGTGATATAAGTTATAAGAGACAAGATAAAAAATGAGTCCCAGTAAACGTCCTATGTCAAGGAAAAGGAGAGCAATTGCACTGCTTTAGTATTTATTATTTATATTACAACCGCTTTTAAAAGCTTTTATTTAACTTTATATATATATATATATATATATATATATATATATATATATATATATATATATATATATATATATATTCACGGTTTGAATAATCATTCTCCATTTTCATGCAACTTTTCTAATATGGAGGTTATCAAAGAAAAAATGGACGGATTGATAAGTACATTGACTTTTAAATGTCAAATGTGGAATATTGAAAAGGAGATAGCAACATAGGATTCTGGTAACAATTCACTGAACTTGAATGGTTCTGGTTATTCAGACATACAGCAGCAGCACGCTGCATTAAATATACCTGTGATTTCCTACAGGCAGTATGCAAAACATACGGAAACAGTTGCAGATATCATCGGCCAAACACTTTGTGATTCCTTAGAAGAGGCTGGACGGGGGGAATTAGCTTTAGCCAAAGAAATTGGTGAAGTAGATTCCGACGGAAATGGGTTAATAACCGTTATAGCTGATGGTGCTTGGTCAAAAAGATCGTATAAAGTAAACTACGATGCTTCTTCAGGTGTAGTACCTGACGTTGTAAAATTTATTAGTACGCCTTTTATGGATAGGACATGTAATTAGGCGAGATGAAGATGAAACGATCAGAAAAATTTTCGACCGAAGAGGACCAGTGGGAAGACGATCCAGAGGAAGACCAAAACTTAGGTATCAAGATAACATAGAGGATGATCTAAAATCCATCGGAGTTAAAGCATGGAGAAAGTTGCCAGAGGCAGGGGCGAATGGAAGATTGTTCTGAAGAAGCCTTTGGCTCATGACGAGCTGTAATACCACTGATATGATGAAATAACTATCCACGATTTGTGTTTTATTCATAAATTGGATACTTTTCTTATGTAACTGCAACCTATAAATATATTAAAATAATGTATATTCCATTCAGAGAACATTTTCCTCGCAGTGCGTGTCGCCTCGAAATACTTGCCAGATAAATACATTTACTATTATGATGGTTTCGCAGGTACCAATTTTTTATAGATAAATACAAATATTTTTCGTTTAATTTTTACTACGCTAATATCAGTTTTCTCTAACAAATATTAACAAAATATTAATTATATATTAATATTAATATAACAAAATTTAAATTTATTTTAAATAAACACCATGGTGTTTTTTGCAGTCACGTTTCACAAATTTTTATTTAATACTATGTTTAGCTAAGACATATAAATTAAAAATGTGATTAATTCTTTTTAAAACATTATCTACGATAATTAATCTAAAAAAAAGTATTCCGACAAAACTAATTTGAATGGAGAATACCTAATGCATTTATTTTAAACAACCCGTGGGCCGGTGCCACTGAATAAACATCTAAACTATTAGGAAGTCACGTAGGGTCTGACATAGCAGTGTAGAAAAGTAAGTGATACGCCCACTTCAAATCGCAGTATGCTATAACTGCGAAAACAGCCTTAAAAGAAGTTGTCCTAAACTGTATGATGTAAAAAGTTATCACAAGTAATATTGTGGCTTTTTGAATCCCTACACAAGTCGCACACCACACGCATTCCCTGATTCC
This sequence comes from Diabrotica balteata, assembly GCA_918026665.1. Lineage (NCBI taxonomy): Eukaryota > Metazoa > Arthropoda > Insecta > Coleoptera > Chrysomelidae > Diabrotica > Diabrotica balteata. The sequence continues at coordinate 22,396,526 of OU898283.1, forward strand.
GTTCTGACGCTGCACCTGTTTCCTTTCCTATATAGATCTGCAATTTTAGAGCATACGAACTTTTACTCTTACAAAAAGCCCAAATATTTATGCCATATTTCGCTGGTTTGCTTGGAGTGTACTGTTTGAAGGGACAGCGGTTTGCTCTTCGACGCTAACATTTTCATCAGGGTTAAAAAATTTTTCTAGATTTTCTACCATTTTTTCCAAATTTCAGGCTTTGCAGCAATTTTATCAGTTCGTCTCCTATTCTGTCTAGTAGTCTTGTTATCAAAACTTATTACTTGCGAAATTTTTGTAAATACTTAAAATCTACAGCTAACAATAAAAGACCAATGTATGCTTAAAAACTAATTTTATCCAAGTATTTATAGTTGGTTCCAAAAACACGCTGTCCTTCCATGTTGTTTATATTTTTAATTTGGTTTGCAACTATGTCAGAGAAGAGTGCGTCAAATAAATTTTTGATAGAGAAAATTCTTACACATGCGTACCTTGTAACTCCTGGAGCATTATTTATAACATTGGGCGTAGAAAAACTACCGCGTTGATAAGTAGGATCGAGAAACCGCTGGATATTATCGTCTTTTGAAGAAACTGTTACAGAAGGTTCTACATGATGTTGTACGTAGAATAAAACAGCAGAATCATCACTAGTTTCTTCCTCACTCTCACTACTTGTATTGTTTTTTGTTTCTGATATGCACTCATTACTCTCCGACACGTTCGCGAACTCGTGAAATGTAACGTTAATGAAACGTAAATGAATCCGCTTGGCATATCAGGATCCTACCAGCCTACCACTTGTTTATTACATCCACTTCTTTCTACGTGATTCCTTCCCTTCCAAATGACATCGTCCAGCTACACTACACATTTTTTACAAGTTCTAGCTTGCAGAAACTTCTTAGTTTCTGCACTTAGTTTCTATTTATAAATATAGTGACTGAAAAACTGTTAGAAAATATGCAAAATACTGCCACCTAAATATAAGTACACAGGTCATTTTTAACGGTTTAAATACGTGGGTCATTTTGACCCGAACGTAGTATAGGTAATATTTCAATTTTAATAAAAAAAAACAGAAATTTGATTTTAATCTCGTATGCAATTGAAAGACCTCATATTAGGTAATAAAGTCATGAAACACCAAAACGTTACGCCGGTAATATTTTGTCAAATAAGAAATAATTTTTTGGTAAAATAGACCCGAAAATGACAGCAGGGTTAATGTACTCAAGTAAAGGTAAGGTGGTAAAATATCTATCAATTATATACATGTGTTCCTTCTAATATTATTGTAGATAACTGCAGATGGACCAACACCTAACTTCTTAAAAGTATTATCCTTGTGCAAAAATGTATTTTTCTCTTGATCTCAAAGTTTAATATTACTGATTTGGTAGTGGTGCTGACAAATTTTTTTATTTATTTTGCATTAGCTTTACCTCCAACTAATTGTCTCATGTTGCACACGCACGTAAGAGCTTTTATTTGTTTGTCCACAGCAACCTCACTGTATCTTAGAAGTGTCGATCAATCTCTTCGTATTATTTCAACTAAAGGCCGGATCTTAAATAATTTGATCTTGAGATACATCAGCGTCAATAACTACTTTTAACTTGCTTCTGAGTTGAAAATATCTATCATGTGTCATGGCTTGTGCAATACTGTTGACTTTTGTTGTCTTAGCCCAAAACGTTTTAATTTGTGGATACTTTAGACAGGACATTCGAATATAAATATCAAAATATTTATTCACCTAAGTTAGAGTAATGTTCAAACGTTATTCTTTTTCTCGAAAAAATTCAATATTTGTATATATATATATATATATATATATATATATATATATATATATATATATATATATATATATAATATATATATATATATATATATATATATATATATATATATATATCCCGTTTATAGCGTAATCCGCCTTTGGGTTCCCGTTCGCCAAGCCTGTCTATTCTGCCAGTCTTCTTCAAATAGATTTCTTGCTGACATGGCTTTTGAAATTCCTTGCATCCATGTTGTTGGTGGTCGTCCTCGTTTTCTTTTCTCTGGTGGTACCCATTCTAATATTTTTTTTGGTAGTCTTTCTTCCCCCATACGTCTAACATGTCCGTACCATGTCAGTTGTTGTTTTTCGATGTCTTCTATAATTGATCTTTGTACATTCATTTGATTTCTTATGTCCTCATTTCTCACATGTTCTAATCGAGACTTTCCCGCTGCTCTCCTCCAAAAATCCATTTCAACTGCCAAGAGGTTACCTTTAAGTTTTTGTGATAACTGCCATACTTCTGAGCCATACACGATTACTTTTTTTAATATTGTGTTATATATTCTTTTTTTCGTTTCCGGTCTTATATTTTTCTGCCATAGTACTGAATTCAATGCACCTATAACTCGTTTCCCTTTGGTTATTCTGTCTTTTATGGCTTCATCAGTTCTTCCTGTCTTTGTTAGTTTTACCCCCAAATATATACATTGATCGCATTTCTTAATTTTCCCGTCTTCTATGTCGAGGTCATCTGCAGTATTTTCTCCTCCTATGCAAAGATATTGCGTTTTTTGTAAATTTACTTCGAGGCCCCATTTTTTGTACTCTTCCATTAGTTTTCTAGCCATATACTTTGGGTCTTCCTTGTCTTGGGCAATAACTACCTGGTCATCTGCATAATGCAGCGTGTATAACGTTTCAATATTTGTACAATTACAAATATTTTTAAAATCTAAATCTTCAAAATACATACCGACGTAGTTTTTAAATTTTCAATTTTTCCTCTCGTGGACTGTATCGACATTTTGATCATGGACAAAATGGAGATACATGGATCAAAAACAAATTTTGATCCATGTATTTTGGTTCTCAAGCATTTTTTTTTAATTGAATGGCACATTATCTAATTCATCTTCCGATGCTATTTCTCTCTCTTGTTCTTCATCAGTATATTTAGCCAAATCTGATTGCTGAGGTTGATAAAATTCTTTATTTGGATCAAAGCCGTATCAGACTTCTTATTAAACGTCTATATCTGAATTTTACAGACATCCAATAAGTTTTTCATGGTCAACTTCGGGTCTTAAATTTTTTTTTATTATCAAAGACAGCTGAAACAAAGAACGTCTAATATAATATTCTAAATAATTTACTGTTTTAGTTGGGTATTAAAGCTACAATTATAGTTTTAAATTAATTTATTGACATTTCATGCATAATAATACATAATACTTTATATATGCCTAAGGACATGCTGTTCATAAAAAATGGACATTCCTGTTTTAGATAAAAAACAAACTCAAAATGGTTTGGTAAGACAACTACATCACATAATATATTTATATCATATGTTATTTGACTAAGTAACATTTAGGTTAATAATTTAATGAAATTAGCTACTTACCATCAATTGGTTTTCTACAACTGCCCGCCATGTTTTTCGCTTGATTAATTAACAGGTTAACCAAATTAAAATGTGCTCTCAGCAATACGGCGCACTGTTGTCAGGTTCACACGTATGTACACTAAAATGGACCGTGGGACTAGGTGCTGTAAAATTACTTCCTGCGTAAAATAATATCATCATCATCTAGTCTTCATTTCTCACGTCCACTGCTGGATATAGACCTCCCTTAAACTCCTCCATTCTTTGCGTTTTTGTGTCTTGTTTATTGTCAATTTTTCGTGATACGCCTGATGCCTTCAGCCCAACGTGTAGATGGTCTTCCTCTACTACGGTTGTCTGCTCTTGGCCTTCAATGTACAATTTTACTCGTCCATCGTAAGTCATGCAATCTGGCTACATCTTCTTCTCATTTGTGTGCCGTGCTTGTATTCAAGCGTTGGCTATCGTTATATTGACAAACTGATGAAATGATTCTCGGTCAGCAGCTAGATGAAACAGTTCCTCGACCGTTTGACCTGTCCATTCATCACAACATCAGCAATACTCGTCCTTTTTAGCAGATCTTAGTTTCTTACTCAGTTCCGCAACTTCACTCACAGCATAGATCATTCCATTCGTCTCTGGGCCACTATCAATTTTAAAGCCGTAGTCTTGGTTAGGTCTTGGACAGATCACACAACAAATATCGAAGTATTAAATCAAATGGGCACAGAACGAGAATTGCTGCCAATATTAAAAAGAAGAAAAACTGCTTATCTGGGTCATATATTTCGAAATTCCAAGTACTAGTTCTTAAAGCTTATTATAGAATGGAAGGTAGAAGGAAAACGGGGCATCGGAAGAAAGAAATACTCATGGCTTAACACATAAAGGATTGGATAAACCTCGATACCCATGTACTCTTTAGAACCATACAGGATCGAAAGGAGTATGCCAGAATTGTCGTCAACGTCCACTTATTGGATAGAGCACCATAAGAAATAGAATCCTTGGTTAGAGTCATAGTTTCTGCCCCACAGGCTATGACCAGTAATACGCATTGGTCAAATACTTTTCTTTTATGGCTACTTGGTATGTTGGTTCTAAGTGTACCTCGAAATTTTCCAAAAGCCGCCCACGTTAAAGTAATTCGTATTTGGATTTTACATGTTTGGTTATCCCTGCTGATTTTTATTTTGTGATCTAAATACGTATATTTCTTCTCCAGTTATATCACTTCTAGTTTTGGACAAGTTTATTCTGAGGCCCACCTTCGAACATGCAAAGTCCAATTAATTTAACATGTCTGTGGCTACTTCTAAATCATATGTAATAAGGACAATGTCATCTGCGAAACGGAGATGGTTAAGTTTTTCGCCGACTATTGTTACTCCTCTGTCTTTTTAATTGACTCTCTTAAAGGCAATAATTTCGGTGACAATGCATCTCCTTGCCTTCCCCCCACTTTTATTTTTATTGCTCGGGTTTTATCGTGTATCTTAACAGTCATAGTAGCATTTTTGTAAATATTGTAAATAAGTACACTATACCTATGGTCAATCCTTCTGTCAATTATTCCTTTTATAATGTTGTCTATTTCGATCGTGTCGAACACTTTATGAAAATATATGAGAGTGAGGACAAGAGGTTTGTATTCTATAGATTTTTCAATGAGCGTCTTTATTGTGTGGAGATGATTATTGGTACCATAAGTTTATCGGAATCCTGCCTGCTCCCTCAGTTGGTAGAAATCTAATTTTCTCCCCAATCTTGATGTCACTAACCAAGTCAAGAGCTTGTATATGTGGTTCAACAGTCTAATAGGTCTCTAATTCTCTAGGTCTATTCTATCTCCTTTTTTATGTAAAAAAATATATAATATGTAAATATCCATTTAATAGGACATCAGATCTCTGGAAGATATAACGCTACCTGTGACGACGCCACCTTGTGGTACTAGTTCCGTGACGCTCATCTCAGCACAACGCCAGTATAGAAGCTTGGCTTTAAAAATTAAATTTTCTTTGTTGTACTATACACTTTTTACGTAATCTTTATACAGGGTGAGTCATGAGGAACTTTACATACTTCTACCATATGTAGAGTCCCTCAGGGAGCATATCATGTAGCCACTAAAAAATATCAACTCCTCTTCTTTATTAATTAACAGGGTGATTTGTGTAATTGACCATTTATTTTATTTTACTGAAGTGTTTATACGGCTCATTTGATTTTTTTAATTTTTGCATGATACAGTACACTACTATCAAGCATTCGACTGGTATTAGCTAAACTAAAAAATTCCAGGACTGTCTTTGGAAAAATTACTTTAGGGATTCGTATTAAATATTACACCCTGGATATATTTTTTTATAAATGCAATAAGTGATTTTCAAACTACATAAGTAGCCAATGAAAACGACATATGCGACAATGTTGTCGCACTTTTATTAAATTTTTGGTGAACGATCAAATCTTACCAAAAATAGAACAACCATAATGAAGTATCAAATTTTAAGGTAATTAATTTAAACAAATGTTAACAAAAACCCTTAAAAGGGCCACATCAATAAAACAAACGTTTTCGGACCACACAGTCCATCATCAGGTTATTAAAATCGAAAATGCTAGGTCACAATGCCTGAGCCACCAAAATATTAGGGTAAAAAACCCTTTAAATTACATTTAGTTATGAAATATTGTACATTGTGTTATAAAATAACTGTACAATAACTTCCAGAGCCAGCTCTGGAACCCAATTGGGCCATGTGTTACCTATAGTCAAATTTAATTTAATACTGAACATCACAGTTATTTTATAACACAATGTACAATATTTCATAACTAAATGTAATTTAAAGGGTTTTTACCCTAATATTTTGGTGGCTCAGGCATTGTGACCTAGCATTTTCGATTTTAATAACCTGATGATGGACTGTGTGGTCCGAAAACGTTTGTTTTATTGATGTGGCCCTTTTAAGGGTTTTTTAAATAAATATACCCATTTACAAAGATTAACCTCTAAATGTTATAAATTTCAAACATTTTAATTGAAATGATAAACTGCGTCACTGCACAACAAAAAACAGTAACTACTAACAATATCAAAGAACAATTAAAAAAAAACTAAGAATATGTACATAGTTATGATAAACCCATAAATTAGAACTGGAAAAGATACAATAATGGTAACAAAATAAAAATAATTCAAAATAGATTTTCGAAATGGAACCCTGCAGCCTGTACACATTTTTGTTGCCGAATTGTTAATTGACGTATTGAATTACGGATACTCTGGGGATCGTTTCTAATAGTATTACAACATTGTATAATTCTATCAATTAATTGTTGTCGGTTATTAATATTCACTGCGTAAACTAGTTGCTTCAATCGTCCCCAAATATGGTAATCAACGGGATTGAAATCAGGGGATCTTGAAGGCCACGAAATAGGACCTCCACGTCCTATCCACCTGTTGTCATAAACATTATTGAGATGTCTCACTGCCAGTAAAAAGTGTGGGGGTGCCCCATCATGCTGAAAATACATCCCTCGGATAGCAACGTTCGCGTTGGCAAGCAAATTCGGCAAAATATTTTGTAAAAAGTTCAAATAGAGCTGCTCTGTTAAAGGACCATCAAAAAAGTTAGGAGCTACTAATTGGCTATTTATGACACCAATCCACACGTTAACCGAAAACCTTAACTGAGAACGACGTTCTCGAATTGCATGGGGATTTTCTTCTGCCCACACATGTGAATTTCGTGAATTATTTATCCCGTCTCTGGTAAATTGGGCTTCATCTGTAAATAGTGTACTGTATAGCGTTGGTCGATTATTGTTAATCCATCTACAAAATTCCAACCTATCGATCTCATCTCCAGCATGTAGTCACTGAACTATTTGAATGTGATATGGGTATAGATTATTTTTTTGTAAGACTCTACTTACTTTTGATTGAGTAACATTGAGTTCTCGACTTACTTGTCTAGTGCTTATTGCAGGGTTCATAGTAACGGTGTCCATAATGTCATCTTCCTGCGCTTCATCTACATGTCGCTCTGTTGTTCCACTAGGAAAAGTGCCATTTTCTCGCAAATAATTAAAAACTGACCTAAATGTTGGATGACTGGGAGTTTAACGATTAGGAAATCTCCTGCGATATTCTCTACTAGCAGCCCTACCATTCCCATTACATAATCCATAAACAAATATTATGTCTGCATATTCTGTGGTCGAAAACTAATGTGGCATTTTGAACGAAAGTAACAAAAGCTCTACCAAAACTAACACAATGTACTTAACGTAGATATGACAGAAAAAATATGTATTCTTGTACGCATAAATAACAATTGATAATGAAAATAATGACAATGGGTATAAAATATCAAGAAACGTCAAACGGTCAACGCCAACCTTCATTTTAAACTTTTTTAGATTTATTTTTATTTAGTACAGTTGATGCAATGTATTATTATTTGACATAAAATTTTAATCATTTACAATCAACAAAAACTAACACATACAAGAGGTTTGACTTTTTAATCAATTTAATTTATTATTTATCAAAAAGAATGCCCCAATACGATCTATGAGTAAAAATTTAAAATTGAAAAACAATTGATTTTATCGTAGAGATAATACAAAGTGACAGTAAAGATGTTAATTTTCTACGTATTAGATTATATTGTAGGAACTCATTTTAATTAAAATGTTTGAAATTTATAACATTTGTTTAACTTAATACCTTATAATTTGATACTTCATTATGGTTGTTCTATTTTTGGTAAGATTTGATCGTTCACTAAAAATTTAATAAAAGTGCGCCAACATTGTCGCATATGTCGTTTTCATTGGCTATTTATGTAGTTTAAAAATCACTTATTGCATTTAAAAAATATATATACAGATTATAAAAAAAAAATATATATAAAAAATAAATATACATACATATATATATAATTCCTAAATTAATTTTTCCAAAGCCAGTCCTGGAATTTTTTAGTTTAGCTAATACCAGTCGAATGCTTGATAGTAGTGTACTGTATCATGCAAAAATTAAAAAAATCAAATGAGCCGTATAAACACTACAGTAAAATGAAATAAATGGTCAATTACACAAATTACCCTGTTAATTAATAAAGAAGAGGAGTTGACATTTTTTAGTGGCCACATGATATGCTCCATGAGGGACTCTACATAGTCTACATATAGTAGAAGTATGTAAAGTTCCTCATGACTCACCCTGTATATAAAATGTTGTAAGTAGCAGGATTTACGCTATATTTTTAAATAAATATAAATATTAAATCTACATTTACTTTGATTAGTTGTCGTTTGGTTCGTTGACATATCTGTTTACCTGTTTCGTGATATAGAGTTGAGCACTCTGCTCATAAACTTTCACATCATATCATCAACCTTTGGACTATATATTATACCTGACACCCTTTTAATTTTACATTTCAACGGATACGTACTTCCAACACATATTCAAGTCGATTTAAAAAGTCAGATGTGTCCGTGATAGCACAGCGAAAAATCGTGTGAAGGCAAAGTTCGCATATATGCAATCCATAAATCAAACACATGTGAAAAAGTAAATTTACCTTTAAGAGTTCAATGATGAAATTAAAAAAGTTTTGTTCCTTTTTCATTTTATATATTCCGTTATTTGGCAAACAGCGGAATAAATACCCGAGATAATATATGATTTTCTTCTGATAATTTGTTCCACCGTGTAAAACGATAAAACTATCACATCGTTTTGAAAATTATGTAAATCGCCACGAGCAAAGAAGTTATAGGTGTACACAAAATTCTGAAGTACTGAAAAAGATATTCTGTTTATCATACAAAGTCTAATATTGTAATACAGTTTTGAAACTAAAAATTTTTTCGTACTTTGTTTATTATGTATTTCATTATAATATAAAATTACTTGGAACATATAATACTATAGCGGTCATCCCTTTTATTTTTTTAAAGACAAGTACTTTAAAAAACTCCGCCTGGATTACCCACTAGGTAGATTGAGTAGCTTGGTGGGTGATGTTGCCGGTCTCAAGCCCGGATAAAGGAGGAGGGTTGTAGGGTTAGATCATGCTATACATAAAATTAAAAAAAAGCTCAAAGAACCGGTGACAAGCCTTGGACTGGGACAGAAAATATGGTAACGGCAAAGGCGAGAAAGAGGACGACGAACTGGAAAACAAAAAATATAATGAGAGTGGCGACGTGGAATATAAAAAGCCTAAATAACCGAGATCGAGAAATAGAAAAAAAAATGAAAGAATATCAAATAGAATTTTGTAAAAATATCTTTATTTTATGGAAAACCAAAAACAGTATGTTAAGACTTTAATAAGCTATGTTTTTAATTAAAACAAAAAAAAATCAAAAAATGGCTCTCCTGAACATTTTTATTTTTGTGACATGGTGTCCTTTACCTCAGGCGTACAGAATTGATCTTTGCAAAAATTCCTAAAAAATGAAAGTACACTAATCTATTAAGGTCATAGACCGATAGCATTAGTGATTTATTAAGTAGAAAAAATTTGGAATTTAGAGATATTAGTAGGTCATGTATAAAAAGATTAGTTTCTTATCATGATATAACGACAATACAACCTCGATCCGATATCTGATAATTTTTTTAAAATTTTTTTATTGTTTTTTAATTAGTAAGTCATGTTTAAAAAGATTAGTTTCTTATCATGATATAATGACAATACAATCTTGATCAGATTTCTGATAATTTTTTTTGTTTCTTTAATTGTTTTTTATCGTTTGTTAATTTAAAAATTTTAGGTAGTATATGGCCTAACGGCATGCCAAATTCAATTTTTTTCAATATATCCTACATATTATGTAAATTATACTCCTCTGAGACCAGCTTAAAACAATTAATTCCCTTTTTGTTTTTATAGGCACAGTAACAATTAATTATATTTACATCAGGTTTTTTAAAATTATTAAATTTTATTGCAAATTTTTTTGATGCGTCCTTTCAGACGAATACTCTTTCGTCTAAAAGGACGCTGTTTGGGAAACTATGAGCGAATTCATTTAATATTTTTACAGTTAATATTTTTTCTGTTACGGTACTGTAATGTGATCTAATTTGGTGCTGTATTTTAAAGACCTTTTGAAATATATTGTTTCCCGTTGTCTCGTAAAACTTAAACTGGATATCTCATTTATGATGTTGTGAATACGGAGAATTTGGCTTCTCTTTTGTATGGTTCAAAAATATACACACAAGTGTAAAGTGTCGTGTTACCGTCACAATTAGCTAAAATTATCGGAAAGGTCGCAATACAATGGAATGATTTATTGGTTGGTTATTTAGTGGTACACCCTCTCGGACCACCGTTTAGAGGGTTTCTTCTTAGCTCTGACCATATCAACGCATTCTCACTTCTTGATAAGACAACGATCGACACGGACCTTGTTTCGGACGGTTCTCGTGTTATTAGCCTCGGCGCCTCAGGCCGCGGCGTCGTGATGCCCAGCGACCAATTCTTCAGCCTGTTACGAATTCATCAATAGAACCGAAGGATAAGTCTGTTCTTTGTACAAAACAACAATAATGATTAAACCAGTTGATTTCATAACTTATTCACAATTTATAGTTGCTATTTTCGCTAATTTTATGTACAAATAAATGTTGCATTTTTCGTTATAATTATTTATCTGATATAACTTAACCAGCGACCTCTCAAGTTTAATCATAAACAGACGCTCTTAATAAATTTGTTCTCACATGACAGGGATACATTTAATTGTGCTATTTGTAACTTCACTTAGTGAATTTTTTGTAAAAATGATTACAAGTTTTAAATAAAATGTATCAAAAAATAATAGGAAGCCGGTTCTTTCTTTAAAAGGTTAGCACGTTTTATTCATGTAAAGGTACGATCGAAACTAAGAATGTTGTGGGGACATATGGTCTTAGAACAAGAAACGAAAGAAAAGAAAAACTGATCCAATTCTGCCAAAAGATGGATATGGTTGTAACAAATACATTAAAAAAAAAACACAAGAAGGTTTTACACATATAGAGCATCTAATAATACCCCAAGGAAAATAATATGAAACCAAATTGATTTTATAAACATAAACAAAATGAAATTTTGTTTTTGTTTTGAAATCCTATCAACTTAACCAAAACTTATCCAGAGCGCAGCTGTCTTTTCAGATCATAGTCAATTAGTTGCAAATTTCAACATACGACTTCAAACAATACATAAGAAAATGAGGCCCAAAATAGATATACAACTACTACTCAGAAAGAAAATAGTATCCAAAAAAAAAATAAAAAACAGAAATAAATAAGAATTTTGCGAGAATAGTATCCAAAAAAAATAAAAAACAGAAATAAATAAGAATTTTGCGAAAATAGTTGAGGACACTACTTGCGACATAGAAGATCGGTGGAACGAAAGAAGACATTTATTACCACATTTTAGCTACCACTCTTTATCCATGTGCTGTCGCTACTTCCTCTTACATGTCCATACCACTTTAGTCTTTTTTGTCCTATGTTAGTATGTCTGTTAGAAAAGAATAGAAATATGCTTTATTGTCACTGAAAATTATTGAACAATTTTATGGACAAAGCTAAAAAATAAATCAGTCAAATAGTACAAAAAGTATAAAACAAAAACAAATATAGTAGAAAACAGAATAACAAAATTTTAAATTAGTAAAATTATTGTATAACCTACATAATTTGTACAGACAACAACAAATGAGACAAATTGTAGCCACTGCTTGAGACACCCAAATGTAATTATAAACAATAATAATTTTGTTTCTTTGTTATACATTAAGAAACTCGTCAACTGAATAATAAAATATGGTCTTTCTGAGAGATAGATTTTTGTCACCTTACGAAACTTAATCAAGGATGTTGCGGATTTAATTTCTCTTGGAAGGTGATTATAAAGGCTCTTTGCACGATATAGAATAGAATTCTTTACTAGCTGAGTAGACGGGAGCAAATAAACGTTACAATCCGAATTTCTAATGGAGTAGCCATGGTCAGGTCTATCGGGAAAAATGTTTAGATGCTTTCAAATCAAACAAACCGTTTCCAAAATAAATAAAGAGGGAAGCGTCAAAATTCCGTGAGTTTTGAAGTAGGTTTTGCAATGAGTTGTTTGTTTGAGACCAAATAGAGATAACGGATTGCTCTTTTTTGCAACTTAAAAATAGTATCAAATTGGGCCGCTGTACTAGAACCCCAAAATGGAAGCCCATATCGAATATGGGACTCGAACAATGAGAAATATGCCATTTTGGCACAAGATAAATTTAGTTCCTTCGAAACAGATCTTATTGCAAAGCAAGCTGAGGCTCGTTTCTTCCTTAAGGAGTCAGTATGCAAGGACCATTTGAGATCACTGTCAATGAGAATACCTACAAATTTTACGGAATTTACGATATTGATTTGGCTCTTATTCAAAAGCAAGGGTTGCATGACTCCTTTATAAGTTAATGCTACAGTCTTATCCACGTTAAAGCTAAGTAAGTTGAAGTCTGACCAAGCCTTGATTATAAGTAAATCAGCGGTTATAATTGAATAAAGCGTTGAAATATCAGTATGTCTGTTTCTATTAATATTCTTTGCTTTATTTCGTCATTACTTCTCCTATCCATTCTTATTACTCTGCAGCATCTTTGTAGGCATTTTATCTCTATTGGTACTATCTTACTGCTGTTTTTTTATTTTTATTTTAATTTTCAGCTCCATAATGTCATAATACTTCGCACTAATGTTTTATAAATCTGTGTTTTATTATTACATTACATTACTGAGTTAATTTGTCGGATTGCTGTTCTTGTATGTTTCAATCTTTGTTTAATTTCTTCCTCTGTTGTTGCCTATTTCGTGATTATGAACCCCAAGTATTTAAATTTGTCCTTTTCTTTTATTATTACGTTGTCGTCAATCTGTACATCTTCTATGTCTTCTTTACTTGTACATAGGTACTCTGTTTTCGCTACTGATGGTCTGCAAAGCTTAAAGTATATAGGTATTCGTTTCGTACCGGTACTCCCACGTCTTAGCATTTTTTTCTATGTAGTCAATACTTTCTCTAAGTATATTTTAAATAGGGTTGGAGATGTGAAACAATCCTGCAGGAGCCTTTTTGTTATGGTGAAGTCTCTTATTACTCTTGTTCCCATTTTAATGGACACTTTATTTTCTTTATACAGAGCTTTTTTAGCTTTTATAAGTGTTGTTTGTATTTCTAATTTGTACATTGCCTTCCACAGTTCTGACCTTGGTGGAGAGTCATACGCCTTTCTCACATTCACAAATGCCAATTGTTTGTCTCTATTTTTTGCTTTTTTCTTTTTTTCATTGATGATATTACGCATATTCTTCTATAATGTTCGCATTGTTTTCTGTCTACTTTCTTAAATACAGGTGTCATATATGCCTCCGTCCATTCATTTGTAAACTGTTCTCTATATATGGCTTACTGAAATATCCATTTTATCATCCGGTGTATTTTTTTTGTGTAACACGCTTAGGTGAGATGCCTCCAGGTCCCGGTGCTTTCTTATTTTTGATTGCTTTTATGACCGGTATTATTTTCCCATCTGTTTTTTTTTATTTCTTGTTATGGGGATATGCTTCGTCTACGCCTGTTTTCTTTCGCAATAAATTGTGGTCTTTTAATCTTTTAAGAGTTCCTTGTAATAGTCCTTCCATTCTTTGTCCTGCATATTTCTGAATTTAATTTTTTCTTTTGAGTTTTGTTTTAATCCTCCCAGTACTTTCCCAATGGAAGCCCATAGGAAGGAGAAAAAAGAAAGGCCAAGAACGAGATGGTTGGATGACGTGAAAGACGACCTGAAAACAATGAATATAAGACAATGAAGAAGAAGGGCACAAGAGAGATCTGAATGGAAGGACATAGCCAGACAGACAAAGACCCATCCAGGGTTATGATGCCAACAGAAGAAGAAGAAGGCAAGGTTGTATACTGCCTCCAATGCTGTTCAATTTATACGTAGAAAAAGCCTTCGCTGAAGCAGTGGCAGACTGTAATAATAAGGGTATTAAAGTTAACGGCATATTTGTTGATAACATCAGGTATGCTGATGATACAGCCATAGTAGCAGATAACATCGAAGATTTTCAATGCCTTTCAAATGATCTAACTCCTGCAAGTGAAGCTCGGGGTTTGAAAATAAATATCAAGAAGACAAAAACAATGATTAAAAGTAGAAATGATTACCCCAATGCAAATATATGTCTCTGGAGAAGAAATCGAACAGGTCAGGCAATTTCAATACTTGGGTTGTTTGCTGAACGAGGGTTGGGACCCCGAGAATGAAATAAAGAGCAGAGTTGAACAAGCCAGAAATGCTTTTTTGAAGCTTCGAAAGTTTCTGACTGATCGCAAATTGGACTTCAACCTCCGATACAAAATGCTTAAGTGTCACGTGTGGCCTGTTCTCTTAAACGTAATGGAAGCATGGACGTTAAAGGCCAGTTCTATTAACAAACTTGAAATGTTTGAAATGTGGTGCCTGCGTCGAATGCTTAGAAGCTCACGGATGGACAGGGTCAGAAATGGAGAAGTACTCAGAAGAGCGGGCTTACAGGATAGGGAACTTTTTAGTTATGTAAAAAGTAAGACGATAAAAATAAGATAAAAAGATACACTTAGCAGCAACTGATACTCGTAGGGAAGATAGAGGGTAGGAGAGGTCTGGGACGTAAAAAAATGTCATGGCTGCGCAATATTCGACAACGGACAGGAATCCACAGCTATGAAATGCTTCGCAATGACCCTTCACACGTAGACCGTGGACGCCTACGCAGAAATGCACGGCACCTTAAGAAGAAGAAGAATAATTACCAGGTTTTGTAGTTACTATACCTTCGAAATAAAAATATAAATGGTTGTGTTCCTGTTTTTTTTTAGTTCATGCATAAATAGTATCAGTCCAATATTTCAAAAGTCATGTTTCAAAAAACTTTTATTTTTTTCAAAATGATTTATAGAGCATTATGATTAGAAACACAATTACAATATAACTTAGGATTGTTAGGTCATCCATTTCATCCATCTTTCAACTATTTAGTTTTCTGCTCTCCTGTAAAATTAAGAATATATGTGACTAATGTTGTTTTTAAAATGACCGATTCTATTAGAAGTTATTCTCAATGAATTTTTTACATCAGGCCGATAAGGCTATTCGAAACATAAAAAACGCGTACTCCATTAAAAAAAAAAGCTGACGAAAGTATTTCGTCGTGTACAGTAAATTTACTTTATATCAAAAATCGACATATTTTGAAAATTGTTGGTAGTGCCGTTTTTTTGCTAATATTGATTTTGTGCATTGGTTTATGAATGCAGTGTATATTAGATTTATTCGCATGCATAATGAACTTGAAGGTTATCCAATATTAAAATAGAAAATTATTTACATTAGACAAATTATCTAAAAAGTGCACTTATCTAATAATATAAATATGACATTGAAAAGTAATCTAAAAGCCAGTTACTCGTTGATATTGAACTGTATGTAGTGATAAACATATGTTACAGAAGATAGAAAAAGATTTTAAGATTAAAGTGATTTAAAAATGGAGTCTTTATATCCTGAAGTACAGACTATATTAAAAAATATTGCTGTAAGCGAAGGTTTTACAGATCCAGAAATAACTGCTAGTGGTCAAATGGATAATGGCGAAGGGTTTACAGGTAACGTTATATTTATAAGCATAACTGATAAACAACGTACTAAAGGATTAGATATTGTAGTTAAACAATCTAATTTGAACCAGAATGTAAGAGATGCGATTCCTGTTCATACGTTGTACAAAAATGAGAGTTACTTTTATAACAGGATTTGGCCTGAACTTAGCAAATTACAAAAGACGTTGCCTAATATTGATCCATTTAATAATATTCCTAAATGTTTTGCTACGGATGTACATAAGGATAAGGAGTGTCTTATAATGGAAAACCTCATGACACAGCAGTTTAAAACAATTGAAAAAAACGTGAGTTTTAGCGACGCAGAACTTAAATATATATTAACAAAATATGGAAAATTTCATGGATTATCTTTTGGATATAAAGCTAAATATCCAAATAATTTCAACGAATTTTGTGAAACGTTAACTCCTTATTGGAAAATTCAGGGAGATGAAAAACTTTTTATTTATTGCTTGGAAGATGCCGTTAAAAAATGTGAAAAATATTTAAGTTCAAACAAAGACATCAAAACCAAAGAATCTTTGGAAAAACTTACAAAAAATTGTGTGGAGCTTTTTAAAAATTCTGTAACGTGTACGGGTAATTATGGAGTAATAACTCATGGAGACTGTTGGAGTAATAATATGATGTTTAAATATGACGTAAGTACTTTGAAATAGTTAACGAATTTAGTCAAACTTCATAAAAATTCAAATTTAATATACAACGTTGAAATAATAATTTAGTTAAGTTCTAAAATCGATATTTTACGGGATAAGTAGGATGTTTCTAGGATGATCAAAAGACGAGTCCTAAGATCCAGCGAATGCCTTAAAATCTATTTTATATCGTGTTACATACAACATTTGTCTGCATTTTTTTATTGAGTTAAAAAAGACATGAATGGATACATTACTTATATAAACTTTGATTACAAATTACATTACAATAACATCTAGTAGAGTATGTTTCAATTGTAGTGGTGGAAATTTCTAGGAACAGTAAAGCCTCACCAAACAAAGCAGTGGTGTTCCAAAAAACACCTATGATTTCAATAAATTTATTAAATAATAATATTAGATTATTTTTAATATATAATAGTATAATAGAGGGTGTTTTAAAAACGTATGTCATAAATTAAATCACACATTCCGGAGACAAAAATAAATTGATTAAATCCAACTTACCTTATTAAAAAAGTGTAAACAAAAAAAAGTTACTGTAAGAGCCCTTTCAAGTAACAAAATAAAAATTATTTTTTGCATTATCTTCTAAACTACTTGACATTTTGTAATAAAAATAGACACGTTACTTTCTTGTTCTAAAAGCATTCTTTCAATAATCAAAATTTTCATATTACAATGGACTACACATTTCAGAAAATGGCAGATATGCATTTAACTTTGGGTAAGTTGAATCAGATTAAATTATGATTTCAATAAACTCTTGGGAATACCGTAGGGTCAATGTCAAAGAAATAGTGCAGTAGCCGCAAGGCGGTATACAATCGAAATACAGCTGAGGAGTTTGAAAGATCACTTAACAACGGTTCAAGAGTTATTGGTTAAAGATTATCCCAAAAGGATTAAATTTTCTAATTGGTTGATAACGGAAAACACTCAAAATATTCATTTTATTAAAAATATTGTGTTTACCGACGAGGCTACCTTCAGTAGAAATGGAATAATAAACCATCATAACGAGCACGTTTGGGCTGACAAAAATCCTCACGCCACAAAAATTGACTCATCGCCAAACGACTTCCAAAGTTAACGTTTTTGCAGGAATTGTGGATAACAATCTAATAGGTCCAGTATGTCTACCCAACAATTTAAATGGTGATAATTATTTGCAGTTCTTGTGAAACGATTTACAAGAGTATTTGGAAATAGTGAATATTGCAGTTAGGTAAAATATGTGGTTTCTACAAAATGGCGCTTCACCGCATTACAGTAATGAAGTCCAGGAATACCTTCGCAGACAGTATACTGGTCGGTGGATTGGAAGAGGTCGTGACGTACCTATTTCTTGGCCATCCAAAAGTCTAGGTCTTGACCCCATGGACTTTTGCTTTTGAGATTTTATAAAAGAGAAAGAAAGTGTATTCTGTAACAATAGAGAACGAACAACAATTGAGGGTTAGAATAATTGAAGCTGCAAATTAATTTTGTCAGAAAAATATGATTTTTCGGCACATAAGGTTTTCCTTATTAAAACGACACCGAATGTGTATTGAAGAAAATGTGGATCTCCTTGTGAACATTTATTCTAATATCATATTTATAGATGTTGTCGACATTGTTTGTACTTGTTAATTCATTTAAGCCAATTATTTAGTTAAACAGAATTTTTTAAAGGGTAATAAAAAATTGCCCCTAGCTCAATAAAAACGTTTTTTAAAAAAAGTGAAAAAATACAAAAAAAAAATAAAAAAATTAATAAATAATGTGTTAATCTCAGGATGCCACAAAATTCATTTAATTTGAACGTACTTTGGGGCATTTAGGGCTGCACAGTCCCCTTAAAATCTTTTTGTGCGCACTTAGATTTTGTTGTTTCTTTTTTATGAAAAATGCTTTCAGAACAAGAAGGTAACCTGTTAATTTATATTATAAAATGTCAAGTAGTTTAGGACATAATGCAAATAAACAATTTTTATTTTGTAACTTCAGAGGGCTGTAATTTTTTTTGTGTACACTTTTGTACTAAGGTAAGTTGGATTTAATCAATTTATTTTTATTCCCAGAATGCGTGATTTAATTTATGACAAACCTTTTTGAAACACCCTGTATATCACATACATACAGTGAACGGCTAAATTATGGAATATTATCATTATTTCAAGAACCGTTGTATTAACAATCGTTAATTTTTTTAAATAGAAATCGGTATAGTGCCACACCTCATTTATACAAGAATTTAATTCTCTATTTAACGACATTACATTTTTAACCAAAATATTTTTTAAGGGTACAAAAACAATTGTTTTTAATTTAAATTCAACTAAATTACAACTAATGATTTAATTAATAATGTACTTTAAAGTTACCAAATTATGCATATTAATTAATTTAAATTAAATGTTCGAAATGGCATCCATCGGATCCTTGACAATATGCGAATTACGGACACATTCATCCAGTATATTGCGGATGACTTCTGGAGTAATTAGACTCCTTTGATGCCTAATTCTATCTTTCAAATCCTGTAAATTTTGGGGTCTATTGACATAAACTTTTGATTATATGTAACCCCACAGGAAAAAGTCTAGAGGTGTTGGATCTGGCGACCTTGCTGGCCACTCTATAAAACCTCGTCTTCCGATCCACCTCCTGGGAAAGCAATGATTTAAAAATTGACGTACTTTACGTGGGTAATGCGAAGGGACTCCATCTTTGTTGAAACCAGATATTTTCACTAACTAAATTTGAATTATTGGCATTTGGATACATGTTAGCAAGGACAGGTGTAAGTTGATTTCTCAAAAAAAAAAAAAAATTTTACGTTCTTCTGTTAGATTTTCTTTAAAGAAAAAAGGACCAATGATTCTGTCATGGCCCTCTGCCCATTCTGCTATGTGTGACTCAGTCATCCAATGTGGGTTTTCTTAAGCCTAATATCTGTAATTTTGATGATTTACGGTATCATGTATAAAAAATGTGGCTTCATCGGAAAAAAGGATTTGATTGATTAAATGTGGATTTCAGATACATAAATCCTGCATCATTTTAGAAAATTGAAGCCGGCGATCGGAATGGTACTCGTTTAATTCCTGATGTAGCTGAATTTTGTAGGGATGTTATTTTTCTTTTTTTATTTAATACGTAATACCGATCGTTAGGAAACTCCAGCATATTCACCCATTTGTGTTGAACTACTGTGAGGATTGTCATGAACATTTAATAAAATATCAAGTTTCACATTGTCTTCAATTTTAGGACGCCCAGCGTTTGAAATATGTGTCACGTGCCCAGTTTCTCTCCAAATTTTAGGACTATTTTAAATACTGTTGATTGGCTGATGTGTCTATCTGGATATTTTGTGTTGAATAAATTGCATACCTCGTTTTGTGTTCTTTTTTATCTCCGCATCCGCTAAGAATTAATACTTCTATGCGTTGTGTTTTATTTATGTGAGCCATAATTTAGTATTCAAAAGTAAAATTACAATTGATAACATAGAATTACAACTGAAGACAATTCACAAAATCAAAACATTTACGCCAATAAATATTACAGTAACTATGCCATTATCACTTGCTTGAATTAACATTTGACAGAAAGTTTCAGTGTTTATGAGATAACTTTTTGTGTTAAATTTTATTTTTACTTATTTTTGCTTTTTTAAGTATTTACTTCAGAAAGTTATGGCAGGAACCCATGGATAGCATTTTGAACATTTAATTTAAAATAATTGTTAATATTTTTCTGAAGCTATTTTCTTGTGGCATTTTAAATTAATTACTATTTAACTGGGTATAAGCCACAATTAAAGATAAAAATACGTTTATTGACGTTTCAATTTCCACTTCGGAAATCGTTCTCAGAATACAAACATTAGTAAATTAAATATATTTTTTTAAACAGATCAGTTTTAAGAACCAATTTTTTTTAAATACCAGTCAACTTTTCTTAAAATTTGAGTAAATATATTTAAACATAACGCTTTAGCAGGTAGGCACAACCGTAATTGAAGATAATACACAGTGGCATTTAGCTTTATAGTTAGATTAAATGAAGTTATTTAGCTTTAAGTTTTCAAAAATCTTTTACATACTCATTGCTTTTCTTCTACACTTATTTAATTATAACATTTATTGACTTACATATGGATCATTGGTAACAAAGAAAAGTTTTCGAGATTTGTTTTGCGTGACCCTTTTTGGCTTTCGTTTTCTAGATACCCCCACGTTACGCAAAACATTACAACTCTATCATTGCCCTGTTGGTTGACGAAGTCGCATAATGATTTATTAAGTCTTAAGTTTTGTTTTAAAATAATGAGTTACTCAACCAACAATATCGCCTACGATCTCTTAAACCTAGAAATTACGTTCTTTTTTTGGTACTAAGGGATTAAGGAACTATTAATGTGCTTGATTGGTTATTACACTTAGAACATGTGGATTTTTGGTAGTACACATGAACTATCTGTTAATATTGGCCATTGATGTAATATTACAATTCCTCTCTTTACTTATATAATTATTTGCACTGCTTAAGATATTTCCTAATTTTAAGTTTACAATATTATAAGCACGTTAATAACTTCATGACTTTCTATCTTATTATTTGTATTTTTTATATTTTTGCAGAAAAATGGAAAAATCGAAGATATGAAGTTTATTGATTTTCAAGCATCCTCTAAAGCTTCAGTTGTACAGGACTTGGCTTACTTTTTATACTCAGGATGCGATAAACAAGTTCTCGATAATTTAGATGAGTACCTTATGGTTTATCACAAGAGCTTGGTTGAAACTTGTTTGGCTCTTGATTGCAAGGAGTATATATCCTTTGAAGAACTTAAAAAGGAATGGAAAGAATACTGTTATTTTGGTTTTATGATGGCGCTAATAGTTTTTATTGTTAAATTTGCAATTCCCGAAGATATAAAAAAAGCTAACCTGGGTGAATTTGTGGATGAGTTTAATGATTCTAGTAAAGCAAATCCTCAACATCAGATTCGACTCGATGAAGAAATGATGGGAATGAAGTATAAAGAATTATTCAATCACATGGTAAAAAATAATTTTTTGTAAATAATATTAGACGTTAAATAAATTTTATTGTTTTTTTTTTGTTTGTATTAAATTATTAATGATGTATGTAAAAT
The DNA here is from genome assembly GCA_918026665.1 of Diabrotica balteata. Lineage (NCBI taxonomy): Eukaryota > Metazoa > Arthropoda > Insecta > Coleoptera > Chrysomelidae > Diabrotica > Diabrotica balteata. The sequence goes on from OU898283.1 coordinate 22,418,487, forward strand.
TGTTTAAGAAATAATGGACCGTGTACTAAAATATTACTATAACCTAAAAAAAGAACCATGTTTTGTTTTTACGTTTAGTTAGTGTAACTTCACCTGTTTCTTGTAACTCTTTCAATAGTTTCATTTTTAATTAATATCTTAAGTTAGAAGTCCAAAACTAATTATAAAACGTTCACCTTAACGAACTAAAGATTATCAATTGAAATAATAGATCTCTATTAGTCAGCGTAATCGAATATGCTCTTAGATTGGCTTTAAAACTATCAAATAGGCATTTTAGTGATAAATGTGTAGGACGGTGCAGGCAACGTCCCGACAAGCAACGGTATGATCTATTTCTCAGGAAATGAATACCCACATCACAGATATGGTGTAGCAATTGTCGTTTCAAGAAGAATGACACAGTCTGTCACTAATTTTTCGCCAGTGTCAGACAGGATCCTGCTCCTACAACTGCATACAAAAACTGCAAAACTTAATATTATACAGGTATATACCCCTACTGCAGATAAATCAGATGAAGAGATTGAGCAGTTTTATGAACAAATAAATCAAGTTCTAAAGCTACAAAGCCAAAAGATGTTACACTTATCCTTGGAGACTTCAACTCCAAAATTGGCAAAGGAAAAAGCGGAAAAAATGTGGGAGAATATGGTTTAGGGGCAAGAAACGACAGAGGAGACAAACTTTTAGAGTTCTGTCAAGAGAATGATATGATAATTTTAAATACATTCTTTAAGCTACCCAAACGAAGACTCTACACATGGACGTCCCCTCAACACACTAGGGAAAAACAATTAGGAATCAGATAGATTATATTTTAATAAATGAGCGATACAGAAACTGTATAAGATCAGTTAAGGCTTATCCAGGCGCAGATGTTTCTTCAGATCATAACCCCCTGATAGCGCGGGTACACATTAGACTCAAAAGACCTTCAAATAAAACAAAAATAGATCACATAGATACCAGCCGCTTACAAGATCCAACAATTAAAGAAGATTTAAAACAACATATCAATGATAACTTACGAATGCTTTCTACAAAGACCGAGAACACGCATGTAGAAGACAAATGGCAAGATTTAAAAGACGCAATAATAAAACCTGCCCAGAAAATGCTTACCAAAGAGAAACAGAAAAAAGGACGAGAATGGATAACAGAAAAAATTTTAGGTCTCATGGAAGAGCGAAGACAGTTAAAGGGAAAATGCAGCCAAAAATATAATGAAGTAAACAAACAAATCAGAAAAGAAATAAGAACTGCAAAGGAAAATTTTTATACAAGAAAATGCGAGGAAATCGAAGAACTACATCTCAAACATGACACTTTTAACTTACATAAAAAGATAAAGGAACTGACAGATACACAAAAACGAAAACATCCCAATCTCCTATGCAACGCAAATGGTGAAATAATAGCCGATCTACAAGAAAAGCTTAGGACCTGGAAGAACTATGTAGAAGAATTGTTCGACGATGAAAGACAAGAACCTAATATAGATAACTTACAAGGCGACGAAGGACCAGAAATAACTAAAGAAGAACTATTATACGCTATAAAAATAATGAAAAATGGTAAATCACCGGGTCCAGACGGGCTCACATCAGAACTTCTTAAGCTTGTGAAAGGCGAATCAGTGAATATTCTACTCGACCTTTTTAACTGCATCTACAAAAGAGGAGAAATACCAAAGGAATGGCTACTTTCAACTTTTGTAACCTTACCAAAAAAGGCAAATGCAAAACAGTGCACTGACTACCGCACTATAAGCTTAATGGGTCATACATTAAAAGTATTCATCAAAGTAATCCACTCAAGAATTAACAGAAAGCTAGATGTAGATATCAGTAATACTTAATTCGGATTTCGGAACGGGCTTGGAACAAGAGAAGCACTATTTGCACTTAACGTCATATGCCAAAGATGTCTAGATATAAACCAAGATATATATATATATATATGTGCTTCATTGATTACAACAAAGCGTTTGATAAAGTTCGTCACGATCACTTAATGAAACTGCTAGTAGAAAAAAACTTGGATAAAAGGGACATTAGAATTATCTCTAAGATTTACTATAACCAGAAAGCAAATATCCGAATAGAGCAAGAGACAACGGAGGAAATCGAGATCAAGAAAGGCGTAAGACAGGGTTGTATACTCTCACCGACCTTATTCAATCTATACTCCGAAGACATTATAAACACAGCACTTTCGGATCAAAATATAGGTATTAAGATAAATGGCATCCGAATAAACAACTTGAGATATGCCGATGACACGGTACTAATCGCAGAAACTTGGGAAGATCTTCAAATACTAATTAACAAAATAGTAGAATGCAGTGAAGAACACGGATTATCACTTAACATAAGCAAAACAAAAATAATGCTAATATCTAAATCACCACAAAACTTCCCTGACATAACCGTGCATGATCAAAGAATCGAACGTGTAAGAAGATATAATTACCTGGGAACTGTTATCAACGAAAATAATGATTGCTCTGAAGAAATCAGAACCAGAATAGAGAAAGCTAGAGCCACATTTACTAAATTGAAAAAGGTGTTCTGCGGAAGAGATCTAAGTCTAAAACTTAAAATTCGCCTTTTGAGATGTTACGTTATGTCAGTTCTCCTCTACGGGATGGAAACATGGACATTGAAAAAGATCGATACCAAAAAGATAGAAGCATTTGAGTTGTGGATGTATCGTAGAATATTAAGAATACCCTAAAAACTTGTGAGAATGGTACAATTGCACCAATTACCAACTGTTTAGATCTGCAGCATCAAAAATACGCATAGCTTTGATGATAGCCAAACTTCGGAACGAAGACGGCACTTGAAGAAGAAGAAGTGATAAATGAAATTCGATGGCCGAGAAAGGACCCTTAAGCTCGTGGGGACAAATAAGCGGAATCCAATTTAACCTACGTAATATTTTTTACCCATTTTTCACTACATTATTACCATAAATCATTCACCACCAAAGCAACCTTAAGAGGGGCGATTCTGCTGGCTTAAAATTCAAGTTAGCAGAATTTGGAAAAAAGGCTTTTTACTAATGGCATATTTTTTCACCCATTTTTCACTAATTTATTACCACCCTAATAATTTTTCACCACCAAGCCACCCTCAATGGTAGCGATTCTGTTGGCTTAGGCTTCAAGCTAGCAGAATTCAGAAAAACAACTTTTGACTGATAGAATATTCTTTTACTTATTTGTTACTAATTTATTACCACCCTAATAATTTTTCACCGCCAAACCACTCTTAAGCGAAGCGATTTTGCTGGCTTACGATTAATACTCGTAGAATTCCATAAATAGTATTTATGATATACCACAGTGCTCTGCTAGATTTTTATGAATTTATTGCCATGTAACGATGAGTCCAAGCCATCACCGTTAAACCAGCGTGCGCGCGAACCAACCCATGAAGTAGGAGTGTATCAACAGTAGACAACGCAAAACTTCGCTATATAAACCGCAATATTTCCTCATAGAGGCAGAATCGACAGGTGTTGACTGAAGGTTCTCTTCTTCCCTACCCCGGCTTGTGGACGTGTTGAGTTCACAAGTTGTTCCGTTCCATACCGTCACCCGGAGAGCGTGTTGAGCTCTTCATTACCCGTACTCCGAAGCAGTCGTGTTAAGACTGTTAAGGAGTGTCCTATCAACCCGAATCACTTAAGTGACGTGTTGAGTTCCTTTCCTTTCTCTGTAACTATCGTCCGCTGTTATTAAGTCGATACAGCGTAAAATTTCAAAAAACACACTCGCTTGCCGATAACACTAATTTCATACGACAAGGTAAAACTTAATTTGAATAAATAGGCCAGGTACTGAGAAGACTAAACCAAATTGTAAATATGTATATAAGATTTTTGTCAATTTAATTTAAGGAAGACAATAAAGTTTTAGTTTTATTTTGAACTCTGTCTCTGACTGTCCAAAAGCTACCCGGATAGTGACTCCTACGAGAGGACGTCACAGCCAGACTAGTAATTATTCAAAATCCACAAGGAAAACATTTCCTGTAGCTAGCTGTATATCACGTATCACAAAAAGAGGTAAGTCTTCGTAAATGGTTATATTTATTTAAAAACCCTTAAAAGGGCTACATCAAAAAACAAACGTTTTCAGACTAAACAGTCCATCATCAGGTTTAAATTTTAAAATCGCCTAAAATAAGTATAAACCATTTAGTTTAAACAAACGTGTTATGAAATTTTGACTATGGTTAAAAAGCAAAAATGGTTATACTTACTAGGTTATAATGCCTGAGCCACCAAAATACCTGGGTAAAAACCCTTTAAATTACATATAGTTGTAAAAGATTATACATCATGTTGTAAAAAAAACTGTAATGTTCAGTATTCAATTAAATATGACTTCAGGTAACATACAAGGCTGAAGTGAAGAGGGAATTGGAAATAAAATAAAACAAAAAAGGGTTCACAAACTATAAATATTATCTTTATTATCATGTAACCTATAAAAATACCCCTATAAATGTTTAAATGTTTAATTAATTAAATGCTTAAAGTTTTAATTTTATCGATGTTTTGCAATAAAAGGTAGTTTTTACCCCTCAGAAAAATAAACGCCTATCGGAATAGGATAAATAGAGGATCATTCCAAAATTTCATTAAAATCGATGTATTTATGGAAACTGTAGGTTATGCCATGTTTTACCGTGGTACACTATATTTTCTTTTAAACGTATGTCATATTATCGAAACGCGCATTATTAAGGTTGAAACGACTCAATTTGACTCAAATTTAGAAGCTTTTGAGAAAATTGAGGTGTAAAATATATTTAGAGCGCGTAAAATCCCAAATGTAGAAAGATATATATTAAGGCAATCGATAGTGTCTAATGTAAAATACAATCGATATTTTTACCTCTACCAAAAAAACAACAATTCCAAATCATGTAATGACTATAGATTGATAAGCCTAATGTGCTACCCCTTAAAGGTTCTTTTGAAAATTGTTCAAAACCGAATTTATAAGAAATGTGAGGAACAGATAGATGAAACTCAGTTTGGCTTCAGAGGAGGCATGGGTACAAGAGAGGCATTATTTGCGTTGACGGTACTCTTGCAGAAATGTCGGGAATATAACAAGAGTGCATATGTATGCTTCATAGACTTTAGGAAGGCCTTTGACCGAATGCAGCATATGAAGTTAATAGATGAATTAAAAAACATAAATTTAGATAAAAAAGACATTGAGTTTATTAAGGCTATATACTGGAACCAGAAAGCAGTAGTAAAGGTGAACGATATAGAAACAAATAATATACCGATTGCGAGAGGGGTTAGGCAAGGATGCGTCTTGTCTCCGACGCTTTTCAACGTGTACTCACAGGTCATATTTAGAAAAGCCTTATGGGAAAGCAAAGAGGGAATAAGAATTGGTGGAGAAATCATAAACACCATGAGATTTGCAGATGACACGGTAATTATGGCTGAGAGTATAGAAGATCTACAAACTTTACTAGATGCAATAAATAGTGAATGCATTCAAATGGGACTTGACATCAACACAGATAAGACCAAATTTATGATAGTATCAAGGAGTTCAATAAATAATGAACAACTAACTCTTGGTGGACAGCAAATAGAGAGTGACAAAATATAAATATCTGGGAGCTTACATCAACACAGAATTGGATCCAGACCAAGAGATCCGGGTACGAATAGAAATGGCAAGGGCAGCGTTCTTAAAATTCATACAATTGTTCTGTGACAAAAATCTGAATATTGCGCTGAGACTGAGGTTTGTTGAATGTTACGTCTGGTCGCAATTATTGTACGGGGTAGAAACATGGACACTAAAAGCGCAAATAGTTAAAAAGATTGAAGCCTTTGAACTTTGGATATACCGGATAATGTTGAGAATCCCATGGACTGCCAGGGTCACCAATGAGGAAGTGCTGAGAAGAATGGGTCGAGTCAAAAAATTGTTGAGAACGATAAAAGTACGCAAGACTGCATACCTTGGACACATACTAAGAAATAATAAATATAGTCTTCTGCAGGTCATCATGCAGGGTAGAGTCGATGGCAAATATTCGAGACTGGACAAACATGACTGTAGACGAATTATTCCAAGTTGCAAAAGACAGAGAAGCTTTTAAAAATGTGGTCGCCAACCTCCGTTAATGGAGACGGCATAGGAAGAAAAAGAAGTGTCTAATGGGGCTTTATAGGATATTTTATCGGGCAATTATTAACGAATGGCCAAAGGGTAATCGCCGCAAAATATGCTATTTATATAGGAGAGTGTCGAAAAGATAGGCCGGAATATACCGTTAAATTTGGTTTTCCAATTTAACGTTCTCCATTTTTCCCTTATTTTCTCTTGCTTATAATATATTTTATATTTTTTGTTTTATATTTGGATTTTTCTTTTTGTTCTGATTTCAAAAATGTATAATACCTTTGGCTTGAAGTGACTAGTTTATCAGATAGACAATTTTCCTGTTAACAAGACAGTATCTCCCTCACCTTAATTGACTCTAACAAAATAGCTTGTAGCATAATTTAAACTCTTTAAATATTTAACCGTACTATTTGTAGTACCTTTAAAAACCAAGAAACAAAAAAATTCACTTTTTATTCAAGTTTTACCAAAGGTTTTCAATATCATTTTTACATTTGTTTTAATCGGTTAATAGCGACAATTTGTTATAACTTGTGAGTAACAGCTTATTTTGATACGTGTGCAATTTGATCGCTGAAATGGTGTACACTTTGCAAGAAAGAATCGAAATTGTAGGTTTAAACTACAAAAATAATAATTGTGCAAGAGCTGCTGCTAGAATTTTTAATGAAACACACCACAATAGACATGCAAGTCATAAGTGTGTGATTGAACTGATGCAGAAAAAATTAGATCAAGAGGGTCAGTTTGCAATAAAAAACATAACCGACAGAAACTTGTAAATAAAAAAGCAATCCAAGTAGCTGTTTTAGGGCAAGTTAACTTAGACTCTTAACAATCACTGTCAACAATAAGCAGAACAATCGGTGTTTCATCTTCTACAGCCTTTCGAGTCCTCCATAAATTTAAGTTTTATCCATATAAAATTAAATTAGTACAAGAGTTAAATGTAGAGAGTTTTGATCGTCGTCCCGAATGTTGCGAATTAATGATAAAATGCATCATTAACAATCCACAATTGTTAAACAATATTTGCTTCTCAGATGAATGCTCATTCTGATTAAACGGTTTGGTGAACAGATATAATTGCCGATACTGGGCTGAGAGTGATCCACATATTGTACGCGAATTTTACATACAGCATCCTCAAAGGTAATGGTGTGGTATCCTACGTAATCACATTATCGGACCCTTCTTTATCACTGGAAACTTAAAAGGTGCATCGTATCTTGAATTATATAGGCAAGTGGTTGATCGTGAGAACAATAGTAGCAAATGATGATAACCTTTCCGATGATTTGGTTGTATTTCAACATGATGGAGCTTCTCCACACTTTGCTTTGCCTGTGCGATAATTTTTAAACGAAACGTTTCACGGTCCTTGGATAGGTAAAAGACGACAGATGATCGATTGGCCACCTATTTCACCGGATTGACCACCCCTAGACTTCTTCTTATAGGAGTATTTAAAAACAAAAATTATGCTACTCAACCAGAATATCGAGATGATTTACAACAAAGAATAGAGGATGAATGTCAACAATTAAATGCAGACGTGTTAAGCAATGTCAGAGAAGAATTTCAAAATAGATTATACTATTGTATGGAAGTGAAAGGCAGTCATTTTGAACAACTATTGTAAAAATTTTTAGTAGTGAAATGTTTGTTCTAAATGTCTGTAATAAAATTGTTAAAAAATAATTTTTTTTCAATCCAATTTTCTTGCTTTTGTATTTACTTTTCTCATAAACTCATCACTTCAAATATCATGTATTATACATTTCTAAAATTATTACAAAAAGGAGAATCCAAATATAAAATAAAAAAAGGAGGAAGTAATTAAAAAAAAATAAAGGGTTGATACAGGGGGTGAGATGGTGCATTTTCCAGAAATCTTAAATATGATATGCATCCCCCTTCAGATATTAATTAAAGTATTTTTGCGTTTTTCCAAAAAATTAGAGGTTCAAAAGTTATTTAAGGTGGATAGTTTTATCTGAAAAGCACTGTATATGAGGACAATGAACAGGTAACCTCTATTTACAATCCACAAGGAAACTAAGTTCCTGTAGCTGGCTGTATAACATGTATAACAAAAAATTAATTTTTTTTTAATTTTTTTTTTATTTAAAATTAACGTCTCTCGACAGCTTATGGTCGTGGACACGGGTACAGCTTACAATATTATATATATTTTATATACAAGCATTTGATAAGAACAATTTTTTTTTGTTTTTTTTTTTGTGGAAAAGTTAAAAAAATAAATCTTATCACTATGCACTGTTTATATTAGCTGAATTAAACTTGTTTCATTTTAAAATTTTAAGAACACTGTTAAAACTGTTTGAAATACCTAGAATGTCTTTTAGATTTCCTTTTAGGCTGTGCTTGTTTCTGGAAGAGATTACAGTAGTGGCATACTGGAGGGAAAAACATATTTAAAAATCCTGTATAAAAGGTATATCATTAAAACACCAAATCGGCCAATATCACAAAACGTTTGCGGAATTTATATTCCATCATCAGTGTGTCCTAAAAGTAGATAACCACTTTATTTAAAGAAAACCTAAAATTTAAAATTTTGACCAAGGTTAACACGTTAAGGCCGATCCTCGCGATTCTGGGCATAGGTAAATTCCAATGTAAAAGTTTATATCAAATTACGCAAAAACTATGCAGATATTGAGATGATTCTTTTTTTATATGAAAGGTCTTAAAAAGTTCTAGTGCACTATTTGGTTGTAAATTAATAAATTGTTTAAACAATATTTTTTTTCAAATAGTTTTGGTTAAAATAAACGTAATTTTTTTTTAAATAGGGCACTACAGAATTTGACCCACTTTCCGAATCTGTTTTTATTTTTAACATAAAGTGTAACACAAAGCAGCTATTTGGTATAAATATTTAAAAAATTTCAAAGTTCTGCTAAATGTAATTTGCTTTCCGTCAGCACAGGCTGTCCTTGTCGGTAGCTTCTGGATTCTCGCCAGGTAGATAAAACCCTCGGAGGAGGATAAATATAGTTGAATAACATTATTAGGGTTTATTCCGACTTTTGACAAACCAGTGTGTTTATTATATTTAAATAGGAAATTTTATATAAATGAGCAGTAAGTACTTATAATTTGATTAAATTTTTATATTAGTAGAAATATTTTTTATTGATTAGTGACATTTTCCTTCTAAATATTTATACTGTTTTTATAATAATACTATTGTTTCAGTATTTGCTTATATAATAATAATTTATTATATAGAAACAGCGTGGAATTTTGGTCAATCAGCCAGTACATTTTTTTGTATTTCAATCAGAATTATTATTTTCATTTCTTTTTTACATGAGCTCAGAGTAATAACCAAATATTTTGCAGTATTTAAATAGGGAATTTGATTATTTATATTTATTGGTTAGCAACCTACCAATCGTAAAAACAAATACTGCTCAAAGAAACAATGTACAGTATCGGAACCGGATTGATACTATGAAAAAAGAGAAAGAAATAGATATTTGTGCTCTACAGGAAACAAAAACTAAAGGAAAAGGTCAATCAAAATTAGGTGAATATATACTAATCTACAGTGGAGTAGCAAAAGAAAACAGAGCCAAAGAAGGTGTAGACTTACTAATACACCAAAGGTATTAAACTTACATCAAAGAGTGTCAATACATATCAGAAAGAATAGTAACAACAAAGATAAGAATGGAGAAGGAAAACCTGAACATTATCGGAGTATATGGCCCAGAAAATAATAAGCCTCAAACAACAAGGGTTGTTTTTCAAGTTTTACGACCAATTACAAGTAGTATATCAAGTCAGAGAAAAGATGATAATTCCGCTAATTTGATTATAATAATTAAGGAACCTCATTGATGCCATGATAAGGAATGGGATTTGTATTTTTTGTTAAAAAATTGCACAAACATTGTACCTTTACAGGACCTTCTACGAATTTTCAAAAATGTAGTTCAAATGGTGACTAGCAAGAACCTACAAATCCATACCGAACAAGCAATTTCAAACTAATAAAATTTTCTATATCTCCATATCTACTCAATGGATTTTGATCATTATTGTTTTAATTTGTATGTAATTTCTACGTACATTAGAAATTAGTAATTTGTTTATATATTAATTAATTAATAAATAGTCTAGTTTGTTTAAACAATTCGTGGAAAAATAATTTTCTTCCAAAAATCTATTTTTTTTAACAATCGCGTTTTTGCATTAAATTGTCAATAATTAAAAAACAGCTACAAATTCAAGGCAGGAAACAAGTAGGTTTTCTTCCTATCACTAAAAAGGTTGTTAGCGACCTGGATTATTGAGTGTCGCGAACATGGTCTATTTTTTGCTTATTTCCCTGGAGTATATATATTTGATTAACATCTGTGTAATTTCTTTGTCGCTTCCTCGCTGGTTTTGCATATTGCAATTGTATTATTTTTTAGGACAATAATATAACACGTATAAAAAAGGTAAAGACACTTCTTTGTGGCAGCCCTGCTGTAATATCTTTCAATTCCGTGTATGTTTCTTCCTGTTTAATTCTGAAATATCTTTCCAAGATGCAGGAGTCAATTATTTGAGAGTATCGTTTTGGTAAATGTAGTCTTAGTTTATAGTTATGGCGTCTTTGCCATACTTTATCATATACCTATGTCACATCCTAAATTATTGATATAAGGTTGAATGCTTGAATAAATAAACTTTAAAAAATGAAGGCAAATTTTGAGCACAAATTTAATAATCAAATCTTGCCCAAATACTTTCGCTTTCTACAGCATCATCAGGGTCATCTCCGCTTGCTGTATAGCCTAAATTTGTCGAAGTAAGTCTAAAACGTTAATCACAACAAACTTTATCATCCATGAACTTCGAGTTTTTATCGAAGTTAATTAATTTACTTCATTTAAAAAAAAACTTTTCTTGGCTTATTTCAGATGCCCCTGATGATGCTGTAGAAAGCGAAAGGACTTGGGCAAGATTTGAATATTAAATTTGTACTCGATATTTGCCTTAATTTTTCAAAGTACATCCTAAAATGTCCATCATATTATCCTTCATGACCCATATTTCACATCCATTTAAATAGTAATACAGTATGTTTTATCATCATCATCATCATCATCATCAATGGCGCTACAACTCCTCGTGAGTCTTTGCCGCGGTTACTATTGCCTTCCATGTTTGTCGGTCCTGTCCAGTAATTCCGATTCTCACACTCCCATTTTCTCTAGATCTAGGAGTATATTTACATATAACAAATTAAATCCTTAGTTGTAAACTTTTGTAATAAGTACTCAGTATACATCTAAGTTTCATAAATGCTCCTCATAAATCTCATAAATCCAAACTTTTGTTATCCGTTCTTTGTTAACAATTAGTTGTATAGGGCCGACGTTTAATAACTACAAGCACACAAGTAAATTACCTTATTTCTTTCATTTGACAATAATAATTGTCTGTTAGATTAGCATTGTAAGAATTAAATTAGTCTCTTACTGAATGACAATAAACAACAAATCAAACTTATTCTGAAACTATTTCTTGTGTCATGTTATATGTTATTAGATTTTGTTGTAATAAACCACAACCTATCAAATTCAATATCAAAAATCAAAATTGGAAATGATAGCGTGACTAAATTATTCCTTCCTTTAAGAAATTTTAAAAAGAACTGATTCCTATTACTATCCAGTGCAAGGACAGTTATTTTGTTATTTATATCAAATACAGAATGCTGTTAGTTTGTGGTATGGACCCAAAAAAATATTTTATTCGAAAATATTGATAAATATATGGATCTGTGGGAAAATATGCTACAAAAATTGAAAGATTTTTTTTATAATTTTTATTTGAAACGGCTTCTGAAGAAACATTAGACATAATTCTACATTTATAAAGTATCATTTTATCAATTTTAGTGATCATGATACTAATTAGATAACATTTTAATTATAATTTTTATTTGAAACACCTTCTGAAGAAACATTAGACATAATTCTATATTTATATAGTTTCATTTTATCAATTTTAATGATCGTGATACTAATCAAATTTTTATGATATTTAATTTTAATGTTTTTTTTTATAATTTTTATTTTTCGTAAACTTTAATCTACGTTAAAATTCAGACAGCCAATTTCTCCGTAAAAAAGTAACAAATAAATTATGTATGTACATTTGTTACATTGTAAATTTATGAATAGATTATATTACTTTGATCTGTTATTCTATTTACTCAAAACACCACTAAAGAGAAATTAATGGTTTTATTGTAAGCCAAAATCTGTCACTGTAGGGGTTGTCCCGGTTCTATAATCGGCTCGAGTAAAAGATGAACGCATTTTTGACCTGGGCTTGAAAGAGATATCTGAACGAAGTTTAGAATAATACTTCACAAACAGATTTTGTTTTCGTAAAAAAAAAAATTTTTGAAATAGAGATAGCCCACTGATATTTACCGTTAGGATTTTCAAAGATGAGCCTTAATCGCTATAATGATAATAATATTTGCCTTTTCCCAGGCCAATTTATTTTTTCGTTTAAAATGCATAAAAATGCAGTACAAAAATAAAGTATTTCTTAAATATAGCAAAATTTCTTTATAAACATAATTTTGAATTGCGAGACATAGGTGCATCACACGTATGATTTCAAAATATATTGTGTATGTGGGACAGAAAAAAAATACCACTTCTAACAGTGTAACAACATCGATTGTTATGGGGCTTTGCAAAAATTTATTGGATAGTAGTCGAATCATTTTTCTGGATAACTATTATATCAGTATCGAACTTGCTTACAAATTGCTATACAGCCAAACTTATCTGGTCGGCACCTTAACAAAAAATCTGACGGAAATCACAAAAAGCATAGTACAAAAATAATTAAAAAAAGACGAATTATTGCCAAGGAGAGTGATTCTGGAGTGGTGATACTAAAGTAGTGTGATAAACGTAAATTTTTGATGCTGACCAAAAACACAAAAATAAGATGGTTACTGTAATGTCCAAAAATGGAACTGCAAAGGAAAAACCAACAGCTATCAGAGACTATAACCAAAACAAAAGTTTTATTAATCTCTTTGATCAACTAAAAGCCTGCTCTTTTTGCCTCAGACGTAGCCTCAAAGGGTATCGCAAATTGGCAATAGAAATTTTTCTAGGTTCAACCATCGTAAACGCGTTTATACTATAAAAACAGGTTACTGTTTTTATAGTATAAAAAAACAAAAACACTTGCTAAATATAACCTCAAGAGAAAATCCTCCATTGGTAGACAGCCATCACATTCAGGAAGTGAACACTACTAGTAGACGTAGATGCTCAAATTGCTACAAGAACATGTCCGAACAACACGGTAGAAAATACGCCACGTCTAAGGCCAGTCTGTCACGTTATAAATGTATAGAGTTCGCTAAATTTTATTGTATACCTTGCTTCACTTCCTTTTATATTATTTGCAAATTACAAAGACTGTAAAATACTGATTTTTTACGTTTTCGTTTTTATTTTATTGTTGGAGTACAAATTTTGTGTTTATAAATCTAAGCGAATATATTTTATTTTATATATTTTCAAATTTATTCTGTTTATTTTTCAAATAAAATAATATTTTGTTGTCTAAATTCATTGGTTTTTTAGTTACCTAACAAACTACATTACAACAGTAAAAAGAATAAAATACATAAAACACAAATATTATGGTATGATATTGTGACATTCAACCCTTAATCAAATCGTATATATTCGGGTCCAGGGCCGGGCCAACTAACTTAATTTGTTTGTTTATATACTCAGCATTGATCTTTCTATTTTCTTCTGAGCTATTTGTAGTATTTTAGAACTTGTAGCTGTTAATGTCAAAGTTTCGGCACCATAGGCCATCACACGAAATACAAATTGGTCAAATGTTTTACGTTTTAAAGAAATTAGTATATCGCTTTTATTTGAATTTACGTTACATTAATTGATATTGATATGATCTTGATATGATTTAGATTCCAGTCCTACTCTCACAGATTCCACTTGATTCATATAAAAAGGTTCTCTATGATTTTAAGGTCATTCTCATCTATCGAACGTTCCTGGTGGAATCTTTCCAATTCTAAATAATTAACACAATCGAACGCTTTCTGGTAATCTATAAAGCATAGGAAAACATCTTTTTGCTGATCTTTTGCTAATTTCTGAAATAGGACAGTTAAGCTATAAAGTGCTTTTCTTGCGCCAAATCCTTGTCTGAAACCGAACTGTGTGGGGCTAATGTCTCTTTATGCCAAAAAACAAAGAAATTTCATTAATAACCTACTAGTAAATACGAGTAATTAGAGGGAGCAGAGACAATGTTATCGTTAACTTTATCCAGCACTTAAAAACTCTATTTGGTAAAAAATTCTATCTTGATTTTATAAAAAAGTTTTTTTTTCTATGCACAACCAAACTCGAATAGTGAATTCTATGCAGTTTTCGTACCTATATATAAATCTACAAAAAAAAGTTATTCAAAATTACAATTCTTATCGGACTCTCTCGTTCTATAGTTATACATATTATTTTTTGACAAAAAATTTTTGAGAAACAAAGCAAAAAACACGGACACCCGTGATTATTCTTCTTTGCACCATAACTTTTTTCCACGGAGCATAGGTATAGGTACAGTAAAGTAAAATGGTGTATATTTAAAATAATTCTTATAAAAAATTAAAATTCTCCAAACTGATTAAAATTTTAGAAAGTATTCGGTCTTATCAGACCTTCATCAGTGAAAATAATAATCAGCAATTAAAAGCAGCCACTTGATAAGGTGTAATAACCTTTTCATTAGATGATGCACTTTTTTAATACTTTTAATTTGTAATCTAAAGGTTATTACACCTTATTGTAGTGTAAGTAGCTTAAACATGTAATGAAGTGAAGGTTATTACACCTGTTTCCAGTTACAAGTGGCTACTTTTAATTGCTAACTAAATTTTCACTGATGATGGTCTGATAAGAATGAAAACGTTCTGAAATTTTAGTCCGTTTGGATAATATTGATTTTTTATAAAAAATAATTTTAAATATCCATTTTACAAGAAGTTTTTTACTTTAAAAAAATTTATTAAAAATCCTTTGTAAAAGGTATACCTAAAAACCCAAACGGGCTAAGTTAGACAAGACGTTTTCGGAATCCATATTCCATCATCAGTGTCTAGGAGTACATCAATGTAGCCACTAAATATATGGGTAAAAACCCGTTAACAAATAATTAATTACATTTAGTTTACAATATTTCTTATAATAAGTTAAGATGTTAAAGTTACCGTTGGATTAGGTAAAATGACGACATATGACTCCACGTTGAAGTTGCTAGTCCTGAAGCGGTGTGTCTACGAGGACTGGATGGAAGCAACTAACGGATGACACTGATGATGCAATATGGATTCTGAAAACGTTTTGTCAAACTTAACCCGTTTGGGTTCTTAAATATACCTTTTACAATCATCATCATCATCAATGGTGCTACAGCCATATGAAAGAGCCTCGACTTTCCCAAGTCTACTATGCCAGGCAGTCCTATCCATTGCCAACCGTTGCCAACTGGCTGCGCCTATCTTTTTATTATCCTCATCTACACCATCCTTCCATCTGAGTTTTGGCCTACCCCTTTTTCTACTTCCCACGGGTTGTGACATAAGGATTCTTCTAGGAGGGTTGTTCTGCTGTGATCTTGCTAGTTGTCCCGCCCATCTTAGTCTTCCTATTCTTATAAGAGATACCACGTCTTTACCACCAAATATTTGTTTATATCTGTGGTATACTTCGTAGTTATATCTCTTCCTCCAAACACCATTTTCACAGTTGCCACCAAATATTCCTTTCAGGATCCTTCGTTCAAATATAAGCAGAAGGTCTTCGTCTACCTTGGAGATGGTCCGTGTCTCCGATCTATGTCAACAGTGGCTGTATAAGGGTTTTGTATATGGTTATTTTTGTTTTTTGGCTTAAGTTTCTACTTTTCATATGTTTACTCAGTCCAAAATAGCATCTGTTTGCCATTATTATCCTTCGCTTGATTTCTTCCATTATGTCGTTCTCTTTGGTGATCAGGGAGCCTAAGTATGTAAATTTGTCCACCACTTCAAAGGTAGAGTTATCAACCGTGAATTGGAGACCGATGTTTCTGACTCTATTGTTGGGTATTGATGCCATCATCTTAGTTTTTTCCTCATTTACTTGCAGGCCTGAAACGTAAAAAAATGTCATGGCTGCGCAATATTCGACAACGGACAGGAATCGACAGCTATGAAATGCTTCGCAATGCTGCTAAAAACAGAATTATTTAATCCTGACTATTTACGATCTCACCTATCACACGTAGACGGTGGACGCCTACGCAGAAATGCACGGCACCTTAAGAAGAAGAAGAATAATTACCAGGTTTTGTAGTTACTATACCTTCGAAATAAAAATATAAATGGTTGTGTTTCTGTTTTTTTTTTTTAGTTCATGCATAAATAGTATTAGTCCAATATTTCAAAAGTCATGGTTCAAAAAACTTTTATTTTTTTCAAAATGATTTATAGAGCATTATGAGTAGAAACACAATTACAATATAACTTAGGATTGTTAGGTCATCCATTTCATCCATCTTTCAACTATTTAGTTTTCTGCTCTCCTGTAAAATTAGGAATATGTGACTAATGTTGTTTTTAAAATGACCGATTCTATTAGAAGTTATTCTCAATGAATTTTTTACATCAGGCCGATAAGGCTATTCGAAACATAAAAAACGCGTACTCCATTAAAAAAAAGCTGACGAAAGTATTTCATCGTGTACAGCAAATGTACTTTATATCAAAAATCGACATATTTTGAAAATTGTTGGTAGTGCCGTTTTTTTTGCTAATATTGATTTTGTGCATTAGTTTATTAATGCAGTGTATATTAGATTTATTCGTATGCATAATGAACTTGAAGGTTATCCAATATTAAAATAAAAATTTATTTACATTAGATAAATTATCTAAAAAGTTCAGTTATCTAATAATATAAATATGTCATTGAAAAGTAATCTTAAAGCCAGTTACTTGTTGATATTGAACTGCATGTAGTAATAAACATATGTTACAGAAGGTGGAAAAAGATTTTAAGATTAAAGTGATTTAAAAATGGAGTCTATATATTCTGAAGTACAGACTATATTAAAAAAATATTGCTGTAAGCGAAGGTTTTACAGATCCAGAAATAACTGCTAGTGGTCAAATGGATAATGGCGAAGGGTTTACAGGTAACGTTATATTTATAAGCATAACTGATAAACAACGTACAAAAGGATTAGATATTGTAGTTAAACAATCTAATTTGAACCAGAATGTAAGAGATGCGATTCCTGTTCATACGTTGTACAAAAATGAGAGTTACTTTTATAACAGGATTTGGCCTGAACTTAGCAAATTACAAAACACGTTGCCTAATATTGATCCATTTAATAATATTCCTAAATGTTTTGCTACTGATGTACATAAGGATAAGGAGTGTCTTATAATGGAAAACCTCATGACACAGCAGTTTAAAACAATTGAAAAAAACGTGAGTTTTAGCGACGCAGAACTTAAATATATATTAACAAAATATGGAAAATTTCACGGATTATCTTTTGGATATAAAGCTAAATATCCAAATAATTTCAACGAATTTTGTGAAACGTTAACTCCTTATTGGAAAATTCAGGGAGATGCAAAACTATTTATTTATTGCTTTGAAGATGCCGTTAAAAAATGTGAAAAATATTTAAGTTCAAACAAAGACATCAAAACCAAAGAATCTTTGGAAAAACTTACAAAAAATTGTGTGGAGCTTTATAAAAATTCTGTAACGTTCACTGGTAATTATGGAGTAATAACTCATGGAGACTGTTGGAGTAATAATATGATGTTTAAATATGACGTAAGTACTTTGAAATAGTTAACGAATTTAGTCAAACTTCATAAAAATTCAAATTTGATATACAACGTTGAAATAATAATTTAGTTAATTTCTAAAATCGACTTTTACGGGATAAGTAGGATGTTTCTAGGATAATCAAAAGGCGAGTCCTAAGATCCAGCGAATCCCTTAAAATCTATTTTATATCGTGTTACATACAACATTTTTCTGCAGGTTTTTATTGAGTTAAAAAAGACATGAATGGATACATTACATATATAAACATTTATTACAAATTACATTACAATAAAATCTAGTAGAGTATGTTTCAACTGTAGTGGTGGAAATTTCTAGGGACAGTAAAGCCTCACCAAACAAAGCAGTGGTGTTCCAAAAAACACCTATGATTTAAATAAATTTATTAAATAATAATATTAGATTATATTTTAGGCACTATTGTAAAACATTTTAATATATAATAGTATAATAGAGGGTGTTTCAAAAACGTATGTCATAAATTAAATAAGCATTCCGGAGACAAAAATAAATTGATTGAATCCAAGTTACCTTAGTAAAAAAGTGTACACAAAAAAAAGTTACTGTAAGAGCCCTTTTAAGTAACAAAATAAAAGTGATTTTTTGCATTATCTTCTGAACTACTTGACATTTTGTAATATAAATAGACACGTTACTTTCTTGTTCTAAAAGCATTTTTTCAATAATCAATATTTTCATCTTACAATGGCCTACACATTTCAGGAAATGGTAGATATGCATTTAACTTTGGATAAATTGAATCAGATTAAATTATAATTTCAATAAACGCTCGGAAATACCGTAGGTCAATGTCAAAGAAATAGTGCAGTAGCCGCAAGGCGTTATACAATCGAAATACAGCTGAGGAGTTTGAAAGATCACAATAACGGTTAAGGAGTTATTGGTTAAAGATTATCCCAAAAGGATTAAATTTTGTAATTGGTTGTTAACGGAAAACACTCAAAATATTCATCTTATTGGAAATATTGTGTTTACCGACGAGGCTACCTTCAGTAGAAATGGAATAACAAACCATCATAACGAGCACGTTTGGGCTGACAAAAATCCTCACGCCACAAAAAATTGACTCATTGCCAAACGAATTCCAAAGTTAACGTTTGGGCAGGAATTGTGGATAACAATCTAATAGGTCCAGTATGTCTACCCAACAATTTAAATGGTGATAATTATTTTCAGTTCTTGGGAAACGATTTACAAGAGTATTTGGAAGTAGTGAATATTGCAGTTAGGTAAAATATGTGGTTTCTACAAAATGGCGCTTCACCGCATTACAGTAATGAACTCCGGGAATACCATTGCAGACAGTATACTGGTCAGTGGATTAGAAGGGGTCGTGACGCACCTATTTCTTGGCCATCCAAAAGTCCAGGACTTGACCCCATGGACTTTTGCTTTTAACATTTTTTTTAAAGGGAAAGTGTTTTCTGTAACAATAGAGAACGAACAACAATTGAGGGTTAGAATAATTGAAGCTGCAAATCAATTTCGTCAGAAAAATATGATTTTTCGGCACATAAGGTTTTAATTATTAAAACGATACCGAATGTGTATTGAAGAAAATGAAAATGTGGGTCATTGTGAACATTTATTTTAATATATTTATAGAGGTTGTAGACATTTTTTGTACTTGTTAATTCATTTAAGCCAATTATTTAGTTTTGACGCTAACGATTAGGTTACGCCGATAATTAGGTTTGGACGCTAACGAAAACAGATGAATCCGCTCTATCCATTTTTGAAAGAAAGGTGCTACGCAAGATATTTGGAGCGGTCTGTGAGAACGGAATATGGAGTCGTAGATATAACTTCGAACTGCAGAATATCTACAAGCATACGTTTGGTGGTAAAGATATTACCACCATAATTAAGCGAAACCGCCTGCAGTGGGCAGGACATGTAGCCCGGGCCCCTGAATCGAACACGATAAAAAAGATTCTAACAGCGCAACCTGTGGGAATGAGACGACGGGGTAGACCAAAGCTGAGGTGGATGGATGGGGTAACACAAGATGCGGAGAAGATCGGAGTCGGCAACTGGAAAATTCAAGCAAGGGACAGAACAGAATGGCGTAGAAAGCTTGAGAAGGTCGAGGCCCTCTAAGAACTGTAGCACCAAGATGATGATGATGACAATTATTTAGATTCACGGAATTTTTTAAAGGGTAATGAAAATTGCCGTAGCTCAATAAAAACGTTTTCTAAAAAAAGTAATAAAATACAAAAATAAATAAAAAATTTAAAAATAATGTGTTAAACTTATGATGCCACAAAATTCATTTGATTTGAACGTACTTTGGGGGGATTTAGGCCTGCACACTTCCCTTAAAATCTTTTTGTGCGCACTTAGATGTTGTTGTTTCTTTTTATGAAAAATGCTTTCAGAACAAGAAGGTAACCTGTTCATTTTTATTACAAAATGTCAAGTAGTTTAGCAGATAATGCAAATAAACAATTTTTATTTTGTAACTTCAAAGGGCTGTAACTTTTTTTGTGTACACTTTTGTACTAAGGTAAGTTGGATTTAATAAATTTATTTTTATCCTCAGAATGCATGATTTAATTTATGACATAACCTTTTGAAACACTCTGTATATCACATACATACCGTGAACGGCTAAATTATGGAATATTATCAATATTTCAAGAACCGTTGTATTAACAATCGTTAATTTTTTTAAATAGAAATCGGTATAGTGCCACAACTCATTTATACGAGAATTTAATTCTCTGTTTAACGACATTACATTTTTAACCAAAATATTTTTTAAGGGTACAAAAACAATTGTTTTTAATTTAAATTCAACTAAATTACAAATAATGATTTAATTAATAATGTGCTTTAAAGCAACTAAATTATGCATAATAATTAATTTAAATTAAATGTTCGAAATGGCATCCATCCATACTATCTTTCAAATCTATCTTTCAAATCCTGTAAATTTTGGGGTCTATTGACATAAACTTTTGATTTTATGTAACCCCTCAGGAAAAAAGTCTAGAGGTGTTGGATCTGGCGACCTTGCTGGCCACTCTATAAAACCTCGTCTTCCGATCCACCTTCTGGGTAAGCAATGATTTAAAAATTGACGTACTTTACGTGGTTAATGCGAAGGGACTCCATCTTTGTTAAAACCAGATATTTTCACTAACTAAATTTGAATTATTGGCATTTGGATACATGTTAGCAAGAACAGGTGTAAGTTGATTTCTCAAAAAAAAAAATAAATTTTTACGTTCTTCTGTTAGATTTTCTTTAAAGAAAAAAGGACCAATGATTCTGTCATGGCCCTCTGCCCATTCTGCTATGTGTGACTCAATCATCCAATGTGGGTTTTCTTAAGTCTAATATCTGTAATTTTGATTTACGGTACCATGTATAAAAAATGTTCAGCCTTCATCGGAAAAAAAGGATTTGATTGATTAAATGTGGATTGCGGATACATAAATCCTGCATCATTTTAGAAAATTGAAGCTAGCGATCGGAATCGTACTCGTTTAATTCCTGATGTAGCTGAATTTTGTAGGGATGTTATTTTTCTTTTTTTATTTAATACGTAATACCGATCGTTCGGAAACTCCAGCATATTCACCCATTTGTGTTGAACTACTGTGAGGATTGTCATGTACATTTAATAAAATATCAATTTTCACATTGTCTTCAATTTTAGGACGCCCAGCGTTTGAAATATGTTTAACGTGCCCAGTTTCTCCAAATTTTAGGACTATTTTAATTACTGTTGATTGGCTGATGGGTCTATCTGGATATTTTGCGTTGAATAAATTGCATACCTCGTTTTGTGTTCTTTTTTATCTCCGCATCCGCTAAGAATTAATACTTCTATGCGTTGTGTTTCATTTATGTGAGCCATAATTTAGTTTCAAAAGTAAAATTACAATTGATAACATAGAATTACAACTGAAGACAATTCACAAAATCAAAACATTTACGCCAATAAATATTACAGTAACTATGCCACTATCACTTGCTTGAATTAACATTTGACAAAAAGTTTCAGTGTTTATGAGATAACTTTTTGTGTTAAATATTATTTTTACTTATTTTTGCTGTTTTAAGTATTTACTTCAGGAAGTCATGGCAGGAACCCATGGATAGCATTTTGAACATTTAATTTAAAATAATTGTTAATATTTTTCTGAAGCTATTTTCTTGTGGCATTTTAAATTAATTACTATTTAACTGGGAATAAGCCACAATTAAAGATAAAAATACGTTTATTGACGTTTCAATTTCCAGTTCGTAAATGGTTTTCAAAATACAAACATTAGTAAATTAAATTAATTTTTTTAAACAGATCAGTTTTAAGAACCAACTTTTTTTAAATACCAGTCAACTTTTCTTAAAATTTGAGTAAATATGTTTAAACATAACGCTTTAGCAGGTAGGCACAACCGTAATTGAAGATAATACACAGTGGCATTTAGCTTTAAGGTCGTGGCATATTATCATACACTTTGCGTTTCCAGCCGATAGCGTTTAGTTTCCGAAAAATATCATTTAAATAGTTTTAAATATGAACAACGCACACTGTCCGGAAGGTATCGTTACAGACACCCAACGTTTCCGTTCAGTATATTCGAAAACAATATTTTACTGATGCCGACGGCTACGTACGGGTCGTAACCGGTTGGTACGGATAATGTGAATTAGGGGTCCGTCGTTTTCTCCTCGTTGTTTATTTAGGTTTTGTTTGATTTTGATATAGATAATTTAAAAAAAATAATTTTTTGAGGCTATTTTTGTCATTTATGCATGTGTTTTCATTGCTTTGTGACAATTAATCACGGAAGTGATAAACAATTAGGACTTTTGCATGGAAGTGATACCTCTTCTTTTTTTAAAATACTCTTTGGTGTGATATGTATGGCTTCATTAAATGTAGTATTTTGTTTTATAACAAAAGGTGTACTTATAATTTAAAAATATATTTAAACTAAATCCTATTTGTTCGAAAATCTCCATAATATTTTCCATCGTC
Source organism: Diabrotica balteata (assembly GCA_918026665.1). Lineage (NCBI taxonomy): Eukaryota > Metazoa > Arthropoda > Insecta > Coleoptera > Chrysomelidae > Diabrotica > Diabrotica balteata. The sequence continues at coordinate 22,441,633 of OU898283.1, forward strand.
CTCAATTAATTCTTTGTATAAAGTCCAGTATTCACCTTCCTTTTTCCTTTCTCTTAGCATTGGATGTATTTCAAACCTTCTTTTTACTACAGTTTTTTCTTTCTTCATCGTTAAGTAGAAGAGCAATTGCACATAATTTTAGTCGCGAAAAACAAGAACATATCTTTACTAAACCAAACTGAAACGTTATATGTATGAAAATGTGAACGCGCGGACCGATTGCTCGACCCGAAACGCTATGTGCCGGAAACTATATGTGCAGGATAATATGCCGCGACCTTTATAGTTAGATTAAATGAAGTTATTTAGCTTTAAGTTTTCAAAAATCTTATACATACTCATTGCTTTTTCTTCTAAACTTATTTAATTATAACATTTATTGACTTACATGTGGCTCATTGGTAACAAAGAAAAGTTTTCGAGATTCGTTTCACGTGACCCTTTTTGGATTTCGTTTTCTAGATACCCCCACGTTAGGCAAAACATTACAACTCTATCATTGCCCTGTTGGTTGACGATGGTGCATAATGATTTATTAAGTCTCAAGTTTTCTTTAAAAATAATGAGTTACTTGACCAACAATATCGCCTACGATCTCTTAAACCTAGAAATTACGTTCTTTTTTTGGTACTAAGGGATTAAGGAACTATTAATGTGCTTGATTGGTTATTACACTTAGAACATGTGGATTTTTGGTATTACACATGAATTATCTGTTAATTTTGGCCATTGATTTAATATTACAATTCCTCTCTTTACTTATATAATTACTTGCACTGCTTAATATATTTCCTAATTTTAAGTTTACAATATTATAAGCACGTTAATAACTTCATGACTTTCTATCTTATTATTTGTATTTTTTATATTTTTGCAGAAAAATGGAAAAATCGAAGATATGAAGTTTATTGATTTTCAAGCATCCTCTAAAGCTTCAGTTGTACAGGACTTGGCTTACTTTTTATACTCAGGATGCGATAAACAAGTTCTCGATAATTTAGATGAGTACCTTATGATTTATCACAAGAGCTTGGTTGAAACTTGTTTGGCTCTTGATTGCAAGGAGTATATATCCTTTGAAGAACTTAAAAAGGAATGGAAAGAATACTGTTATTTTGGTTTCATGATGGCGCTGATAGTTTTTGGTGTTAAATGTGCAATTCCTGAAGATATAAAAAAAGCTGATTTTGGTGAACTTTTGGATGGCTTTAATAATTCTAGTAAAGAAAAACCTGAACATAAGATTCGACTCGATGAAGAAATGATGGAAATTAAGTACAAACAATTATTCAATCACATGGTAAAAAATCATTTTTTGTAAATAAAATTAGACGTTAAATAGTTTTTATTGTTTTTTTTTGTTTGTATTAAATTATTAAAAATGTATGTACAATTGTGTAATAAATAATGGACTGCATACTAAAATATTACTGTGTAACCTAAAAAAAGAACGATGTTTTGTTTTTACGTTTAATTAGTCTAACTTCATCTGTCTGCTTCTTGCGCTGATAAATATCTCAACAGTTTCATTGTTAATTAACATCTTAAGTTAGAAATCCAAAACTGATTGTGAAACGACACCCTAACGATTTAAAGATTAGCAGTTGAAATAATAGATCTCTGTTAGTCAGCGTAATCGAATATGCTATTAGATTAGCTTTAAAACTATCAAATAGGCATTTTAGTGATAAATGAAATTCATTGGCCGAGAAAGGACCCTTAAGCTAACGGAGACAAATAAGCGGAACTCAATTTAACCTATGTAAAATTTTTTTACCCATTTTTCACTAAATTATTACCATACTAATAATTTTTCACCACCAAACCAACCTTAAGGGGAGCGATTCTGCTGACTTAAGGTTCAAGCAAGCAGAATTCAGAAAAACAACTTTTTGCTGCTGGCATATTTTTTTACCCATTTTTCTCTAATTTATTACCACCCTAATAATTTTTCACCGCCAAACCACCCTTAAGCGAAGCGATTTTGCTGGCTTACGATTAATACTAGTAGAATTCCATAAATAGTATTTATGATTTACCACAGTGCTCTGCTAGATTTTTATGAATTTATTGCCAGACTAGTAATTATTCAACATCCACAAGGAAAACAATTCCTGTAGCTGGCTGTATACCACGTATCACAAAAAAGAGGTAAGTCTTCGTAAATGGGTATATTTATTTAAAAACCCTTAAAAGGGCTACATCAAAAAAACAAACGTTTTCAGACTAAACAGTCCATCATCAGGTTTAAATTTTAAAATTGCCTAAAATAAGTATAAACCATTTAGTTAAAACAAACGTGGTTATGAAATTTTGACTATGGTTAAAAAGCAAAAATGGTTATACTTACTAGGTTATAATGCCTGAGCCACCAAAATACCTGGGTAAAAACCCTTTAAATTACATATAGTTGTAAAAGATTATACATCATGTTGTAAAAAAAAACTGTGATGTTCATTATTCAATTAAATATGACTTCAGGTAACATACATGGCTGAAGTGAAGAGGTTTACTCTCCGGCTCTGGAACTCACTCAGGTAATTACCTTTATAGGGAATTGGAAATAAAATAAAACAAAAATGGGTTCACTAACTATACATATTATCTTTATTATTATGTAACTTGTAAAAATAACCCTATAAATGTTTAAATGTTCAACTAATTAAATGCTTAAAGTTATAATTTTATCGATGTTTTGCAATAAAAGGTAGTTTTTACCCCTCAGAAAAATAAACGCATATCGGAATAGGATAAATAGAGAATCATTCCAAAATTTCATTAAAATCGATGTGTTTATGGAAACTGTAGGTTATGCCATATTTTAGCGTGGTACACTATATTTTCTTTTAAACGTATGTCATATTATCGAAACGCGAAAATTAAACAATATTTGCTTCTCAGATGAATGCTCATTCTCATTAAACGGTTTGGTGAACAGATATAATTGCCGATACTGGGCTGAGAGTGATCCACATATTGTACGCGAATTTTACATACAGCATCCTCAAAGGTAATGGTATGGTATCCTACGTAATCACATTATCGGACCCTTCTTTATCACTGGAAACTTAAATGGTGCATCGTATCTTGAATTATATAGGCAAGTGGTTGATCGTTAGAACAATAGTAGCAAATGATGATAACCTTTCCGATGATTTGGTTGTATTTCATTATGATGGAGCTTCTCCACACTTTGCTTTGCCTGTGCGATAATTTTTAAACGAAACGTTTCACGGTCCTTGGATAGGTAAAAGACGACAGATGATCGATTGGCCACCTATTTCACCGGATTGAACACCCCTAGACTTCTTCTTATAGGAGTATTTAAAAACAAAAATTATGCTACTCAACCAAAATATCGAGATGATTTACAACAAACAATAGAGGATGAATGTCGACAATTAAATGCAGACGTGTTAAGCAATGTCAGAGAAGAATTTCAAAATAGATTGTACTATTGTATGGAAGTGAAATACAGTCATTTGAACACTATTGTAAAATTTTTAGTAGTGAAATATTTGTCTAAAGTCTGTAAAAAATGTTAAAAAATAATTTTTTTCAATCCAATTTTCTTGCTTTTGTATTTACTTTTCTCATAAACTAATCACTTCAAGTATCATGTATTACTACATTTCTGAAATCATTGCAAAAAGAAGAATCCAAATATAAAATAAAAAAAGGAGGAAGTAATAAAAAAATAAAGGGTTGATACAGGGGGTGAGACGGTGCATTTTCCAGAAACCTTAAATATGATATGCCTCCCCCTTCAGATATTAATTAAAGTATTTTTGCGTTTTTCCAAAAAATTTGAGGTTCAAAAGTTATTTAAGGTGGATAGTTTTATCTGAAAAGCACTGTATATGAGGACAATGAACAGGTAACCTCTATTTACAATCCACAAGGAAACTAAGTTCCTGTAGCTGGCTGTATAACATGTATAACAAAAAATTTATTTTTTTTTAATTTTTTTTATTTAAAATTAACGTCTCTCGGCAGCTTATGGTCTTGGACACGGGTACAGCTTACAATATTATACATATTTTATATACAAGCATTTGATAAGAACAATTTTTTTTGTGGAAAAGTTAAAAAAATAAAGCTTATCACTATGCACTGTTTATATTAGCTGAATTAAACTTGTTTCATTTTAAAATTTTAAGAACACTGTTAAAACTGTTTGAAATACCTAGAATGTCTTTTAGATTTCCTTTTAGGCTGTGCTTTTTTCTGGAAGAGATTACAGTAGTGGCATACTGGAGGGAAAAACATATTTAAAAATCCTGTATAAAAGGTTAAAATTAAAACATCAAATCGGCCAATATCACAAAACGTTTGCGGAATTTATATTCCATCATCAGTGTGTCCTAAAAGTAGATAACCACTTTATTTAAAGCAAACCTGAAATTTAAAATTTTGACCAAGCTTAACACATTAAGGCCGATCCTCGCGATTCTGGGCATAGGTAAATTCCAATGTAAAAGTTTATATCAAATAACGCAAAAACTATGGCAGATATTGAGATGATTCTTTTTTTAAATGGAAGGTCTTAAAAAATTCTAGTGCACTATTTGGTTGTAAATTAATAAATTGTTTAAACAATTTTTTTTTTAAATATTTTTGGTTAAAATAAACGTAATTTTTTTTTAAATAGGGCACTACAGAATTTGACCCACTTTCCGAATCTGTTTTTATTTTTAACATAAAGTGTAACACAAAGCAGCTATTTGGTATAAATATTTTAAAAAATTCAAAGTTCTGCTAAATGTAATTTTCTTTCCGTCAGCACAAGCTGTCCTTGTCGGTAGCTTCTGGATTCTCGCCAGGTAGGTAAAACCCTCGGAGGAGGATAAATATAGTTGAATAACATTATTAGGGTTTATTCCGACTTTTGACAAACCAGTGTGTTTATTATATTTAAAATAGGAAATCTTATATAAATGAGCAGTAAGTACTTATAATTTGATTAAATTTTTATATTAATAGAAATATTTTCTGTTGATTAGTGACATTTTCCTTCTAAATATTTATACTGTTTTTATAATAATACTATTGTTTCAGTATTTGCTTATATAATAATTTATTATATAGAAACAGCGTGGAATTTTGGTCAATCAGCCAGTACAGTTTTTTGTATTTCAATCAGAATTATTATTTTCTTTTCTTCTTTACATGAGCTCAGAGTAATAACCAAATATTTTGCAGTATTTAAATATGGAATTTAATTACTTATATTTATTGGTTAGCAACCTACCAATCATAAAAACAAATACTGCTCAAAGAAACAATGTACAGTCTCGGAACCGGATTGATACTATGAAGACGACTAAGGCAAGAAATAAGGACAAGCGGACCAAAAATAACCCAAGTGTTAAAAGAGAAAGAAATAGACATTTGTGCTCTACAGGAAACAAAAACTAAAGGAAAAGGTCAATCAAAATTAGGTGAATACATACTAATCTACAGTGGAGTAGCAAAAGAAAACAGAGCCAAAGAAGGTGTAGACTTACTAATACACCAAAGGTATTAAAATTAGATCAAAGAGTGTCAATACATATCAGAAAGAATAGTAACAGCAAAGATAAGAATGGAAAAGGAAAACCTGAACATTATCGGAATATAGGGCCCAGAAAATAATAAGCCTCAAACAACAAGGGAAAAGTTTTACGATCAATTACAAGTAGTATATAGTCAGAGAAAAGATGATAATTCACAGCTAATTTGATTATAATAATTAAGGAACCTCATTGATGCCATGATAAGGAATGGGATTTGTATTTTTTGTTAAAAAATTGCACAAATATTGTACCTTTACAGGACCTTCTACGAATTTTCAAAAATGTAGTTCAAATGGTGACTAGGAAGAACCTACAAATCCATACCGAAAAAGCAATTTCAAACTAATAAAATTTTCTATATCTCCATATCTACTCAATGGATTTTGATCATTATTGTCTTAATTTGTATGTAATTTCTACGTACATTAGAAATTAGTAATTTGTTTATATATTAATTAATTAATAAATAGTCTAGTTTGTTTAAACAATTCGTGGAAAAATAATTTTCTTCCAAAAATCTATTTTTTTAACAATCGCGTTTTTGCATTAAATTGTCAATAATTAAAAAACAGCTCCAAATTCAAGGCAGTAAACAAGTAGGTTTTCTTTCTATAACTAAAAAGGTTGTTAGCGACCTGGATTATTGAGTGTCTCGAACATGGTCTATTTTTTGCTTATTTCCCTGGAGTAAAGATTTGATTAACATCTGTGTAATTTCTTTGTCGCTTCCTCGCTGGTTTTGCATATTGCAATTGTATTATTTTTTAGGACAATAACATAACACGTATACAAAAGGTAAAGACACTTCTTTGTGGCAGCCCTGCTGTAATATCTTTCAATTCCGTGTATGTTTCTTCCTGTTTAATTCTGAAATATCTTTCCAAGATGCAGGAGTCAATTATTTGTGAGTATCGTTTTGGTAAATGTAGTCTTAGTTTATAGTTATGGCGTCTTTGCCATACTTTATCATATACCTATGTCACATCCTAAATTATTGATATAAGTTTGAATGCTCGAATAAATAAACTTTAAAAAATGAAGTCAAATTATGAGCACAAATTTAATAATCAAATCTTGCCCAAATACTTTCGCTTTCTACAGCATCATCAGGGTCATCTCCGCTTGCTGGATAGCCTAAATTTGTCAAAGTAAGTCTAAAAGCGTTAATCACAACAAATTTTATCATCCATTAACTTAGAGTTTTTATCGAAGTTAATTAATTTTCTTCATTTAAAAAAAACTTTTCTTGGCTTATTTCAAATGCCCCTGATGATGCTGTAGAAAGCGAAAGGACTTGGCAAGATTTGATTATTAAATTTGTACTCGATATTTGCCTTAATTTTTCAAAGTACATCCCAAAATGTCCATCATATTATCATTCATGACCCATATTTCACATACATATAAATAGTAATACAGTATGTTTTATCATCATCATCATCATCACCATCAATGGCGCTACAACTCCTCGTGAGTCTTTGCCGCGGTTACTATTGCCTTCCATGTTTGTCGGTCCTGTGCCAGTAATTCCGATTGTCACACTCCCATTTTCTCTAGATCTAGGAGTATATTTACATATAACAAATTAAATCCTTAGTTGTAAACTTTTGTAATAAGTACTCAGTATACATCTAAGTTTCATAAATGCTCCTCATAAATCTCATAAATCTAAACTTTTGTTATACGTTCTTTGTTGACAATTAGTTGTATAGGGCCGACGTTTAGTAACTACAAGCACACAAGTAAATTACCTTATTTCTTTCATTTGACAATAATAATTGTCTGTTAGATTAGCATTGTAAGAATTAAATTAGTCTCTTACTGAATGATAATAAACAACACATCAAACTTATTCTGAAACTATTTCTTGTGTCATGTTATATGTTATTAGATTTTGTTGTAATAAACCACAACCTATCAAATTCAATATCAAAAATCAAAATTGGAAATGATAGCGTGACTAAATTATTCCTTCCTTTAAGAAATTTAAAAAAAAACTGATTCCTATTACTATCCAGTGCAAGGACAGTTATTTTGTTATTTATATCAAATAGAGAATGCTGTTAGTTTGCAGTATGGACCCAAAAAAATATTTTATTCGAAAAGATTGATAAATATATGGATCTGTGGAAAAGATTTTTTTATATTTTTATTTGAAACGCCTTCTGAAGAAACATTAGACATAATTCTACATTTATATAGTTTCATTTTATCAATTTTAATGATCATGATACTAATTAGATAACATTTTTATTATAATTTTTAATTGAAACACCTTCTGAAGAAACATTAGACATAATTCTATATTTATATAGTTTCATTTTATCAATTTTAATGATCGTGATACTAATCAAATTTTTATGATATATAATTATAATGTTTTTTTTTATAATTTTTGTTTTTCGTAAACTTTAATCTACGTTAAAATTCAGACAGCCAATCCCTCCGTAAAAAAATAACAAATAAATTATGTATGTACATTTGTTACATTGGAAATTTATGAATAGATTATATTACTTTGATCTGTTATTCTATTTACTCAAAACACCACTAAAGAGAAATTTATGGTTTTATTGTAAGCCAAAATCTGTCACTGCAGGGGTTGTCCCGGTTGTATAATCGGCTCGAGTAAAAGATGAACGCATTTTTGACCTGGGCTTGAAAGAGATATCTGAACGAAGTTTAGAATATTACTTCATGAACAGATTTTGTTTTCGTAAAGAAAAAAAATTTTGAAATAGAGATAGCCCACTGAAATTTACCGTTAGGATTTTCGAGGATGAGCCTTAATCGCTATAATGATAATAATATTTGCCTTTTCCTAGGCCAATTTATTTTTTCGTTTAAAATGCATAAAAATGCAGTACAAAAATAAAGTATTTCTTAAATATAGCAAAATTTCTTTATAAACATAATTTTGAATTGCGAGACATAGGTGCATCACACGTATGATTTCAAAATATATTGTGTATGTGGGACAGAAAAAAATACTACTTCTAACAGTGTAACAACATCGATTGTTATGGGGCTTTGCAAAAATTTATTGGATAGTAGTCGAATCATTTTTGTGGATAACTATTATATCAGTATCGAACTTGCTTACAAATTGCTATACAGCCAAACTTATCTGGTCGGCACCTTAAGAAAAAATCTTAAGGAAATCACAAAAAACATAGTACAAAAATAATTAAAAAAAGACGAAGTTATTGCCAAGGAGAGTGATTCTGGAGTGGTGATACAAAAGTTGTGTGATAAACGTGAATTTTTGATGCTGACCAAAAACACAAAAATAAGATGGTTACTGTAAAGTCCAAAAATGGAACCGACAGGGAAAAACCAACAGCTATCAGAGACTATAACCAAAACAAAAGTTTTATTAATCTCTTTGATCAACTAAAAGCCTGCTCTTCTTGCCTCAGACGTAGCCTCAAAAGGGTATCGCAAATTGGCAATAGAAATTTTTCTAGGTTCAACCATCGTAAACGCGTTTATACTATAAAAACAGGTTACTGTTTTTTTAGTATAAAAAAAACAAAAACACTTGCTAAATATAACCTCAAGAGAAAATCCTCCATTGGTAGACAGCCATCACATTCAGGAAGTGAACACTACTAGTAGACGTAGATGCTCAAATTGCTACAAGAACATGTCCGAACAACACGGTAGAAAATACGCCACGTCTAAGGCCAGTATGTCACGTTATAAATGTATAGAGTTCGCTAAATTTTATTGTATACCTTGCTTCACTTCCTTTTATATTATTTGCAAATTACAAAGACTGTAAAATACTGATTTTTTACGTTTTCGTTTTTATTTTATTGTTGGAGTACAAATTTTGTGTTTATAAATCTAAGCGAATATATTTTATTTTATATATTTTCAAATTTATTCTGTTTATTTTTCAAATAAAATAATATTTTGTTGTCTAAATTCATTGGTTTTTTAGTTACCTAACAAACTACATTATAACAGTAAAAAGAATAAAATACATAAAACACAAATATTATGGTATGATATTGTGACATTCAACCCTTAATCAAATCGTATATATTCGGGTCCAGGGCCGGGCCAACTAACTTAATTTGTTTGTTTATATACTCAGCATTGATCTTTCTATTTTCTTCTGAGCTATTTGTAGTATTTTAGAACTTGTAGCTGTCAATGTCAAAGTTTTGGCACCATAGGCCATCACACGAAATACAAATTGGTCAAATGTTTTACGTTTTAAAGACATTAGTATATCGCTTTTATTTGAATTTACGTTACATTACTTGATATTGATATGATCTTGATATGATTTAGATTCCAGTCCTACTCTCACAGATTCCACTTGATTCATATAAAAGGTTCTCTATGATTTTAAGGTCATTCTCATCTATCGAACGTTCCTGGTGGAATCTTTCCAATTCTAAATAATTAACACAATCGAACGCTTTCTGGTAATCTATAAAGCATAGGAAAACATCTTTTTGCTGATCTTTTGCTAATTTCTGAAGTAGGACAGTTAAGCTATAAAGTGCTTTTCTTGCGCCAAATCCTTGTCTGAAACCGAACTGTGTGGGGCTAATGTCTCTTTATGCCAAAAAACAAAGAAATTTCATTAATAACCTACTAGTAAATACGAGTAATTAGAGGGAGCAGAGACAATGTTATCGTTAACTTTATCCAGCACTTAAAAACTCTATTTGGTAAAAAATTCTATCTTGATTTTATAAAAAAGTTTTTTTTTCTATGCACAATCAAAATCGAATAGTGAATTCTATGCAGTTTTCGTACCTATATATAAATCTACAAAAAAAAATTATTCAAAATTACAATTCTTATCGGACTCTCTCGTTCCATAGTTATACATATTATTTTTTGACAAAACATTTTTGAGAAACAAAGCAAAAAACACGGACACCCGTGATTATTCTTCTTTGTCCAATAACTTTTTTCCACGGAGCATAGGTATAGGTACAGTAAAGTAAAATGGTGTATATTTAAAATAATTCTTATAAAAAATTAAAATTCTCCAAACGGATTAAAATTTTAGAAAGTATTCGGTCTTATCAGACCTTCATCGGTGAAAATAATAATCAGCAATTAAAAGCAGCCACTTGATAAGGTGTAATAACCTTTTCATTAGATGATGCACTTTTTTAATACTTTTAATTTGTAATCTAAAGGTTATTACACCTTATTGTAGTGTAAGTAGCTTAAACGTGTAATGAAGTGAAGGTTATTACACCTGTTTCCAGTTACAAGTGGCTACTTTTAATTGCTAACTAAATTTTCACTGATGATGGTCTGATAAGAATGAAAACGTTCTGAAATTTTAGTCCGTTTGGATAATATTGATTTTTTATAAAAAATAATTTTAAATATCCATTTTACAAGAAGTTTTTTACTTTAAAAAAATTTATTAAAAATCCTTTGTAAAAGGTATACCTAAGAACCCAAACGGGCTAAGTTAGACAAGACGTTTTCGGAATCCATATTCCATCATCAGTGTCTAGGAGTACATCAATGTAGCCACTAAATATATGGGTAAAAACCCGTTAACAAATAATTAATTACATTTAGTTTACAATATTTCTTATAATAAGTTAAGATGTTAAAGTTACCGTTGGATTAGGTAACATGACGACATATGACTCCACGTTGAAGTTGCTAGTCCTGAAACGGTGTGTCTACGAGGACTGTATGGAAGCAACTAACGGATGACACTGATGATGCAATATGGATTCTGAAAACGTTTTGTCTAACTTAGCCCGTTTGGGTTCTTAAATATACCTTTTACAATCATCATCATCATCAATGGTGCTACAGCCATATGAAAGAGCCTCGACTTTCCCAAGTCTACTATGCCAGGCAGTCCTATCCATTGCCAACCGTTGCCAACTGGCTGCGCCTATCTTTTTATTATCCTCATCTACACCATCCTTCCATCTGAGTTTTGGCCTACCCCTTTTTCTACTTCCCACGGGTTGTGACATAAGGATTCTTCTAGGAGGGTTGTTCTGCTGTGATCTTGCTAGTTGTCCCGCCCATCTTAGTCTTCCTATTCTTATAAAAGATACCACGTCTTTACCACCAAATATTTGTTTATATCTATGGTATACTTCGTAGTTATATCTCTTCCTCCAAACACCATTTTCACAGTTGCCACCAAATATTCCTTTCAGGATCCTTCGTTCAAATATAAGCAGAAGGTCTTCGTTTACCTTGGAGATGGTCCGTGTCTCCGATCTATGTCAACAGTGGCTGTATAAGGGTTTTGTATATGGTTATTTTTGTTTTTTGGCTTAAGTTTCTACTTTTCATATGTTTACTCAGTCCAAAATAGCATCTGTTTGCCATTATTATCCTTCGCTTGATTTCTTCCATTATGGCGTTCTCTTTGGTGATCAGGGAGCCTAAGTATGTAAATTTGTCCACCACTTCAAAGGTAGAGTTATCAACCGTGAATTGGAGACCGATGTTTCTGACTTTATTGTTGGGTATTGATGCCATCATCTTAGTTTTTTCCTCATTTACTTGCAGGCCTGAAACGTAAAAAAATGTCATGGCTGCGCAATATTCGACAACGGACAGGAATCCACAGCTATGAAATGCTTCGCAATGCTGCTAAAAACAGAATTATTTAATCCTGACTATTTACGATCTCACCTATCACACGTAGACGGTGGACGCCTACGCAGAAATGCACGGCACCTTAAGAAGAAAAAGAATAATTACCAGGTTTTGTAGTTACTATACCTTCGAAATAAAAATATAAATGGTTGTGTTTCTGTTTTTTTTTTAGTTCATGCATAAATAGTATTAGTCCAATATTTCAAAAGTCATGGTTCAAAAAACTTTTATTTTTTTCAAAATGATTTATAGAGCATTATGAGTAGAAACACAATTACAATATAACTATGACCGATTCTATTAGAAGTTATTCTCAATGAATTTTTAACATCAGGCCGATAAGGCTATTCGAAACATAAAAAACGCGTACTCCATTAAAAAAAAAGCTGACGAAAGTATTTCATCGTGTACAGCAAATGTACTTTATATCAAAAATCGACATATTTTGAAAATTGTTGGTAGTGCCGTTTTTTTTGCTAATATTGATTTTGTGCATTAGTTTATTAATGCAGTGTATATTAGATTTATTCGCATGCATAATGAACTTGAAGGTTATCCAATATTAAAATAAAAATTTATTTACATTAGATAAATTATCTAAAAAGTTCAGTTATCTAATAATATAAATATGCCATTGAAAAGTAATCTAAAAGCCAGTTACTTGTTGATATTGAACTGCATGTAGTAATAAACATATGTTACAGAAGGTGGAAAAAGATTTTAAGATTAAAGTGATTTAAAAATGGAGTCTATATATCCTGAAGTACAGACTATAATAAAAAATATTGCTGTAAGCGAAGGTTTTACAGATCCAGAAATAACTGCTAGTGGTCAAATGGATAATGGCGAAGGGTTTACAGGTAACGTTATATTTATAAGCATAACTGATAAACAACGTACAAAAGGATTAGATATTGTAGTTAAACAATCTAATTTGAACCAGAATGTAAGAGATGCGATTCCTGTTCATACGTTGTACAAAAATGAGAGTTACTTTTATAACAGGATTTGGCCTGAACTTAGCAAATTACAAAACACGTTGCCTAATATTGATCCATTTAATAATATTCCTAAATGTTTTGCTACGGATGTACATAAGGATAAGGAGTGTCTTATAATGGAAAACCTCATGACACAGCAGTTTAAAACAATTGAAAAAAACGTGAGTTTTAGCGACGCAGAACTTAAATATATATTAACAAAATATGGAAAATTTCACGGATTATCTTTTGGATATAAAGCTAAATATCCAAATAATTTCAACGAATTTTGTGAAACGTTAACCCCTTATTGGAAAATTCAGGGAGATGCAAAACTATTTATTTATTGCTTTGAAGATGCCGTTAAAAAATGTGAAAAATATTTAAGTTTAAACAAAGACATCAAAACCAAAGAATCTTTGGAAAAACTTACAAAAAATTGTGTGGAGCTTTATAAAAATTCTGTAACGTACACTGGTAATTATGGAGTAATAACTCATGGAGACTGTTGGAGTAATAATATGATGTTTAAATATGACGTAAGTACTTTGAAATAGTTAACGAATTTAGTCAAACTTCATAAAAATTCAAATTTGATATACAACGTTGAAATAATAATTTAGTTAATTTCTAAAATCGATATTTTACGGGATAAGTAGGATGTTTCTAGGATAATCAAAAGGCGAGTCCTAAGATCCAGCGAATCCCTTAAAATCTATTTTATATCCTGTTACATACAACATTTTTCTGCAGGTTTTTATTGAGTTAAAAAAGACATGAATGGATACATTACATATATAAACTTTTATTACAAATTACATTACAATAAAATCTAGTAGAGTATGTTTCAACTGTAGTGGTGGAAATTTCTAGGGACAGTAAAGCCTCACCAAACAAAGCAGTGGTGTTCCAAAAAACACCTATGATTTAAATAAATTTATTAAATAATAATATTAGATTATATTTTAGGCAATATTGTAAAACATTTTAATATATAATAGTATAATAGAGGGTGTTTCAAAAACGTATGTCATAAATTAAATCACACATTCCGGAGACAAAAATAAATTGATTGAATCCAAGTTACCTTAGTAAAAAAGTGTACACAAAAAAAAGTTACTGTAAGAGCCCTTTTAAGTAACAAAATAAAAGTGATTTTTTGCATTAGCTTCTAAACTACTTGACATTTTGTAATAAGAATAGACACGTTACTTTCTTGTTCTAAAAGCATTTTTTCAATAATCAAAATTTTCATATTACAATGGCCTACACATTTCAGGAAATGGTAGATATGCATTTAACTTTGGATAAATTGAATCAGATTAAATTATAATTTCAATAAACTCTCGGAAATACCGTAGGTCAATGTCAAAGAAATAGTGCAGTAGCCGCAAGGCGTTATACAATCGAAATACAGCTGAGGAGTTTGAAAGATCACAATAACGGTTAAGGAGTTATTGGATAAAGATTACCCCAAAAGGATTAAATTTTGTAATTGGTTGTTAACGGAAAACACTCAAAATATTCATCTTATTGGAAATATTGTGTTTACCGACGAGGCTACCTTCAGTAGAAATGGAATAACAAACCATCATAACGAGCACGTTTGGGCTGACAAAAATCCTCACGCCACAAAAATTGACTCATCGCCAAACGACTTCCAAAGTTAACGTTTGGGCAGGAATTGTGGATAACAATCTAATAGATCCAGTATGTCTACCCAACAATTTAAATGGTGATAATTATTTGCAGTTCTTGGGAAACGATTTACAAGAGTATTTGGAAGTAGTGAATATTGCAGTTAGGTAAAATATGTGGTTTCTACAAAATGGCGCTTCACCGCATTACAGTAATGAACTCCGGGAATACCATTGCAGACAGTATACTGGTCAGTGGATTAAAAGGGGTCGTGACGCACCTATTTCTTGGCCATCCAAAAGTCCAGGACTTGACCCCATGGACTTTTGCTTTTAACATTTTTTTAAAGGGAAAGAAAGTGTTTTCTGTAACAATAGAGAACGAACAACAATTGAGGGTTAGAATAATTGAAGCTGCAAATCAATTTCGTCAGAAAAATATGATTTTTCGGCACATAACGTTTTAATTATTAAAACGATACCGAATGTGTATTGAAGAAAATGAAAATGTGGGTCATTGTGAACATTTATTGTAATATATTTATAGAGGTTGTAGACATTTTTTGTACTTGTTAATTCATTTAAGCCAATTATTTAGTTTTCACGCTAACGATTAGGTTACGCCAATAATTAGGTTTGGACGCTAACGAAAACAGATGAATCCGCTCTATCCATTTTTGAAAGAAAGGTGCTACGCAAGATATTTGGAGCGGTCTGTGAGAACGGAATATGGAGGCGTAGATATAACTTCGAACTGCAGAATATCTACAAGCATACGTTTGGTGGTAAAGATATTACCACTATAATTAAGCGAAACCGCCTGCAGTGGGCAGGACATGTAGCCCGGGCCCCTGAATCGAACATGATAAAAAAGATTCTAACAGCGCAACCTGTGGGAATGAGACGACGGGGTAGACCAAAGCTGAGGTGGATGGATGGGGTAACACAAGATGCGGAGAAGATCGGAGTCGGCAACTGGAAAATTCAAGCAAGGGACAGAACAGAATGGCGTAGAAAGCTTGAGAAGGTCGAGGCCCTCTAGGGCTGTAGCACCAAGATGATGATGATGACAATTATTTAGATTCACGGAATTTTTTAAAGGGTAATGAAAATTGCCGTAGCTCAATAAAAACGTTTTCTAAAAAAAGTGATAAAATACAAAAATAAATAAAAAATTTAAAAATAATGTGTTAAACTTATGATGCCACAAAATTCATTTGATTTTAACGTACTTTGGGGGGATTTAGCCTGCACACTTCCCTTAAAATCTTTTTGTGCGCACTTAGATGTTGTTGTTTCTTTTTATGAAAAATGCTTTCAGAACAAGAAGGTAACCTGTTCATTTTTATTACAAAATGTCAAGTAGTTTAGGAGATAATGCAAATAAACAATTTTTATTTTGTAACTTCAAAGGGCTGTAACTTTTTTTGTGTACACTTTTGTACTAAGGTAAGTTGGATTTAATCAATTTATTTTTATCCTCAGAATGCGTGATTTAATTTATGACATACCTTTTTGAAACACCCTGTATATCACATACATACCGTGAACGGCTAAATTATGGAATATTATCAATATTTCAAGAACCGTTGTATTAACAATCGTTAATTTTTTTAAATAGAAATCGGTATAGTGCCACAACTCATTTATACGAGAATTTAATTGTCTGTTTAACGACATTACATTTTTAACCAAAATATTTTTTAAGGGTACAAAAATAATTGTTTTTAATTTAAATTCAACTAAATTACAACTAATGATTTAATTAATAATGTACTTTAAAGTTACCAAATTATGCATAATAATTAATTTAAATTAAATGTTCGAAATGGCATCCATCGGTTTCTTGACAATATGCGAATTACGGACACATTCATCAAGTATATTGCGGATGACTTCTGGAGTAATTAGACTCATTTGATGCCTAATTCTATCTTTCAAATCCTGTAAATTTTGGGGTCTATTGACATAAACTTTTGATTTTATGTAACCCCACAGGAAAAAAGTCTAGAGGTGTTGGATCTGGCGACCTTGCTGGCCACTCTATAAAACCTCGTCTTCCGATCCACCTCCTGGGTAAGCAATGATTTAAAAAATTGACGTACCTTACGTGGTTAATGCGAAGGGACTCCATCTTTGTTAAAACCAGATATTTTCACTAACTAAATTTGAATTATTGGCATTTGGATACATGTTAGCAAGAACAGGTGTAAGTTGATTTCTCAAAAAAAAAATAAATTTTTACGTTCTTCTGTTAGATTTTCTTTAAAGAAAAAAGGACCAATGATTCTGTCATGGCCCTCTGCCCATTCTGCTATGTGTGACTCAATCATCCAATGTGGGTTTTCTTAAGTCTAATATCTGTAATTTCGATGATTTACGGTACCGTGTATAAAAAATGTGGCTTCATCGGAAAAAAGGATTTGATTGATTAAATGTGGATTGCGGATACATAAATCCTGCATCATTTTAGAAAATTGAAGCCAGCGATTGGAATCGTACTCGTTTAATTCCTGATGTAGCTGAATTTTGTAGGGATGTTATTTTTCTTTTTTTATTTATTACGTAAAACCGATCGTTGGGAAACTCCAGCATATTCACCCATTTGTGTTGAACTACTGTGAGGATTGTCATGTACATTTAATAAAATATCAATTTTCACATTGTCTTCAATTTTAGGACGCCCATTAGCGTTTGAAATATGTTTAACGTGCCCAGTTTCTCCAAATTTTAGGACTATTTTAATTACTGTTGATTGGCTGATGGGTCTATCTGGATATTTTGCGTTGAATAAATTACATACCTCGTTTTGTGTTCTTTTTTATCTCCGCATCCGCTAAGAATTAATACTTCTATGCGTTGTGTTTCATTTATGTGAGCCATAATTTAGTATTCAAAAGTAAAATTACAATTGATAACATAGAATTACAACTGAAGACAATTCACAGAATCAAAACATTTACCCCAATAAATATTACAGTAACTATGCCACTATCACTTGCTTCAATTAACATTTGACAAAAAGTTTTAGTGTTAATGAGATAACTTTTTGTGTTAAATATTATTTTTACTTATTTTTGCTTTTTTAAGTATTTACTTCAGAAAGTCATGGCAGGAACCCATGGATAGCATTTTGAACATTTAATGGCATTTAGATTTATAGTTAGATTAAATGAAGTTATTTAGTTTTATGTTTTCAAAAATCTTATACATACTCATTGCTTTTCTTCTAAACTTATTTAATCATAACATTTATTGACTTACATATGGCTCATTGGTAACAAAGAAAAGTTTTCAAAATTCGTTTCGCGTGACCCTTTTTGGCCTTCGTTTTCTAGATACCTCCACGTTACGCAAAACATTACAACTCTATCATTGCCCTGTTGGTTGACGATGGTCCATAATAATTTATTAAGTCTCCAGTTTTCTGTTAAAATAATGAGTTATTCGACCAACAATATCGCCTACGATCTCTTAAACCTAGAAATTACGTTCTGTTTTTGGTACTAAGGGATTAAGGAACTATTAATGTGCTTGATTGGTTATTACACTTGGGACATGTGGATTTTTGGTATTACACATGAATTATCTGTTAATTTTGGCCATTGATTTAATATTACAATTCCTCTCTTTACTTATATAATTATTTGCACTGCTTAATATATTTCCTAATTTTAAGTTTACAATATTATAAGCACGTTAATAACTTCATGACTTTCTATCTTATTATTTGTATGTTTTATATTTTTGCAGAAAAATGGAAAAATCGAAGATATGAAGTTTATTGATTTTCAAGCATCCTCTAAAGCTTCAGTTGTACAGGACTTGGCTTACTTTTTATACTCAGGATGCGATAAACAAGTTCTCGATAATTTAGATAAGTACCTTATGATTTATCACAAGAGCTTGGTTGAAACTTGTTTGGCTCTTGATTGCAAGGAGTATATATCCTTTGAAGAACTTAAAAAGGAATGGAAAGAATACTGTTATTTTGGTTTCATGATGGCGCTGATAGTTTTTGGTGTTAAATGTGCAATTCCTGAAGATATAAAAAAAGCTGATTTTGGTGAACTTTTGGATGACTTTAATAATTCTAGTAAAGAAAAACCTGAACATAAGATTCGACTCGATGAAGAAATGATGGAAATTAAGTATAAAGAATTATTCAATCACATGGTAAAAAATCATTTTTTCTAAATAAAATTAGACGTTAAATAGTTTTTATTGTTTTTTTTTTGTTTGTATTAAATTATTAAAAATGTATGTACAATTGTGTAATAAATAATGGACTGCATACTAAAATATTACTGTGTAACCTAAAAAAAGAACGATGTTTTGTTTTTACGTTTAATTAGTCTAACTTCATCTGTCTGTTTCTTGCGCTGATAAATATCTCAACAGTTTCATTGTTAATTAACATCTTAAGTTAGAAATCCAAAACTGATTGTGAAACGACACCCTAACGATTTAAAGATTAGCAGTTGAAATAATAGATCTCTGTTAGTCAGCGTAATCGAATATGCTATTAGATTAGCTTTAAAACTATCAAATAGGCATTTTAGTGATAAATGAAATTTATTGGCCGAGAAAGGACCCTTAAGCTAACGGAGACAAATAAGCGGAACTCAATTTAACCTATGTAAAATTTTTTTACCCATTTTTCACTAATTTATTACCACCCTAATAATTTTTCACCGCCAAACCACCCTTAAGCGAAGCGATTTTGCTGGCTTACGATTAATACTAGTAAAATTCCGTAAATAGTATTTATGATTTACCACAGTGCTCTGCTAGATTTTTATGAATTTATTGCCAGACTAGTAATTATTCAACATCCACAAGGAAAACAATTCCTGTAGCTGGCTGTATACCACGTATCACAAAAAAGAGGTATGTCTTCGTAAATGGGTATATTTATTTAAAAACCCTTAAAAGAGCTACATCAAAAAAACAAACGTATTCAGACTAAACAGTCCATCATCGGGTTTAAATTTTAAAATTGCCTAAAATAAGTATAAACCATTTAGTTAAAACAAACGTGGTTATAAAATTTTGACTATGGTTAAAAAGCAAAAATGGTTATACTTACTAGGTTATAATGCCTGAGCCACCAAAATACCTGGGTAAAAACCCTTTAATTACATATAGTTGTAAAAGATTATACATCATGTTGTAAAAAAAACTGTGATGTTCAGTATTAAATTAAATATGACTTCAGGTAACATACATGGCTGAAGTGAAGAGGTTTACTCTCCGGCTCTGGAACTCACTCAGGTAATTACCTTTATAGGGAATTGGAAATACAATGAAACAAAAAAGGGTTGACAAACTATAAATATTATCAAAAAGAGAAATCACATGATTTCTACCTGGCGAAATCGAATTCAAATATAGGCCGCCGTGCTCCCTAAGACTAAGCGAAGCAAACAGCTTGATGAATGCATCGGCAAGGGAGTCTAAAAATTGCACTCCAAATGCCGTCTATCATGGCCTATATTCGTAGTGAATTTGATTTCTGGTACTCCAAATGAAGTAAATAAACAAAACAAATGACGGTATTATATTTTGATTTGATACAGAGCAGCAACAAGCCGCATATACGTATTTCGATCTCTTTAGATCTCCTAAGTACGGTATAGTTACTACTCCATATCAAACCAAAATATTTTTCCGTCGTAGATCATAGTTATTAAAAATAACTATTTACGGACGTAACTACGCCATCTAAGAACAAAAAGAGAAATCACATGATTTCTACCTGGCGAAATCGAATTCAAATATAGGCCGCCGTGCTCCCTAAGACTTGCGAAGCAAACAGCTTGATGAATGCATCGGCAAGGGAGTCTAAAAATTGCACTCCAAATGCCGTCCATCAAGGCCTATATTCGTAGTGAATTCGATTTCTGGTACTCCAAATGAAGTAAATAAACAAAACAAATGACGGTATTATATTTTGATTTGATACAGAGCAGCAACAAGCCGCATATACGTATTTCGATCTCTTTAGATCTCCTCAGTACGGTTGTGGGAAAGTTAAAAAAATAAAGCTTATCACTATGCACTGTTTATATTAGCTGAATTAAACTTGTTTCATTTGAAAATTTTAAGAACACTGTTAAAACTGTTTGAAATACCTAGAATGTCTTTTAGATTTCCTTTTAGGCTGTGCTTGTTTCTGGAAGAGATTACAGTAGTGGCATACTGGAGGGAAAAACATATTTAAAAATCCTGTATAAAAGGTATATAATTAAAACACCAAATCGGCCAATATCACAAAACGTTTGCGGAATTTATATTCCATCATCAGGGTGTCCTAAAAGTAGATAACCACTTTATTTAAAGCAAACCTGAAATTTAAAATTTTGACCAAGGTTAACACGTTAAGGCCGATCCTCGCGATTCTGGGCATAGGTAAATTCCAATGTAAAAGTTTATATCAAATAACGCAAAAACTATGATTCTTTTTTTAAATGGAAGGTCTTAAAAATTTCTAGTGCACTATTTGGTTGTAAATTAATAAATTGTTTAAACAATATTTTTTTTCAAATATTTTTGGTTAAAATAAACGTATTTTTTTTTTAAATAGGGCACTACAGAATTTGACACACTTTCCGAATCTGTTTTTATTTTTAACATAAAGTGTAACACAAAGCAGCTATTTGGTATAAATATTTTAAAAAATTCAAAGTTCTGCTAAATGTAATTTTCTTTCCGTCAGCACAAGCTGTCCTTGTCGGTAGCTTCTGGATTCTCGCCAGGTAGGTAAAACCCTCGGAGGAGGATAAATATAGTTGAATAACATTATTAGGGTTTATTCCGACTTTTGACAAACCTGTGTGTTTATTATATTTAAAATAGGAAATTTTATATAAATGAACAGTAAGTACTTATAATTTGATTAAATTTTTATATTAATAGAAATATTTTCTGTTGATTAGTGACATTTTCCTTCTAAATATTTATACTGTTTTTATAATAATACTATTGTTTCAGTATTTGCTTATATAATAATAATTTATTATATAGAAACAGCGTGGAATTTTGGTCAATCAGCCAGTACATTTTTTTGTATTTCAATCAGAATTATTATATTCTTTTCTTCTTTACATGAGCTCAGAGTAATAACCAAATATTTTGCAGTATTTAAATATGGAATTTATTTATTTATATTTATTGGTTAGCAACCTACCAATCGTAAAAACAAATACTGCTCAAAGAAACAATGTACAGTCTCGGAACCGGATTGATACTATGAAGACGACTACGGCAAGAAATAAGGACAAGCGGACAAAGAAATAACCCAAGTGTTGAAAGAGAAAGAAATAGACATTTGTGCTCTACAGGAAACAAAAACTAAAGGAAAAGGTCAATCAAAATTAGGTGAATACATACTAATCTACAGTGGAGTAGCAAAAGAAAACAGAGCCAAAGAAGGTGTAGACTTACTAATACACCAAAGGTATTAAAATTAGATCAAAGAGTGTCAATACATATCAGAAAGAATAGTAACAGCAAAGATAAGAATGGAAAAGGAAAACCTGAACATTATCGGAGTATACGGCCCAGAAAATAATAAGCCACAAACAACAAGGGAAGTGTTTTACGACCAATTACAAGTAGTATATAGTCAGAGAAAAGATGATAATTCACAGCTAATTTGATTATAATAATTAAGGAACCTCATTGATGCCATGATAAGGAATGGGATTTGTATCTTTTGTTAAAAAATTGCACAAATATTGTACCTTTACAGGACCTTCTACGAATTTTCAAAAATGTAGTTCAAATGGTAACTAGGAAGAACCTACAAATCCATACCGAACAAGCAATTTCAAACTAATAAAATTTTCTATATCTCCATATCTACTCAATGGATTTTGATCATTATTGCCTTATTTTGTATGTAATTTCTACGTACATTAGAAATTAGTAATTTGTTTATATATTAATTAATTAATAAATAGTCTAGTTTGTTTAAACAATTCGTGGAAAAATAATTTTCTTCCAAAAATCTATTTTTTTTAACAATCGCGTTTTTGCATTAAATTGTCAATAATTAAAAAACAGCTCCAAATTCAAGGCAGGAAACAAGTAGGTTTTCTTCCTATAACTAAAAAGGTTGTTAGCGACCTGGATTATTGAGTGTCGCGAACATGGTCTATTTTTTGCTTATTTCCCTGGAGTATATATTTGATTAACATCTGTGTAATTTCTTTGTCGCTTCCTCGCTGGTTTTGCATATTGCAATTGTATTATTTTTTAGGACAATAATATAACACGTATACAAAAGGTAAAGACACTTCTTTGTGGCAGCCCTGCTGTAATATCTTTCAATTCCGTGTATGTTTCTTCCTGTTTAATTCTGAAATATCTTTCCAAGATGCAGGAGTCAATTATTTGTGAGTATCGTTTTGGTAAATGTAGTCTTAGTTTATAGTTATGGCGTCTTTGCCATACTTTATCATATACCTATGTCACATCCTAAATTATTGATATAAGGTTGAATGCTCGAATAAATAAACTTTAAAAAATGAAGGCAAATTTTGAGCACAAATTTAATAATCAAATCTTGCCCAAATACTTTCGCTTTCTACAGCATCATCAGGGTCATCTCCGCTTGCTGGATAGCCTAAATTTGTCGAAGTAAGTCTAAAGCGTTAATCACAACAAACTTTATCATCCATTAACTTAGAGTTTTTATCGAAGTTAATTAATTTTCTTCGTTTAAAAAAAACTTTTCTTGGCTTATTTCAGATGCCCCTGATGATGCTGTAGAAAGCGAAAGGACTTGGGCAAGATTTGATTATTAAATTTGTACTCGATATTTGCCTTAATTTTTCAAAGTACATCCTAAAATGTCCATCATATTATCATTCATGACCCATATTTCACATACATATAAATAGTAATACAGTATGTTTTATCATCATCATCATCATCACCATCAACGGCGCTACAACTCCTCGTGAGTCTTTGCCGCGGTTACTATTGCCTTCCATGTTTGTCGGTCCTGTGCCAATAATTCCGATTGTCACACTCCCATTTTCTCTAGATCTAGGAGTATATTTACATATAACAAATTAAATCCTTAGTTGTAAACTTTTGTAATAAGTACTCAGTATACATCTAAGTTTCATAAATGCTCCTCACAAATCTCATAAATCTAAACTTTTGTTATCCGTTCTTTGTTGACAATTAGTTGTATAGGGCCGACGTTTAGTAACTACAAGCACACAAGTAAATTACCTTATTTCTTTCATTTGACAATAATAATTGTGTGTTAGATTAGCATTGTAAGAATTAAATTAGTCTCTTACTGAATGATAATAAACAACACATCAAACTTATTCTGAAACTATTTCTTGTGTCATGTTATATGTTATTAGATTTTGTTGTAATAAACCACAACCTATCAAATTCAATATCAAAAATCAAAATTGGAAATGATAGCGTGACTAAATTATTCCTTTAAGACATTTTAAAAAGAACTGATTCCTATTACTATCCAGTGCAAGGACAGTTATTTTGTTATTTATATCAAATAGAGAATGCTGTTAGTTTGCGGTATGGACCCAAAAAAATATTTTATTCGAAAAGATTGATAAATATATGGATCTGTGGGAAAATATGCTACAAAAATTGAAAGATTTTTTTTATAATTTTTATTTGAAACGCCTTCTGAAGAAACATTAGACATAATTCTACATTTATATAGTTTCATTTTATTAATTTTAATGATCGTGATACTAATTAGATAAGAGTTTTATTATAATTTTTATTTGAAACACCTTCTGAAGAAACATTAGACATAATTCTATATTTATATAGTTTCATTTTATCAATTTTAATGATCGTGATACTAATCAAATTTTTATGATATATAATTATATTTTTTTTTTTATATAATTTTTATTTTTCGTAAACTTTAATCTACGTTAAAATTCAGACAACCAATTTCTCCGTAAAAAAGTAACAAATAAATTATGTATGTAAATTTGTTACATTGTAAATTTATGAATAGATACTTTGATCTGTTATTCTGTTTACTCAAAACACCACTAAAGAGAAATTTATGGTTTTATTGTAAGTCAAAATCTGTCACTGCAGGGGTTGTCCCGGTTGTATAATCGGCTCGAGTAAAAGATGAACGTATTTTTGACCTGGGCTTGAAAGAGATATCTGAACGAAGTTTAGAATATTACTTCATGAATAGATTTTGTTTTCGTAAAGAAAAAAATTTTTGAAATAGAGATAGCCCACTGAAATTTACCGTTAGGATTTTCGAGGATGAGCCTTAATCGCTATAATGATAATAATATTTGCCTTTTCCCAGGCCAATTTATTTTTTTCGTTTAAAATGCATAAAAATGCAGTACAAAAATAAAGTATTTCTCAAATAGAGCAAAATTTTTTTATAAACATAATTTTGAATGGCGAGACATAGGTGCATCACACGTATGATTTCAAAATATATTGTGTATGTGGGACAGAAAAAAATACTACTTCTAACAGTGTAACAACATCGATTGTTATGGGGCTTTGCAAAAATTTATTGGATAGTAGTCGAATCATTTTTGTGGATAACTATTATATCAGTATCGAACTTGCTTACAAATTGCTATACAGCCAAACTTATCTGGTCGGCACCTTAAGAAAAAATCTTAAAGAAATCACCAAAAACATAGTACAAAAATAATTAAGAAAAGACGAAGTTATTGCCAAGGAGAGTGATTCTGGAGTGGTGACACTAAAGTTATGTGATAAACGTGAATTTTTGATGCTGACGAAAAACACAAAAATAAGATGGTTACTGTAAAGTAGAAAAATGGAACCGACAGGGAAAAACCAACAGCCATCAGAGACTATAACCAAAACAAAAGTTTCATTAATCTCTTTGATCAACTAAAAGCCTGCTCTTCTTGCCTCAGACGTAGCCTCAAAGAATATCGCAAATTGGCAATAGAAATTTTTCTAGGTTCAACCATCGTAAACGCGTTTAGACTATAAAAACAGGTTAATGTTTTTATAGTATAAAAAACAGTAACCTGTTTTTATAGTATAAAAAAAAACAAAAACACTTGCTAAATATAACCTCAAGAGAAAATCCTCCATTGGTAGACAGCCAGCACACTCAGGAAGTGAACACTACTAGTAGACGTAGATGCTCAAATTGCTACAAGAACATGTCCGAACAACACGGTAGACAATACGCCACGTCTAAGGCCAGTATGTCGCGTTATAAATGTATAGAGTTCGCTAAATTTTATTGTATACCTTGCTTCACTTCCTTTTATATTATTTGCAAATTACAAAAACTGTAAAATACTGATTTTTTACGTTTTCTTTTTTAAATCATGAATGTGTTGCTTGTGTGAGTCCATTTCAAATAGGTAAAGAAATAATAGATAAGACTTACTCACAATCAATTTAATTTAACTATCAGACGACCGGTTTCGCTTTCTACAATATGCAAAGCATCTTCAGGTCTCGATACAAAGTTAAACAAATGCTGAAATGATAGAAACCCATATTAGGGTGTTGTCTAATAAAGATAAACAAATTAGATGTTATAAATTACAATAATTATGCCAATATTACATGTCTGTGGTTTTATTTAGATGATTAAGTTGAAGAAAAGGTATAAATTTTTTTTAAAAGGTTAAACAGACAAGGTAAGGCCCACAAATTGTTATAAAATAGTCTCTTCGATTGTAATAAATTAATAAATGAGCAAATAAATAAATAAAATAAACATTACTTACATGCCGGTACTCTATTAATAGATGGATGGTAGAACATGTTTGAAACTACTTTATATTGTTGAATGGAGAACTCAATACTATTATTGCAGTTGTTTGACAGTAAACGGGAAGTTCTTGAGGAGACAGATTTGATCCAATGAATTTGTGTGAGATATGTGTGAGATTGTTTGTTAAATGTAAGTGATGTAATATACTATTGTGTTATTAAAAGTTATTTATACTTATTCCAGAGATATATATTTTTTGAAATGTGTGTTATTTATTGAGTAATTGTTTTATAAAGGTGACAGTTTTATGACAATAAATAAGTGTAGATGTAAAAATTGTGTGGGTGTGCAATTATTTTCAAACTTGTAGTTATCAAATTACT
Organism: Diabrotica balteata; assembly: GCA_918026665.1. Lineage (NCBI taxonomy): Eukaryota > Metazoa > Arthropoda > Insecta > Coleoptera > Chrysomelidae > Diabrotica > Diabrotica balteata. Next base: position 22,468,552 of record OU898283.1, read on the forward strand.
TCGATAAAGTTCTATTGGCAATGAGTTAATTATTGGAATAGTCAAGTGAAAAAAATGGTAAAGTACAAAAAATTAAGGATAATTTAAACACACTAAAACAGAAAAGACTTAAAAGGGACGAAACCAACATTGAATTTAAAAGGGGGAAGGACTTTAATGCACTATATCATAGTCTTGGGCACAATGAGTTTTTTTATTGTTGTATCTATTAGATTTTAGTGGTAAATTTTGACAGATGTAGGTTAGCATGTGACAGTTCTTCTTCTGTTTCTCAATACTGTAAGTTAAGTTATCTAGTTTCATAAAATAATAACAGCATATTTTATGAAACTAGATAACTTAACTTACAGTATTGAGAAACAGAAGAAGAACTGTCACATGCTAAATTACATCTGTCAAAATTTACCACTAAACTCTAATAGATGCAACAATAAAAAAACTCATTGTGCCCAAGACTATGATGTAGTGCATTAAAGTCCTTCCCCCTTTTAAATTCAATGTTGGTTTCGTCCCTTCTAAGTGTTTTCTGTTTAAGTGTGTTTAAATTATCCTTAATTGTTTGTATTTAACCATTTTATTCACTTGACTATTCCAATAATTAACTCACTGCTAATAGAACTTTATCAAAGTAATTTGATAACTACAAGTTTGAAAATAATTGCACACCCACACAATTTTTACATCTACACTTATTCATTGTCATAAAACTGTCACCTTCATAAAACAATTACTCAATAAATAACACACATTTCAAAAAAATATATCTCTGGAATAAGTATAAATAACTTTTAATAACACAATAGTATATTACATCACTTACATTTAACAAACAATCTCACACATATCTCAAATTCATTGGATCAAATCTATCTCCTCAAGAACTTCCCCTTTACTGTCAAACAACTGCAATAATAGTATTGAGTTCTCCATTCAACAATATAAAGTAGTTTCAAACATGTTCTACCATCCATCTATTAATAGAGTACCGGCATGTAAGTAATGTTTATTTTATTTATTTATTTGCTCATTTGTTAATTTATTACAATCGAAGAGACTATTTTATAACAATTTGTGGGCCTTACCTTGTGTGTTTAACCTTTTTAAAAAAATTTTATACCTTTTATTCAACTTAATCATTTAAATAAAACCACAGACATGTAATATTGGCATAATTATTGTAATTTATAACATCTAATTTGTTTATCTTTATTAGACAACACCCTAATATGAGTTTTTTATCATTTCAGCATTTGTTTAACTTTGTATCGAGACCTGAAGATGCTTTTCATATTGTAGAAAGCGAAACCGGTCGTCTGATAGTTAAATTAAATTGATTGTAAGTCTTATCTATTATTTCTTTACCTATTTTCTTTTTTATTTTATTGTTGGAGTACAAATTTTGTGTTTATAAATATAAGCGAATATATTTTATTTCATATATTTTCAAATTTATTCTGTTTATTTTTCAAATAAAATAATATTTTGTTGTCTAAATTCATTGATTTTTTAGTTACCTAACAAACTACATTACAACAGTAAAAAGAATAAAATACATAAAACACAAATATTATGGTATGATATTGTGACATTCAACCCTTAATCAAATCGTATATGTTCGGGTCCAGGGCCGGGCCAACTAACTTAATTTGTTTGTTTATATACTCAGCATTGACATTTTCATTTTCCTCTGAGTTATTTGCAGTCTTTTAGAACTTGTAGCTGTCAATGTCAAAGTTTCGGCACCATAGGCCATCACAGGAAATACGAATTGGTCAAATGTTTTACGTTTTAAAGAAATTAGTATATCGCTTTTATTTGAATTTACGTTACATTATTTGATAATGATATGATCTTGATATGATTTAGATTCCAGTCCTACTCTCACAGATGCCACTTGATTCATATAAAAAGGTTCTCTATGATTTTAAGGTCTTTCTCATCTATCGAACGTTCCTTGTGGAATCTTACCAATTCTAAATAATTAACACAATCGAACGCTTTCTGGTAATCTATAAAGCATAGGAAAACATCTTTTTGCTGATCTTTTGCTAATTTCTGAAGTAGGACAGTTAAGCTACAAAGTGCTTTTCTTGCGCCAAATCCTTGTCTGAAACCGAACTGTGTGGGGCTAATGTCTCTTTATGCCAAAAAACAAAGAATTTTCATTAATAACCTACTAGTAAATAAGAGTAATTAGAGGGAGCAGAGACAATGTTATCGTTAACTTTATCCAGCACTTAAAAACTCTATTTGGTAAAAAATTCTATCTTGATTTTATAAAAAAGTTTTTTTTTCTATGCACAACCAAACTCGAATAGTGAATTCTATGCAGTTTTCGTACCTTTATATAAATCTGAAGCTATTTTCTTGTGGCATTGTAAATTACTGGTATAATAATAGGATCTGGTTACCAATATTGAAAGAGGAAGTTATTAATAAGAAAATACCAGTATTAGTAAGTCAGTAACATATAGAGGATACATCATTTATGTTTTTTAAATAACGTAACATAAAATCAGAATTTTGATGTTTGTTGAAGGTAAACTAAATTCACGAACAAATACTTACAATGTCGGGATAGTATTATGAGGTTTTTTTCCTGGTTTTTCCCTCATAATTTACTATGGAATCACTAACAGGAGAATTTTACTGTCATCATGTCATGTGTTTGTCTTTTTAAAGACGAATTACATGCTATGATTTTTTCTGACGGATATTCTCAAGTTAAAGTTGATTTCATGTAATCGAATGAACTATCTTATAAGTAAAGTCGTCCCAGGAGCGCAACTCAACAATATTGGCAATATCATTTTAAAGTCGTCTACTTTAAAATGCATAATGTATGTCTGAATTGTCAATATAAATGAGTCAGATAAAATTAAATTAGCAGAAGAATTTTTTCACTATGTAACAAAAAACAAAATTTGTTTAATTTACTATTTGTATTTTGAGAACGATTTCCGAATTGGAAATTGAAACGTCAATAAATGTATTTTTATCTTTAATGTGGCTTATTCCCAGTTATAAATAGTAATTATATATAAATCTACAAAAAAAAGTTATTCAAAATTACAATTCTTATCGGACTCTCTTGTTCTAAAGTTAAACATATTATTTTTTGACAAAAAATTTTTGAGAAACAAAGCAAAAAACACGGACACCCGTGATTATTCTTCTTTGCCCCATAACTTTTTTCCACGGAGCATAGGTATAGGTACAGTAAAGTAAAATGGTGTATATTTAAAATAATTCTTATAAAAAATTAAAATTCTCCAAACGGATTAAAATTTTAGAAAGTATTCGGTCTTATCAGACCTTCATCAGTGAAAATAATAATCAGCAATTAAAAGCAGCCACTTGATAAGGTGTAATAACCTTTTCATTAGATGATGCACTTTTGTAATACTTTTAATTTGTAATCTAAAGGTTATTACACCTTATTGTAGCGTAAGTAGCTTAAACATGTAATGAAGTGAAGGTTATTACACCTGTTTCCAGTTACAAGTGGCTAGTTTTAATTGCTAACTAAATTGTCACTGATGATGGTCTGATAAGAATGAAAACGTTCTGAAATTATAGTCCGTTTGGATAATATTGATTTTTTATAAAAAATAATTTTAAATATCCATTTTACAAGAAGTTTTTTACTTTAAAAAATTTTATTAAAAATCCTTTGTAAAAGGTATACCTAAGAACCCAAACGGGCTAAGTTAGACAAGACGTTTTCGGAATCCATATTCCATCATCAGTGTCTAGGAGTACATCAATGTAGCCACTAAATATATGGGTAAAAACCCGTTAACAAATAATTAATTACATTTAGTTTACAATATTTCTTATAATAAGTTAAGATGTTAAAGTTACCGTTGGATTAGGTAACATGACGACATATGACTCCACGTTGAAGTTGCTAGTCCTGAAACGGTGTGTCTACGAGGACCGTATGGAAGCAACTAACGGATGACACTGATGATGGAATATGGATTCCGAAAACGTTTTGTCTAACTTAGCCCGTTTGGGTTCTTAAATATACCTTTACCAATCATCATCATCATCAATGGTGCTACAGCCCTATGAAAGAGCCGTGACTTTCCCAAGTCTACTATGCCAGGCAGTCCTATCCATTGCCAACCGTTGCCAACTTGCTGCGCCTATCTTTTTACTATCCTCATCTACACCATCCTTCTATCTGAGTTTTGGCCTACCCCTTTTTCTACTTCCCACGGGTTGTGACATAAGGATTCTTCTAGGAGAGTTGTTCTGCTGTGATCTTGCTAGTTGCCCTGCCCATCTTAGTTTTCCTATTCTTATAAGAGATACTACGTCTTTACCACCAAATATTTGTTTATATCTGTGGTATACCTAGTAGTTATATCTCCTCCTCCAAACACCATTTTTACAGTTGCCACCAAATATTCCTCTCAGGATCCTTCGTTCAAATATAAGCAGAAGGTCTTCGTCTACCTTGGAGATGGTCCGTGTCTCCGATCTATGTCAACAGTGGCTGTATAAGGGTTTGTATATGGTTATTTTTGTTTTTTGGCTTAAGTTTTTACTTCTCATATGTCTACTCAGTCCAAAATAGCATCTGTTTGCTATTATTATCCTTCGCTTGATTTCTTCCGTTATGGCGTTCTCTTTGGTGATCAGGGAGCCTAAGTATGTGAATTTGTCCACCACTTCAAAGGTAGAGTTATCAACCGTGAATTGGGGACCGATGTTTCTGACTCTATTGTTGGGTGTTGATGCCAGCATCTTAGTTTTTTTCTCATTTACTTGCAGGCCCATAGATTTTGAGGCATTCGAGAAGGTGGTATACATTTCTTCTAGCTTGCGTGTTGTGCGGGCAACTAGGTCCGCATCATCTGCATATGCCAAAATTTGGGATGATTTATTAAAAATATTTCTTCTGTTGTCTATTCGGGCATCTCTGATTGCCTTTTTTAGTGCTATGTTAAAAAGGAGACACGCCAGCGCGTCTCCCTGTCGCAGCCCAACATGCGTTCCAAACGCCTGTGATTGATCGCCCTGTATTTTGACTTTGCAAACCACATTACGGATTGTAGCCTTAACGTCCTTATAAACACTTCGAAAATAATTATGTTTATCATCAGCATGTTCGGAAATTCAATTATCATTATCATCTGAGGAGCCTAGTAGTTGTATACCACATTCTTCACTTCAGTCAGACTCTGTTTTTTGCCGTTTAATAAATTTGGCTTTTGTATGGAGTTCCTTTAAAAGATGTTTAACCTTTTTGCTAATTAGCGCTTTTCCTTTTTTTTTCTTTTCCTATTAATGCGTCTTTCTTGGGTCTATCAGTAATAATTGTGCTTTTGCCTCACTTTCTGAGTTTCCTGTTAGTTCTACGGGCTGGTGCTTTTGGATACCCTCTGAAGTCTGCTTAAACTAGCAAATATGAGAAATTTAATATCCATACTTGGTTTTAGCTGAAATCCTATATTAGATGGTGCGGATTCACGTTTTTTTGGAAAAATCTCGTTCTAAAGTTGTGCACCAGATGGTCAAGCATGTTCAGTATCTGGTGTAGTCTTTTCACAAAATTGTAAGGTAGCAGGCTTAAATGTGCATGTCCATACATGGAAAAAGGAAGACGATGTCAAAAAAAAATATATGAAGAACTAGAAGCTGCATACGATTCATGCCTAAAGAATTACATCAAAATTATTTATGGTGATCTTAACACAAAAATAGGAAAAGAGCAGCAATATCTACCAACTATAGGTAAGAACAGCCTTTATGACGTATCCAAAGACAATGGCATTAGACTAATAAATCTAGCAACTTCCCTTAACATGGTCATTGCCAGAACATGCTTCCAGTGAAAAAATATTTATAAGGAAACATGGAGGTCTACAGATGGGGTTACAGTAAACATAATCGATCATTTTATTATTGACTCTAGATATCACTCAGACGTAATGCAGACTCGAATCACTACCTTGTGGAACTTAAAATAAGAGCTAGAATCTCAAACATCAAAAAGAAAAGGAATCCAAAATTAAAAAATATGAAATAAAAAACTTAGCAAAAAACAGCAAAAAGGCGAAATATAAAGAATATAAAATCTCCTTAATTAATCTCCTTTTTAAATCTACAGCTATATCAAGAAATACGTCCAGTCCTAACATATGGTTCAGAAATCTGGACTTAAACAAAAAGCAATGAAAACATGTTAGGATTAATTACTATTAAACTGGGAATAAGCCACGGTTAAAGATAAAAATACGTTTATTGACGTTTCAGTTTCCACTTCGGAAATCGTTCAATTTTCAGAACGATTTCCGAAGTGGAAATTGAAACGTCAATACGTATTTTTATCTTTAATTGTGGCTTATTCCCAGTTTAATAGTAATTAATTTACAATGCCACAAGAAAATAGCTTCAGAACAATATTAAGAAACATGTTAGGATGTTTCGAAAGAAAAATACTAAGGCGAATCTATGGAGCGGTAAATGAAAATGGTGTCTGGAGAAGACGATACAACTTCGAACTCTATAGAATATACCAAGAACCAGATATCGTAAAACACATTAAGATAGGACGTCTGAGGTAAGAAGGCCACGTATTGCGGATGAAGCAATCCAACTCAGCTAGAAAAACGCTCCTTGATAGACCTATTGGTCAAAGAAGAAGAGGAAGACACAGAACAAGATTCCTAGATAACATAGACCAAGATATGAGAAATATGGAAATACGTGCTTGGCGGAGGAAGGCGATGGATAGGGACGACTGGAAGAGAATTCTTAGGGAGGCCAGGACCCACACAGAGTTGTAAAGCCAAAATGATGATGATGATGATGAAATAAAAAACTTAGCAAAAAACAGCAAAAAGGCAAAATATAAAGAATATAAAAAAGGCTAGAAGACAGACAAAAGCACGAAAAAATAAACAGAGAATGGGAAGCTTGTAAATACATCATACAAGACGTGGCCAAAGAGACCCTGGGTCTACAAAAAAAGCTCAAATCAACTGAAAGACAGTGGGTCGATGATTCGATGAAGAGTGTCGTAACATTACAGAGAGGAAAATAATGCATATCAACGAATACAACAACGACATAGCATACAAAAAGCAGAGAAGGGATATATAATGCTAAGGAAAGAAGAGAAGAAAATAAATCGCAAAAAGAAAAGAGAACACATAGAAAAGAACTCAGAGAAATAGTAGAACTAAATAAACCATCAGAAATCAGAAAATTCTACCATAAAGTTAACAAAAGTAAAAAAGAATTTAAAACAAGAACAATGATGTACAGAGACCAAGAAGAAGATGTAGTAACTTAGAGTAATACTACAAAGATAAACACATATCTTCAAAGAAAAGTTTGAAAAATTGAAGATCCACTATATGATGAAATTATACTGGATCAAACAGATACTAGAGAAACAACCCCACCAAAACAATTTTTTATCTAAAATTTCCTTTAACTACGGCTACGTAATCTATGTTTCATGTCAAATGTCAAATTGTCATATCAAATGACAAATGTCAAATCATATATTTATTTAACTAATAAGTTTCTACACATATATGTTTGTTTATTAATTACTAGATTACTAGATTTATAATACTAGATTTAGGAAATAATTCTTTCCTTTGGTTCAAAAGAAGTTCTTTAGTATAAATGATAAGTTTTACTTTTCATCTGTCAGTATAAACATATTTAAAAAATTAATCTCTTGGAGATATATAACCCCAATTCAAATTATATTATAAATTATTGTAAATTATATGATAGTGATTTTATACTTAACTCTAATATTAATTATGGTTTTTAAAACCCAAACAAAGGACAAATTCAACAGCTGCTCAAAACATGATGTCAAATTAATAATTGATACATTATCCCACAATGATTAGATTTACCATTTGTTCTGTCAACAAACAAAATTGTCTAATGGAATAGAGTTAAGTGTTTAGTGAACTGTTTGTGATGTTAACAGTGTTAAAACTATATCAAACATTATTCCATTTCTTCAAAATATCTAAAAATGTCATTAATATGAACAATTCCTCTTAGTTTATTCTGTGCATCTATCAATACATAGCTGTTTAGTCCATTCTGGTTTTGAACTAGTCATGCCTTATATTTTTTATTTCATTTGCTACTTTTTTCTCTGCAGCTTCAAGTTTTTTATCTATTTGTTTTTTTATTTGTTTTATAATTTTATTATTATTATCTTTTTTTTTTCTTTTTTAATTTTTTATAATTCTCTTCCAATTTTTGTTCCATTTTTTTCATGTCTTCTTTGACTTCTTTTGAATTCTTTTCCATTTTTTTTAAGTCTTCTTTGACTTCTTTAGAATTCTCTTCCATTTTTTTCGTATTCTCTTCCATTGTCTTGTTCATCTGCATCATTAATAATATATTATGTAAATTTTTGTTTGTTGTATTATTTTTTTTTAATTATGTTTATTTACAATCTACATCAAAAAGAGTATTAAGTAAATGTGATACAAGTTTTACGCGTGAAGGGGAGACATCCAATGATGTCTCACCTTATTCTACTTTGGTTTAGTTCTGAAGAAGGTCTTGGGGCCAGGTTCTATGTAATCTTCTTGTGGCTGGTCCATTGTTGTATAGTTCCCTTACTAGCTCATTATCGTGGTGAATGGTACGTTCATTTTGTGACTCCGTGGCTCTGATGAAAGGAACCTTTAAGTCATAATGGAGTGTTTGGTTACTTACGTACCATGGCGCATCTACTATCGATCTTAGTACTTTAGACTGGAATCTTTGGATAATATTCAGCGACGTTGGCTTTGCACAGCCCAAAGGTGTAGTCCGTAGAACCAGATAGGTTTGAGTATGGCTTTGTATAGAAGAATTTTGTTTTGGATGTTAAGTTTTGATTTACATCCAAGAAGCCAATAAATTTGCCGGAATTTTAAGTCGAGCTGCCTTCTTTTGGTCTGGATATGTTTCTTTCAAGTCAGTCGTTGGTCAAGATGGAGGCCAAGGTATTTAGCGTCTGTTACTGTTGGTATTCTTATGTTTTCTATCCTTACAGGTGGGCATATATTGTGTCGGTTGGTAAATGTTATTTGAGTTGATTTTGTTTTATTTACTTTTGTTCTCCATTTCGTATACCAATCACTGAGTATGTTCAGATGATGTTGCAGGTTTTGTGAGGCTTGTACGGGATCTTCATTTACGGCTAGTAGTGCTACGTCGTCAGCAAAGGAAGCGATTGTAGTATTATTGGTGTCTGGTATATCGGCTGTGTATAATGAGAAAAGCAGCGGCCCTAGAACACTACCCTGCGGGACTCCGGAGTTGATAGGATAGAGGTTGGATTGTTGGTCTTTGAATTTTACAGAGAAATATTTATTTGATATGTAGGATTTAATTAGGAGAAAATAGTTACTGAATAGTGCTATTTTTACTTTGTAAACAGACCTCTGTGCCAAACTTTGTCAAACGCTTGTAAGATATCTAGAAATACAGCGTTGCAGTATTTCTTTTCTTCAAGACTTTTTGATATTTCATTTATCATACGATGAACTTGTTGGGTAGTGGAGTGATTTTCCCGAAAACCAAACTGATGTTTTGGAAGTAATGTAAGGAATTCATGATCTGCGTATATTCTTTGAAGTAGCAATCTTTCAAAACCTTTGCTTACGGTTGGGAGTAGGCTGATAGGTCGATAAGATGTTACTTCATTGGGCTCTTTTCCTGGCTTGATGATCATAATGACTTCAGCAAATTTCCATATTTTTGGAAAGTATGATAAGCTTAGCATGCGGTTAAATATAACTGTTAGCAAAGTTATGGTCTTGCGAGGAAGTTGTTTCAGTACTTGTGCCGAGATTAAATCATAACCTGGGGCCTTTCGTGAATTGAGTTTGTTTATTTCTTTTCTGACTTCTATAGGAATAAAACTTTTAATTGGGAGTGACATTTGACATGCTGCGCCAATTAGTTCTTCCACTTCTTCATCAGGGTCTGCCGGCTCTGTTTGAAATACGTTTGTAAGATGTTCAGCAAAAACGTCCGCTTTTTCTTTGTTGGAACAGGCTCATTCGCCATTTGGTTTACGGATGGGAGGAATGGTTGTGTATGGTTTCTTTAGCTTCTTAGTGGCCTTCCATAACGTCTGGTCATTTGCTGTAAGATTTGTAATGTAATGTTCGAAGGTTTCGTTGTTTGCGGCTTTGATGGCTACTCCAAGTTGCCGTCGTAGTCTATTGAATATATGTAGGTCTATGTTATTTCTAGATCTTTGCCAAGTTCTCCTCGCTCGACGTTTTTCAGCAATGAGTTGGCGAATGTGCAGGGGAACATTTGTGGTATGTGTTGGTTTGCGTTCAGTTCGTGGTGTAGATTGCCATGCCGCTTTTTGCACAAGTGTGGTGAAGTATTGAGCTGCTGTATCTATGTCATATGTAGATTTGATCCGCTGATTAAGATGGGTGTTTTCTTCCAGGTAGGATTGAAAATCTGCCCAGTTAGTGTTTTTTTGACGTGAGTCAAGGAGGTGGTGGGCTGTTTATAACTGTGGTACTCAAGCTCATAATAACCGGTGTATAATCCGATGAAAGATCATAGCTGGATTCTATTAGACAGTTGGTTCTGGACACTTCTTTACTTATGTAGTAGTCCAGCAGATCTGGAAGTTTTCTTGGATCACTTGGCCAGTACGTAGGGATTCCGTTGGTGTGACAATCATAGTTGTTGTCGGTCATTGCTTTTAGAAGATTACGACCTTTTGTTGTTGTGAGTCTTGAGCCCCAGTGTATGTGTTTCTCATTACAGTCTCCCAGGGCAACGAATTTGCTGCCAAGTAATTGGAAGAAGGCTTTGTACTCATCTGTGGAGATTGTGTGACGAGGTGGGCTATACATTGCAGATATGTTAAAGTGCCATGGTGTTGCATTTACTTGAACGATTGTTGCTTGTATTTTTTCTGTTGCATAATTCGGCAATACATGATGTGATATGCAGCTGCGGATGATTACCGCCGAGCCACCATGAGCTGTACCATCAGGATGAGGTGTGCTGTATGTGGTATAGAGCGGAATATTGAACGTAGTTAGATCGGTAAAGTGAGTTTCTGAAATAAGCAGAACGTCAATTTTATTTAAGTTTAAAAAAGTAATTACTTCTTGCTTATGGTTTAGCAGGCCATTAGCGTTCCATGTGGCAACTCTAAGTATGTTTAAGAATTTCTTTGGTTAATGACTTGTGTTAGAAAGTTTAATATCATACTGTTTTGACTCATGAGTTGCGAGAAATGATTTTGAACTCGTTTAGGAATGTTAATAGTTGTTGTTCTATATTAGTTTTAGGTTCTGAATCGTGATTTGTTTGATTTGCTGTCACGTTTGCATATGTTTTTTGATGGTTTTGTAGAGTATTTAGCTGATTTGTTTTAGTACATACATATGTCTGTTGAGTGTTGGTCTTTGAGGCTGTTGGTTTCCTCTTTTCTGCATATGTCTGTTTTCTACTAGTTCTCTGTAGACTACACAGCCTTTATAGTTAGTAGGGTGATCTTGTCTGCATAGTGCACACTTAGCTGGAGTGCTTCTAGGTTTTTTACAATCTTTTGTATTGTGTTGTCCTCCACATTTGACGCAGTAATGCGGTTTAGTGCAATATGTTTTACTATGACCATATGCTTGACATCGCATGCATTGAATGATTGAATTTCTTTTATTTGGTGCCTTAACTGCTATTTTGGTGTGACATAGGAATTCTAGGTTGAATATGTCTTTGTTGTTACTGTTAAGTTCAAGATCTATGAAAAACAAAGATAAGGGTTCCTTTGTTTGTCTGTGTCGAATGTTAGTTACATTGCGAACTTTATTGCCGGCTTTTTCTAGTTTCTTTATTATATCTGTTGTGGGTATAGAGTGATGGATATGCCTTATTACCACTCTATAGGCACGCTCTTCCTTTATTTGGTAAGTGTGGTGAATGATTTCTTCTTCTCGTAAATCTCTTACCAGTTTACGGTATGTATCTATTGTATATGTTGTAATTTTGACAGTTTCGTTTGGTAGAGTTCTGGTATAGTAGGTTTCTTCCTCCACAATTTGTGCAAAGTTATCGACCATATCTTTAAAGTTTTTGACGCCATATACGACTATTGGAGGTGGTTTTGGTATTTTCTGTTGTTTTTCTGTTTCAGTCTGTTCAGAGCTCTCAGCGTTAGATAAGGCACTGTATCGATTTTGTATTTTTGTTGGTGGTGAGCTTGGAGAATTGGGATCATTATTTTGTTTAAAAAATTTACGTTTTTTGACTACTTGCCATGAGTTTTTATTTTGGGTTTCTTGATCGTCGTCTTCACTAGACTCCATATCCGTGTTTTCTGAATGACTAATTGCAAGTTTTAGCTTTGTGTTTGAGGTCTGCCCTACAGTAGATGGATTGCTTGGGTTGTAGTAAATTGGTTGGGGTTGTGGGGGAAATTGTTGTGGTTGTGGTGGAAGAGCGAATTGATTTTGTGAAATGTTTGGTATAGAAGTATTTGCGGGTTGCCAGTATATGTGGTTTGGTGTATGTTTGGATGTGTATTCTAGTGAAGAATATTGTTGAGGAGTTGGGTACATGTTCCTAAATGTTTGTTAATAGTGGACCTGCTGCTTACCTGCAATTTCTGCTGATACTACAATAGACACTGATTGTTTGTGTTCCGTGTGTGTGAATTGTTCATTGTAGAAAACAGAATTTGGTACGCCACTGCCACTTTACTGTTTATTTTAATAACTAGAATTTTAATAATTAGATTTTGATTATTGTTCTTATCGGTGGTCACTTTTTGCTGTCTCACTCGGCGGAATACGTCCTTACTCTACGATATACAGGTGAACACTATGTTTGTTGTATTATGAATTTATATTTTTAAAAATATTAAAATCTTCAACTGAGTTTGTTTTTTCAATTGAGCCAGTAGATATGATTATTTTTAAATAAATAAGTTAATATTATGTTTTCAATTACTTAAATAAGTAGTCCTTCAAGAAGGTCGCTGATAGGACTGAAATGTCCGGTAATTAGGTGCTTGTGGTCGGTAATAGTAACAAAACCGGTCGGTGATAAGTAAGTATATTTCAAGCTGGTCGGTAGAGGGAGCATTTTAATGAAATTTTACATAATTACTGAAATATTTAAAAAAAGAATTAAAATTGTATGATATTATTTTTTCTGTATTGCTAGCTGAATCGGAAAGATTAAAACTTATTTTTAAAAATTATGCAAAGAAAAATAAATATGTATTCTTCTTATTATGGAATCTGCTTATAAGGAAAACTTTAAGTGGTCGGTAATAGGTACATTTACCTTACAGAATTGATCTTTGCAAAATTTACTAAAAAATCAAAGTACACTAATTGATTAAGGTCATAAACCGATAGCATTAGTGTTTATTAAGTTAAAAACATCTGGAATTTTGAGATAGTAGTAAGTCATGTTTAAAAAGATTAGTTTCTTATCATGATATAATGACAATACAATCTTGATCCGATTTCTGATAATTTTTTTTATTTCTTTAATTGTTTGGTAATGTTTGTTAATTTAAAAATTTTAGATAGTATATGGCCTAACGTCATGTCAATTTCCAATTTTTTCGATATACCCTACATATGTAAATTATACTTTTCTGAGACCAGGTTAAAACATTTAATTTCCTTTTTGTTTTTTATAGGCAGAGTAGAATTTTATTTATATCATGTGTTTTAAAATTATTACTGTTTATCGCAAAATTTTCACTATTCTCATCCATAAACAGCTCCGAAAGGACGCCACGCTTTTTTCTTACATGACAGGGATAGATTTAATTGTGCTAATAAATTAAAAATTGAGTATCTGATTACATTTTTATTAAGTTTTAAATATAATGTAACAACAAATGATAGGAAGCCGGTTCTTTCTTCAAACTTATTCATGTAAAGGTACGATCGGAACTGACAATGTTGTAGGGACATGTGGTCTTAGAACAAGAGACCAAAGAGAAGAAAGACTGATCCAATTCTGCCAAGAGATGGATATGGTTGTAACAAATACTTTAAAAAAAAACAAGAAGGTTTTGCACATGTAGAGCATCCAGTAATACCCCAAGGAAAGTAATAAGAGATCAAATTGATTTTATAAACATAAACAAAATGTTTTGAAATCCTATCACCTTAACAAAAGCTTATCCAAAGCGCAGATATATTTTCAGATCATAGTCATAAGTTTCAAATTTCAACATACGACTCAAAATAATACATAAGAAAATAAGGCCCAAAATAGATATACAACTACTATTCAGAAAGAAAATAATACCAAAAAAAAAAGAAAAAACCAAAATAAATAAGACTTTTGCGAAAATAGTTGAACGGTTAGAAGATCGGTTGAACGAAAGAAGACATCTACATATTACCACACTTTCGCTACCACACTTAATTCATCTGCTATCGCTAGTTTTTCTTACATGTTCTGTTGCTACTATTTTACTGCTGTTTTTCTTATTTATAATCCAATTTCCAGCCCCATATATCATAATACTTCGCACTAATGTTTTACAAATCTGTGTTTTTGTCTTCATATTTAGGTGTCTATCGTACCATGCTGAGTTAAGCTGTCGGATTGCTGTTCTTATTTGTCCTAATCTTGGTTTAATTTTTGTCTCTGTTGTTGCCTTTTTTGTGAATATAAACCCCAAGTTATTAAATTTATCATTTCCTTTAATTGTTACGTTGTCGTCTATCTGTAGATCTTCTATGCCTTCTTTACTTGTACATAGATATTCTGTTTTTGTAAGGTTAATATCTGGGCTAGCTTTGGAATATTCTTCTTGTAGTTCTTTCATTATGTAAGTAAGGTCTTTTTGGTCTTGCGCAATCACTACTTGATCGTCTGCAAAGCTAAACGTATATAAGTATTAGTTTCGTACCGGTATTCTCATGCCTTCGCATTTTCTTTTCCAAGTAGTGAAGGCTTTCTCTAACCATATTTTAAATAGGGATGGAAATCTGGGAAAACCCTGCAAAAGCTCTTTTGTTGTGGTAAAGTCTCCTATTATTCTTGTTCCCATTTTAATGCACACTTTATTTTCTTCATACAGACTTTTGTAGCTTTTATGAGTACGTCTGTATTTCTAATTTGTACATTGCCTATCATAGTTCTGACCTTGGTACAGAGTCATACGCCTTTTTCAGATTCATAATTGCCAATTGTTTGTCTCTATTTTTTGCTTTTTTTTTCCGGAAAACTGGAACAGTTGTTCTAGTGTGTATATATAGTCTATGCATTTTCTTTCTACCGTGAAGCCTGCCTGATTCTCACCGATTTTGCCTTTTATCGCATGATCTATCTTTTCTCGCAGTATTTTCTCATTGATGATATTACGCTTATTCTTCTATTGTGTTCGCAGTGTTTTCTGTCTACTTTCTTAAATATAGGTGTCATATATGCCTCCGTCCATTCCTTTGTGAGCTATTCCTCATTTATGGCTTGCTGGAATATCCATTTTATCATCCGGTTTCATTTTTTTGTGTAAGTAACAAGCTTAGATGAGATGCCTCCAGGTCCCAGTGATTTCTTATTTTTGATTGCATTTATGACCGTTATTATTTCACCATCTGTTATTTTCGTTTCCTGTTATAGGGATATGCTTCGTCTACGCCTGTTTTCTTTCGCAATTAATTGTGGTCTTTATTCTGTTAAGAGTTCCTTGTAATAGTCCTTCCATTCTTTGTCCTTCATATTTCTGAATTAATTATTTTCCTTTGAGTTCTGTTTTAATCCTCCCAGTACTTTCCATGACTCCAAAGTTCTTGTACCTCCTATGTATGTTTCAAAATTTAAGCAGGTTTTTTTCCCATTCTTTATTCTCTTGTTATGTTATTTGTTTTTTCGCTACTCTATCTTTTTTCTCTATATTCTCTATAAAATTCAGTGTTGTTTGTTGTCAGCCATTTTCTGTATAGTTGCTTTTTTTCTTTAATTATTCTTTTTGTTGTTTCATTCATTTCATAATAGTTCTGTTTACTTGCTTGTTTTATACTCTCCTTTATATGGTCGTATATTTCTTCGATGTTGCCGTATGTGAATTCTATTAATTTTTGCCCTGGACGTTGTTTGTATAGTTCTCTTATTGTTCTTGTTTAAATTGCGTGCCATTAGTTAAAATGTTTTTGGCCAGTACAAGGTTGGTCATGCTTTGTGGTTTAGTGCGTGAGACCAGGGTAATTTTAATTGAATTGAGTTACCAGTTCTTCTCTGATGTAGCTGATAGATAGTCCACAGAAGGAATTTGGACCCTGGAATAGGGGATGAGGCCCTTCTTTTACGAGGTTGTTAGCTTTCTGATATTCTGCAATATTCTTGTGACCGGATACCCACATCAAAGTTACTTGGTTGCGTTCTTTGTTATTTAAACAAAGAAATAATATACCTACTTCATTTGAAGATAGCGTACATGAACATTTACCCTATAAAAAAGAGAAAACCCAATCCATATACATACAGAAGGAATGTTGTACGTAATGCCAAAGTTAAAGGTTTACATGTCTCCGGAGGCGTGTCAGTCAGGAGCTGACAGCCGTGCCAGGACGCATCAAGAAATTCGGAGATTGGTCCAAATACTTGGGAATTCCAAGTTTGGCCAAATCCGAATTTCTGATTGGCTCAATGCGGAGGAAATTCCACTTTTGCTGTCTAAAACAAAGGATTTGTTTTACATAAAAGCAGGTGGATTTTCTCTCATCGGTCAGTCTAGCTTGCCTCTTCTACTATAGACCTAGTCGGTGCTATTATTGTTCCGACTAAGCTATTGTTTTATTTCTGATTTCCTGCATACCATTTCTTTTATTTTCAGCATTATATTATATTCAGACCTTGTCAGGTTAGAATATTACATATTTGTTCATGTACTGATTGTCTGCTATTTTATTTAATTATTTTTGATTGTTTATTTTCTCGTATTTGTATCTAAGCTGTTCTTCCGTAAGTTAAGAACACTTAGAAATATTTATCTTGCTTTTTTCTATTTTATATATTTGATTTTGTGCTTTGAATCTAAGTATTTCTTTTCGGTAAGTCAAAGAACACTTAGAAATATTTTCATATCGCATTATTATTTCTGATATTTTATCTAAGATATTTTCTTCCGTAAGTTAAGAAAATTCTTATATATTTGTCTATTTCATTTTTCCATTTTATGCTAAGTTGGTTGTTCCGTAAGTCAAGAAACACTTAGCAATATTTCCACATCCTTTCTGTATTTGATTTTCTTGTTTTTTCATTACAAGCAGTTTCTTCCGTAAGTCAAGGAACACTTATAAATATTTGTGCATTTATTTTACTTGATTATTTTCTGTTCTATTTTCTTGTTCCCATTTTTGCTCTGTTACTTTGTAGCTGTTCCTTGGAACCTTTAACTATAACAGATATTTGTCACTGGAACTGTTATTTATAACAGCGGTGGTATTTAACATTTCTACCAGCGACAAACCAAAGATGGTGAATACCCGATATAATTCCGGGGATAGGAAGAAGCCCGAAGAGCCAGCGATGGGTCCTACAGGCCCAAATGCCCCCTCTCGGCAACATACAACACTCTAACTATAAAAGAAATATTGTACCGGTTAGAGCTACAGGACCTAAATGCAAGAAAGTAATAATTTATGCTGTTATGTAGGTTTACAGAGGCTTGTTTATTATAGTTTGTATCAGCAATAGGTAAATTTTTATAGTTTTTATAACATAGTTTGATATTTCAATAATAAAACCATATTTTTTTTTCACAATTAATAAACAAACTACAGTAATGTGATATTGTCGTTAAAGTTCTTGTTTTGCAAATTTTAAAAATATAAGCCTAGTTCAATGAACACTGGTTTCAAGAATAAAAATTTATGTTCTAGTGTGCTAGAAATGTTACCATTCCTTAAATTTTTTTTTCTTTTTAGATGCAGAGCAAAATGTTTCCAAAAATTTTCTGAAGAACAATTACCTTTTTGTGTTGAAACACTAAACAACTTTTCCATTAAAAATGAGCAAGATATATTCTTGCAGCAAAATATCGAAAAGGTGCCTGTTCAGAGACACCGTGCCTAAAAAGAAGGAGCAGTGTTGAAAGAATTTCAACTTACCTATCATGTTCCAAATTAAAAGAAGAACGAAAAGGTCTGTAAAAAGGCTTTTAGTTTGATTTATGGGCTATCAGAAGGTCGTGTAATAAGAATTTGCAGCTTGTTTGTTAAGTTGAACCCCTGTGATAGGCGCGGACAACAACCGAAATGGAATACCAAATCCCCTTAAGTTCATAAACTCATTTGTGATCATGTTTTGTCATTTCAAAGAAAACAGATGTACTATGCAAGTAAAAAAATGGAATATCTTGATGCCCACCTAGATGTTAAAACCATACATAGTCTGTGTAAAGAAAAACATCCAAATGTGGATGTTAAGTATAAATACTACGCAAAATATTTTAATGAACAGTTTTTTTGCGTTTTGGTAGACCCCAAGTAGACCATAAGATACCTGTATTAAGCGATAATGCAAAGTATTGGTTACAAAAATCAACAGCCAGTCCCTAGGAGCACATGCCAAAGGTACCGCAGAAGCTGAACTAGCGGTTCATAAAAAAATGTCCAAGATAAATTTTGTGAGAGATATTTGTGAAATCAATAGGACGCAGTTGTTCTTACGTTCAATTTTATGCAAAATCTTCCTCTGCCCTGTATACCGATACAAAAGATATTTTATTTGCGTTAACTATGGGTAAACTGCTTCAGAATAAAAAATGTTAAAATCAAGGAATCTGTGTTTTACGTTTATCATGAAGGCTAAGCCAATAAAGGCGCTAATGAGGTTTATTAAATGTCCCATTATTTTGAAAATTTTAAAACGATAAAGTACAAGAAGTATTTTTGTTCAGCGACAGCTGTCCTGGACAACATAAGAACCATATATAATGATTCGGTTTTTGCTCTCATTGAAGTATACAGGCAGAATTTCCAATCAGAGGACATTTATTTTGGGATTTTGGGGTGCTGAAATCAAAAATTAAGAAGCATGACACAATTTATGTGCCAGACCATTATTATTCCCTTATGGCTGGAGCTGGGACGAACTTTTCCGTTTTTGAGATGAAGACACGTCAGATATTAGATTATCGTAATTGGTGGCCAACATATTACAAGCGAAACTGCATCTCCAATGAAAGCCTAAGTTCAAAGGTACAAAAGCAACAAAAAAGAACCTTCTCTTTATCGTCGTTTATGTCGTTTGGCATAAATAATGCTGCAGCCAATAATCCCAAAAATTGCAAATCTAAGGCAAGTTCAAATCAGCATTTTAGAAGAATATAAACCATTTTAGGAGAAAATTTTCCAGTGGCCTACCAGTGAGCAAGCTGACGACGTAGTCCCTGAGTCAGATAATGAATTTGATTTGTTCCATAATATTATTAATATAAAAATTAATACTAAAAACAATGAAACAGGTGAAGCATACCTATTGTTTATTTCTTCTACACAGAGGAAATAAACAATTGGTTCTCTAATATGGCAACTGAGGATGATGTTGAAAAGTTATGGACTATCATGAAAGAAACATTTGATGAGGTAAACAACACTTTTCTACTCGAGAGTAAAACAACTACCAAGAATGAGTGGATGACAGAAGAAATATTAGAGGTGATGGAACACCGCAGGTAGTGTAAGATTAGGCAGGACCAAGTAGGATACCGAAATATACACAGTCAAATTCGTACAAATTACTTAATGAAGAAAACCTAGACATTATTGTCAAGCTCTTTAACGACATCTACGATACGGGCCAGATTCCAAAAGATTAGCTTCGCTCTACATTTATCGCCCTACCAAAAACACCACGTGCAAACTTCTGCAAGGACCACTAACTAATAAGCCTAATGAGTCATTTTTTAAAACTTTTCCTGAGAATAGTGCACACTAGATTGTTTAAGAAATGTGAAGAGGTCAGTGGATGAAGTCAGTTTGGTTTGAAAAATGGACTTGCCACGAGAGAAGCGATCTTTAGTATGCAAACATTAATACAGAATTGTTTAGATCAAAGAAAGGATGTTTTTGTCTGTTTCATTGATTATGAGAAAGCATTCGATAATGTAAAACACTTTAAGGATATAAGAATTATCGCCAATCTGTATTGGAACCAGATAGCAACAGGACGTCTTCAAAATTTCAACGAAACAGAAGATTTCTCCATTAAAAAAGGAGTAAGGCAAGGCTGTTGTTAAAGAACCAAAATGACTATCTACAGAACACTGATTAGACTTGTAGTAACCTATGGATGTGAAACTTGGGTAATGACGAAAAAAGATGAAGCCCAACTCAGGACATCCGACAGAAAAATACTGTCATGGCTGGGACATGTACAGAGACAAAACGATGCAAAAACAACAAAGAAAATGTTACAATGGAAGCCCATAGGTGGGCGAAAAAAAGAAAGGCCCAAAACGAGACGGTTGGATGACGTGGAAGACGACCTGAAAACAATGAACATAAGACAATGGAGAAGAAAGGCACAAGAGAGATCTGAATGGAAGGAAATAGCCAGACAGACAAAGACTCATCCACGGTTATGATGCCAACAGAAGAAGAAGAAGGCAAGGTTGTATACTGCCTCCAATGCTGTTCAATTTATACGTAGAAAAAGCCTTCACAGAAGCAGTGGCAGACTCTAATAATAAGGGTATTAAAGTTAACGGCATATTTGTTGATACCATCAGGTATGCCGATGATACAGCCATAGTGGCAGATAACATCGAAGATTTTCAATGCATTTTAAATGATCTAATTCCTGCAAGTGAAGCTCGGGGTTTGAAAATAAATACCAAGAAGACAAAAACAATGATTATAAGTAGAAATGATTAACCCAATGCAAATATATATGTCTCTGGAGAACAAATCGAACAGGTCAGGCAATTTCAATACTTGGGTTGTTTGCTGAACGAGGGTTGGGACCCCGAGAATGAAATAAAGAGCAGAGTTGAACAAGCCAGAAATGCTTTTTTGAGGCTTCGAAAGTTTCTGACTGATCGTAAATTGGACTTCAACCTCCGATACAAGATGCTTAAGTGTCACTTGTGGTCTGTTCTCTTATACGTAATGGAAGCATGGACGTTAAAGGCCAGTTCCATTAACAAACTTGAAGTGTTTGAAATGTGGTGACTGCGTCGAATGCTTAGAATCTCATGGATGGACAGGGTCAGAAATGGAGAAGTACTCACAAGGGCGGGCTTACAGGATAGGGAACTTTTTAGTTATGTAAAAAGTAAGACGATAAAAATAAGATAAAAAGATACACTTTGCAGCAAGTGATACTCGTAGGGAAGATAGAGGGTAGGAGAGGTCTGGGATTTAAAAAAATGTCATGGCTGCGCAATATTCGACAACGGACAGGAATCCACAGCTATGAAATGCTTCGCAATGCTGCTAAAAACAGAATTATTTAATCCTGACCATTTACGATCTCACCTATCACACGTAGACGGTGGACGCCTACGCAGAAATGCACGGCACCTTAAGAAGAAGAAGAATAATTACCAGGTTTTGTAGTTACTATACCTTCGAAATAAAAATATAAATGGTTGTGTTTCTATTTTTTTTAGTTCATGCATAAATAGTAAATTAAGGGTTGTCACTCCCGAAGGTACTTTTTAAAAAGGCCCTTTTAAAGGTACAACTAACAGAGTAACAGCACTTTATTTAATATAATTACAACTAACTTTGAAATAAAAATGAACAGTATTTATATAAAATTAATTGATGACGACCTGTCTGCAATATGTGTCGAAACTGCTGATCGGCTGGAGTATTGAACTGCAATACCGCTGACAACTGGGGTTATTGTACCATAATTTCTCCATCCCCTGAGGAAGTTTTGTGAGGGATGAACAAAACTCTGTGTACTGTTTCTGAGGACTCTTGGCTTTGGTCAGGGATGTCTTCTGTTGTGGTTGTATTCTGCTCATCTTTTTCTTTTTTCAGTTTGCGTAGCTTGAGAAAACCAAAAATTAAAAGGATTGCTACCAGGATATATAGCGGTGGTGTCCATATGTAGCTGTGGTCTATTTGTGTTGGGAGAATGGATTGGAACCTTTCTTCTTCCTGTGATAACTTGTGTAGTTCGTCTAAAGGAATTCTGTCCAATTTTAGGAGTTTGACTATTGGATGGTTCTTTGGAATAGTGGTGGTCTTGACTTTAGGTAATGTAAGTGGTTCTTCTTTAATTGTTGTTTTGGAATTAGTGTAAATTTCATTATTGGTTCGTAGTTCACATCCTGGTGGTAACTCAATTAGATAGGTACCTTCGAGTACTTCTATTTCGGTGGTGGTGCAACGGGTAGATACTTTCGTAGCCTTTGGAAAAACAGCAATGTAATGTGCATCTGATACTTTTTGGATGATCGTTGTAGTGACAGTGACAGGAACACTTTGGCATTGGGCAGCATCATTGATTAACTGGAGAATTTCGATGATGCAGTCATTAGTCTGGTCATTCTCTTGTGGAAATTTCTCAGGACAGATGAATGATTTGGATCCGCTTCTTTTGCATGGTAGATCCATATATTGAAAAAGGTCTGAGTTGTGGACTAGGTATGGACCAGGTGGAATGATTATTGTGTGATTATTAGTTGGGAGTGAGTATAAATGGAAGTATGTGAACGACTTGGAATGAAGGATAGGAAAATGTAAAATGAAAACAAGGGTGTGGTTCGTGTAATAACCATCAATGTCTATAATTTCATAGTATTTGGTTAAGTCTTCTTCTTGAATATAGGGAATCTGTGATGCAGGGTGGTGCTCAAGCATCTTTTGCACGGTCCATTTTATTTCTTCAGGTTTGATAAGACTGTTGTGTAAAGTTTTGATTCTTGCAAATGTAATTGTTGTTTGTAGATCATCCAGTATTTGTATAATTGTTTGTAAATTTAGATTTATCTGGTCAAGGATGTTTCGAACTTGCATATAATCATTGAAATCGAAAACGAATTGGTTCATCTCTAAGCTAATTTTGTTTGTCTCTTCAGCTATGATTTCTTGGTTGTGTGTAAGTAGTGAAATTGTTTGGTTAAAATTTGTCATTATTCTTTTATTGAGACTGAGTTGGCTATTGATGTTGGTAATAATATTCTTTTGGTTATTTTCAAGTGATTTGATGGCGGCGTTGTATCTTTCAGCATCTTCTTGATCTAGATTACCAGAAATAGATTTTATTACGCTTCCCAATCCGTTTATAAGTCCTCTTTTGCTTCTGGATATTGGATATATTGTGTCTAGTTTTTCTTTTGCTGTTTGGAGAAGGTACTGTACAGTTTTATCAAAGTTTTGTAGGCTGTCAAAATATGGTTGACTAAGTCCATTTTCTATTGCTCTGTTGGTAGTGATATATTGAGATTCTATGGATTTAATCTCTTCTGCGATGGGATCTAGATGGAAATAGTGGATGAAGTCATGAGTGCTGGTCTGTATTCTCGCTTGTCCAAGTTTAACTGGGAGGATTCCTGGATTGTCCTTCAGGTTTTGAATTTGAACTTGTTGGGCTGCTACTAAGGTACATCTGTAAAGTAGTTTTAGCGTTAGTCTTTGGCTGGTGTTTGATGTTCTTTTTGTGAATCGACGTATCTTGAGTGTCTATTGTTACGGGATTGTTATTTTTCACAGTGCGGGAAGAAAATCTCGGAAGAAGTTTGTTTCTTTTTACTGTTTTTCTCGTGTAAACTTTTGTGCTAGGTTTGTAAGTTATTGGTGTTTGTCTTTTTTCATTTATTTTCTCGATATTTTTCTGTTTGGTTTCTTGTAGCTTTTTATTTATTTCACTGTAGATTTCTTTTGTCTTTAATCTGTGGCTTTGTGTATAGTTATTTATTAGGGTTCTGTTAATATCGATGTCGAACGGGTCTTGAGGATCGATATGGCCATTGAGAAATTTCGATTGGCTTTTGTTTAGTTGATGAATGAATGGAATTGTTGTATCCTAAAATGGCATATAGCATATGTTCTTTAATACTCAGAGTCTTTCTTTTTTCTCTAAGTATTCGTAGGTGTTCCAAAATTGTAGAGTGAAAACGTTCTATCATTCCGTTTGATTGTGGATTATCTGGTGTTGTGTAGTGAATCGAAATTTTGTGTGTATCGACAAATTCCTGAACAAGGCCGTTCTTGAATTCGGTTCCGCTATCTGCGATTATCATGTGTGGCAGTCCGTGGTGGGTTATAAAGAGCATGAAGGCATTAAGGACATTTACTGCGTTGGATCCTTCTATAGGATATGCTTGGCCATATTTCGAAAATGCATCAATGATTGTAAGGAATTTTTGTCCGTTAGCTTGGAATGTGTCCATATGAATTATTTCTAATGGTTTCGTTGGAGTTGGTGTTACCATAAATTTCGGCTTAATTGGATTTCTGTCATACTTGTTAGCTTGGCACGTATCACAAAGGTTGATAACTTCTTCGATGTCTTTCTTTAGTGTAGGCCAGTAGTAGCGTTTTCTTATTTGAGCTTCGGTTTCGTTAATTCCTCTGTGGTTAGTCTTCCCTTGATGGTAGTTCTCTATAATTTCTTTTTGTCTCTCTGTGCTGTTTATATCTTCTAGGAGAATGTTGCATTTGACAAGATCGAAAGCGGAATTTTTAAAAGTGTCTCGTAGAATATTGCATAGGGATTTGTAGAGTTCATCATTCTCGAACAGAATGGCGTATTTCTTTTTCGGATCTATATAGTTCTTGAAAAACTGGAAAATGTCGTTGTGAAGATCATTTTTTCCCAATTGGACATACATTCTCTTCTTTGTTACAAAACACTGCTCTGTGATTGGTTTCGCCGGGTTGTAATTTACTATCTTGAAAATTATTTGGTTATTGTAATAATTTAGTGGTTTCTCGCTAATTGGAATTCCCATTATTGGATTTTCTGCCGTGGAATGTTTGGTTACATCTGTATCGTTATCTTCTTGTAAGTATTGGGAGTTTGATGGCTGAGCTTTAGATTTTTGCTGTTTACTGTCTTCATGTAGGATTTCGTCTATTATCTTCATTTCTTCGGGAGTTAACGTTGCAGTTTGATTTTTCTGGATGATTTTATCTAAGTCGCCTAAAGGGGTTGACAGATTCGAAATTTGTTGAGACTCTTCGGCTCGGTCGGTTAGAAATTCTTCTATATCGGATAAGGAACTGGGGTGATTAATCATAGAGATATCATCGTCATCTTCCTTTGAGAGAAGTTTCATTATTTCTTCCATGTTCTCATCTACACTGTTTAATTCTTTCGTGTGAATTTCGACACGGGATAAAGCATCTGCATTGGTGTTGGATTTACCTTTTTTATATATTACTTCGTAGTCAAATTCCTCCAGCTTTAATCTCCATCTGACAAGTTTTGAGTTTGGATCTTTAAGTGAAAATAGCCATTGTAGTGGTCGATGGTCGGATAAAATTTTGAATTTTCGTCCGAAAAGGTATGGCCGGAAGTATTTAGTAGCCCATACAATTGCTAACATCTCCTTTTCGATAGTCGAATATTTCAGTTCAGTTTCATTTAAAGTTCTGGATGCATAGGCGATGGGTTTATCATTTCCTATTGGACCTTGTGATAAGATGGCTCCTATAGCGAAGTTGCTTGCATCAGTCGTAAGGTTGAAGGGTTTAGTGAAGTCTGGATATTGCAGAAGTGGTTCATTAATCAATAAGCTTTTACAGGTTTTGATACAGTTTAAGAATTCCTCGGTATGTTCAATTTTTGCATCCTTTTTAAGACATATGGTAAGTGGTTTTGTAATTTTGGCAAAGTCCTTTATAAATTTTCTATAGTAACCAAGTAATCCTAAAAATCCTCGAATTTCTTTCGCTGTTTTTGGTATAGGATAGTCTATGATGGCTCTAATTTTAGTCGGGTTTGGTTTAATTCCCTCGCAAGTTACGACGTGGCCTAGAAAATCGACTTCTTTCTTAAGGAATTCACATTTGTCAACTTGTATCTTAAATCTTGTTTCTCTTAATCTTTCAAAAATTTTCTTAAGATTTACCATGTGTTCTTGAAGAGAGGTTGAAAATACAATAATGTCGTCCATGTAGACAAGGCATATTTCTCCTATAAGTCCTTTTAGTACGTTCTCCATTACTCTCTGGAATGTTGAGGGTGCATTTTTGAGTCCGAATGGCATTCTCAGGTATTCATAGTGGCCATTTTCGACGTTAAATGCAGTCTTCTGGATATCTTCTTCGGCCATTTCAATTTGATGGAATCCGCTGGCTAGATCTAGGGTTGAAAAGTATTGGCAGCGTCCTAGTTTGTCCAGAATGTCTGTTATATTTGGAATTGGATATCGGTCATCGATGGTTTTCTCGTTCACCTTCCTGTAGTCGACAACTATTCGCCATTTAATTTTTCCTGAGGCGTCTGGTTTCTTTGGAACGACCCAGATTGGGGATGACCAGGGTGATTGACTCGGTCTAATGATTCCTTGATCGAGCATCGAAGTGATCTGCTTACGTACTTCTTCTTTATGGATGTGTGGATACCGATATGACTTGGTGTAAACTGGAACTTCGTCTTTGGTTCGTATATGGTGCTTTATTTGGTTAGTAAATGTTAAAGGATCATCTGGGTGATGAAATATCTCTGCAAACTTCCTGCACAGTCGTCTTAGGTGAGATTCTTCTTCTGTATTAAGGTGATCGGTTCTAAGAAGAGGATCGACATCTCTTAGATTACTGTCTTCGGTAGGTATGATATCTGACGTGTATATATGATATTCTTCGAGATTTATTGCTTGACTTTTGATGGGATCAGTTAATGATATTTGGATGTATTCATCGCTGTTATTGACTAGCTCGGTCCAGGCAAGTTGATTACAGGCAACAGTGAGAGTTTCTCTTAGGATGGCACCTTCGATTTCTTGTCTTGGGATGACGATTGTACCGGATGCTTCCTTTACTGGCAATCTGACTTGGGTAATTGTTTGGGGCTCTAGCTGGACTGTATAGAATTGGGCTTTGTTTGTGACATAGTAATTAATAGGAAGAATAGAATGCTCTGTAGTAAGAGTAGCTTGGGTAAAATCGAGATTTGCTTTTAGAAGTTTAAGATTATCGAGGCCGATAAGACCGTCGAATGTCTTGTGAAATTTAAAAAGATAAAATTTTAAGTTAATATCCGAGTTAAATTCGGGAAAAATTGGAATTTCTACACAATAATCTTGTGAATGATTCTGAAAAATTGATGTAACGATAAATGGTTCATATTTAATATTATTTTTGTAGAATTTATTGGCTATATCAGGATTAAGGAAAGATTTAGTGGCTCCTGTATCAATAAGAAGTTTAAGAGGTGGGTTTTGAATTTTAATGTAAGGAAGCTCTCTTTTATCAGCATAGGAATGTAATTCTACTACGTTTCTTCTTTTTCTTCTGGAAACGTTTGAAAATTTACATTTTCATCATATTCTTGGCATTCTTGTTCATAATAAGGGTAATCTGTGTATGTGTCATTATCTATACCTTCATCGTAATTATTTTCTTCTTGTTGTTCGATATTAAAAAGTTCTTCTACAGTAAATCGGGGGCTGGCTGTTTGTTGAAAGCGGAAGTTTCTTTGAGATTGGGGTCTATTAAAGCCGGTTTGGCGTGTAGATATGCTCATAGGTGTTGGCTTATATGATTGGGATGGCACTGGTTTATGAAAATTGGGTTGATTAGCCCTAGAATTTTGTGCATATGGAGTGATTTGTTGATTTTGTTGAAATCTAGGGGGTTGAAATGTCCCTCTTGGATTATTGTTAAAAGGCTGCTGTTGCAGGGGCATTTAATTTGGCCTAAAGAATGGCTGTGGCCATTGGGGCTTGGGCACCTCAGGCTGCCATCGTGTAGGAGCGGGTGTATGAGTTAAATTTAGTCTCTGTGTTTGTGAAGTAGATGGTTTATTAGATGATAGGGAATAATTATTTTTTTGGAGATATCTAATGTTATTTTCTTCCTGAATATATTGGATAGCAAGGGCGAGATTAGGTGGTCTCATGGATCGAATTGTTGATCCTAGGGGTTCTCTAAGGCCTGCCAAAAATGTGGTTAGAGCTTGTTGTTGGAAAAATTCTTTTTTACTTCTTTTAACTTCCTCGATTTCTGTATGTAATTCAATGTGATTTGAGATAGTATTTAAGAGACTCATAACTTTTTCATGAAATTGATGCGGGTTTTCGTTCGGAGCTTGACGAAGATTGACTAAATCTCTGGTTAACGAGTTTTCGTTACGTTGGTCTGAAAAATTTTGGACAAGAATTGATTTTATTGACGGCCAGTCTTTACAGCCGTATACAGAAATAATTTCTCTGGCTCTTCCTTTAATTTTGTTCATAATTCCTCGGGTGAGCATATGATTTTGAAAATTTTCGGGATTTGTATGATCCCAGAAATGGTTTAAAAGCATAGAAATAACATCAATAAAATTGTGAAGTTCATTGGGATTGCCGTCGTACTCTGGTACGATAGAAAGGTCTTTGTTTACATCAAAAATTGGTGCCATATTGGAGTTATTTGAACAGGATGCTGGAGTAATAATTATTGAAGGTATTTCGAACGAATTTTTGGACTTAAAAATAGGGTTATTATCAACTAAATCTAAATCAGGTTTAATATTTTCACTAGATTCTATATTAGATTCAAAAATTGTTGCAAGAGAATCGCTTATTCTAAATGATGATACTTGTGAAATGATATTTGAATTAGAAATAAGATGAAATTTGCTTACAGGTAGAGGATGATGCCTGGATGCATTCCTTTTTGGTACAAGTTTCTTTTCTTCTTTAAGTTTCTTTTCGGCTTTCTTTATAAATATTTTTCTGTGCCAATTTGCCTGGAGTCCGTGGGTTAAACAACTGCAGTTTTCCCTGGATTTTGGTTCGATAGCGGGTAAACGTTTGAAAACGACGAGGATCTTCTGGAGACTCTTCCACTAATCCACTGAATGCGCCAATTAAGGGTTGTCACTCCCGAAGGTACTTTTTAAAAAGGCCCTTTTAAAGGTACAACTAACAGAGTAACAGCACTTTATTTAATATAATTACAACTAACTTTGAAATAAAAATGAACAGTATTTATATAAAATTAATTGATGACGACCTGTCTGCAATATGTGTCGAAACTGCTGATCGGCTGGAGTATTGAACTGCAATACCGCTGACAACTGGGGTTATTGTACCATAATTAGTATTAGTCCAATATTTCAAAAGTCATGGTTCAAAAAACTTATTTTTTTCAAATGATTTATGATTATTCAGCATTATGATTAGAAACACAATTACAATATAACTTAGGATTGTTAGGTCATCCATTTCATCCATCTTTCAACTATTTAGTTTTCTGCTCTCCTGTAAAATTAGGAATATGTGACTAATGTTGTTTTTAAAATGACCGATTCTATTAGAAGCTATTTTCAATGAATTTTTTACATCAGGCCGATAAGGCTATTCGAAACATAAAAACGCGTACTCCATTAAAAAAAAAAGCTGACGAAAGTATTTCATCGTGTACAGCAAATGTACTTTATATCAAAAATCGACATGTTTTGAAAATTGTTGGTAGTGCCGTTTTTTTTGCTAATATTGATTTTGTGCATTAGTTTATTAATGCAGTGTATATTAGATTTATTCGCATGCATAATGAACTTGAAGGTTATCCAATATTAAAATAAAAAATTATTTACATTAGATAAATTATCTAAAAA
Organism: Diabrotica balteata; assembly: GCA_918026665.1. Taxonomy (NCBI): domain Eukaryota; kingdom Metazoa; phylum Arthropoda; class Insecta; order Coleoptera; family Chrysomelidae; genus Diabrotica; species Diabrotica balteata. The sequence continues at coordinate 22,498,282 of OU898283.1, forward strand.
GTTCAGTTATCTAATAATATAAATGTCATTGAAAAGTAATCTTAAAGCCAGTTACTTGTTGATATTGAACTGCATGTAGTGATAAACATATGTTACAGAAGGTGGAAAAAGATTTTAAGATTAAAGTGATTTAAAAATGGAGTCTATATATCCTGAAGTACAGACTATATTAAAAAATATTGCTGTAAGCGAAGGTTTTACAGATCCAGAAATAACTGCTAGTGGTCAAATGGATAATGGCGAAGGGTTTACAGGTAACGTTATATTTATAAGCATAACTGATAAACAACGTACAAAAGGATTAGATATTGTAGTTAAACAATCTAATTTGAACCAGAATGTAAGAGATGCGATTCCTGTTCATACGTTGTACAAAAATGAGAGTTACTTTTATAACAGGATTTGGCCTGAACTTAGCAAATTACAAAACACGTTGCCTAATATTGATCCATTTAATAATATTCCTAAATGTTTTGCTACGGATGTACATAAGGATAAGGAGTGTCTTATAATGGAAAACCTCATGACACAGCAGTTTAAAACAATTGAAAAAAACGTGAGTTTTAGCGACGCAGAACTTAAATACATATTAACAAAATATGGAAAATTTCACGGATTATCTTTTGGATATAAAGCTAAATATCCAAATAATTTCAACGAATTTTGTGAAACGTTAACTCCTTATTGGAAAATTCAGGGAGATGCAAAACTATTTATTTATTGCTTTGAAGATGCCGCTAAAAAATGTGAAAAATATTTAAGTTCAAACAAAGACATCAAAACCAAAGAATCTTTGGAAAAACTTACAAAAAATTGTGTGGAGCTTTTTAAAAATTCTGTAACGTACACGGGTAATTATGGAGTAATAACTCATGGAGACTGTTGGAGTAATAATATGATGTTTAAATATGACGTAAGTACTTTGAAATAGTTAACGAATTTAGTCAAACTTCATAAAAATTCAAATTTGATATACAATGTTGAAATAATAATTTAGTTAAGTTCTAAAACCGATATTTTACGGGATAAGTAGGATGTTTCTAGGATGATCAAAAGGCGAGTCCTAAGATCCAGCGAATCCCTAAAAATCTCTTTTATATCGTGTTACATACAATATTTTTCTGCAGGTTTTTATTGAGTTAAAAAAGACATGAATGGATACATTACATATATAAACTTTTATTACAAATTACATTACAATAAAATCTAGTAGAGTATGTTTTAACTGTAGTGGTGGAATATTCTAGGAACAGTAAAGCCTCACCAAACAAAGCAGTGGTGTTCCAAAAAACACCTATGAGTTAAATAAATTTATTAAATAATAATATTAGATTATATTTTAGGCACTATTGTAAAACATTTTAATGTATAATAGTATAATAGAGGGTGTTTCAAAAACGTATGTCATAAATTAAATCACACATTCCGGAGACAAAAATAAATTGATTGAATCCAACTTACCTTAGTAAAAAAGTGTACACAAAAAAAAGTTACTGTAAGAGCCCTTTTAAGTAACAAAATAAAAATGATTTTTGCATTATCTTCTAAACTACTTGACATTTTGTAATAAAAGTAGACACGTTACTTTCTTGTTCTAAAAGCATTTTTTCAATAATCAAAATTTTCATATTACAATGGCCTACACATTTCAGAAAATGGTAGATATGCATTTAACTTTGGATAAATTGAATCAGATTAAATTATGATTTCAATAAACTCTCGGAAATACCGTAGGTCAATGTCAAAGAAATAGTGCAGTAGCCGCAAGGCGTTATACAATCGAAATACAGCTGAGGAGTTTGAAAGATCACAACAACGGTTCAAGAGTTCTTGGTTAAAGATTATCCCAAAAGGATTAAATTTTGTAATTGGTTGTTAACGGAAAACACTCAAAATATTCATTTTATTGGAAATATTGTGTTTACCGACGAGGCTACCTTCAGTAGAAATGGAATAACAAACCATCATAACGAGCACGTTTGGGCTGACAAAAATCCCCACGCCACAAAAATTGACTCATCGCCAAACGACTTCCAAAGTTAACGTCTGGGCAGGAATTGTGGATAACAATCTAATAGGTCTACCCGACAATGTCTACTAGTATGTCTGACTAGTATGTCTACCCAACAATTTAAATGGTGATAATTATTTGCAGTTCTTGGGAAACGATTTACAAGAGTATTTGGAAGTAGTGAATATTGCAGTTAGGTAAAATATGTGGTTTCTACAAAATGGCGCTTCACCGCATTACAGTAATGAACTCCGGGAATACCATTGCAGACAGTATACTGGTCAGTGGATTAGAAGGGGTCGTGACGCACCTATTTCTTGGCCATCCAAAAGTCCAGGACTTGACCCCATGGACTTTTGCTTTTAACATTTTTTTAAAGGGAAAGAAAGTGTTTTCTGTAACAATAGAGAACGAACAACAATTGAGGGTTAGAATAATTGAAGCTGCAAATCAATTTCGTCAGAAAAATATGATTATATAAAAATATGATGAAAAACGATACCGAATGTGTATTGAAGAAAATGAAAATGTGGGTCATTGTGAACATTTATTGTAATATATTTATAGAGGTTGTAGATATTTTTTGTACTTGTTAATTCATTTAAGCCAATTATTTAGTTTTGACGCTAACGATTAGGTTACGCCAATAATTAGGTTTGGACGCTAACGAAAACAGATGAATCCGCTCTATCCATTTTTGAAAGAAAGGTGCTACGCAAGATATTTGGAGCGGTCTGTGAGAACGGAATATGGAGGCGTAGATATAACTTCGAACTGCAGAATATCTACAAGCATACGTTTGGTGGTAAAGATATTACCACTATAATTAAGCGAAACCGCCTGCAGTGGGCAGGACATGTAGCCCGGGCCCCTGAATCGAACATGATAAAAAAGATTCTAACAGCGCAACCTGTGGGAATGAGACGACGGGGTAGACCAAAGCTGAGGTGGATGGATGGGGTAACACAAGATGCGGAGAAGATCGGAGTCGGCAACTGGAAAATTCAAGCAAGGGACAGAACAGAATGGCGTAGAAAGCTTGAGAAGGTCGAGGCCTCTAGGGCTGTAGCACCAAGATGATGATGATGACAATTATTTAGATTCACGGAATTTTTTAAAGGGTAATGAAAATTGCCGTAGCTCAATAAAAACTTTTCTAAAAAAAGTGATAAAATACAAAAATATATAAAAAATTTAAAAATAATGTGTTAAACTTATGATGCCACAAAATTCATTTGATTTGAACGTACTTTGGGGGGATTTAGCCTGCACACTTCCCTTAAAATCTTTTTGTGCGCACTTAGATGTTGTTGTTTCTTTTTATGAAAAATGCTTTCAGAACAAGAAGGTAACCTGTTCATTTTTATTACAAAATGTCAAGTAGTTTAGGAGATAATGCAAATAAACAATTTTTATTTTGTAACTTCAAAGGGCTGTAACTTTTTTTGTGTACACTTTTGTACTAAGGTAAGTTGGATTTAATCAATTTATTTTTATCCTCAGAATGCGTGATTTAATTTATGACATACCTTTTTGAAACACCCTGTATATCACATACATACCGTGAACGGCTAAATTATGGAATATTATCAATATTTCAAGAACCGTTGTATTAACAATCGTTAATTTTTTTTAAATAGAAATCGGTATAGTGCCACAACTCATTTATACGAGAATTTAATTCTCTGTTTAACGACATTACATTTTTAACCAAAATATTTTTTAAGGGTACAAAAACAATTGTTTTTAATTTAAATTCAACTAAATTACAAGTAATGATTTAATTAATAATGTACTTTAAAGTTACCAAATTATGCATAATAATTAATTTAAATTAAATGTTCGAAATGGCATCCATCGGTTTCTTGACAATATGCGAATTAAGGACACATTCACCAAGTATATTGCGGATGACTTCTGGAGTAATTAGACTCATTTGATGCCTAATTCTATCTTTCAAATCCTGTAAATTTTGGGGTCTATTGACATAAACTTTTGATTTTATGTAACCCCACAGGAAAAAAGTCTAGAGGTGTTGGATCTGGCGACCTTGCTGGCCACTCTATAAAACCTCGTCTTCCGATCCACCTCCTGGGTAAGCAATGATTTAAAAATTGACGTACTTTACGTGGTTAATGCGAAGGGACTCCATCTTTGTTAAAACCAGATATTTTCACTAACTAAATTTGAATTATTGGCATTTGGATACATGTTAGCAAGAACAGGTGTAAGTTGATTTCTCAAAAAAAAATAAATTTTTACGTTCTTCTGTTAGATTTTCTTTAAAGAAAAAAGGACCAATGATTCTGTCATGGCCCTCTGCCCATTCTGCTATGTATGACTCAGTCATCCAATGTGGGTTTTCTTAAGCCTAATATCTGTAATTTTGATGATTTACAGTATCATGTATAAAAAATGTGGCTTCATCGGAAAAAAGGATTTGATTGATTAAATGTGGATTTCAGATACATAAATCCTGCATCATTTTAGAAAATTGAAGCCGGCGATAGGAATCATACTCGTTTAATTCCTGATGTAGCTCAATTTTGTAGGGATGTTATTTTTCTTTTTTTATTTAATACGTAATACCGATCGTTGGGAAACTCCAGCATATTCACCCATTTGTGTTGAGCTACTGTGAGGATTAACGTGCCCAGTTTCTCCGAATTTTAGGACTATTTTAATTACTGTTGATTGGCTGATGGGTCTATCTGGATATTTTGCGTTGAATAAATTGCATACCTCGTTTTGTGTTCTTCTTTATCTCCGCATCCGCTAAGAATTAATACTTCTATGCGTTGTGTTTCATTTATGTGAGCCATAATTTAGTTTCAAAAGTAAAATTACAATTGATAATATAGAATTACAACTGAAGACAATTCACAAAATCAAAACATTTACGCCAATAAATATTACAGTAACTATGCCACTATCACTTGCTTGAATAAACATTTGACAAAAAGTTTCAGTGTTTATGAGATAACTTTTTGTGTTAAATATTATTTTTACTTATTTTTGCTTTTTTAAGTATTTACTTCAGGAAGTCATGGCAGGAACCCATGGATAGCATTTTGAACATTTAATTTAAAATAATTGTTAATATTTTTCTGAAGCTATTTTCTTGTGACATTTTAAATTAATTACTATTTAACTGGGAATAAGCCACAATTAAAGATAAAAATACGTTTATTGACGTTTCAATTTCCAGTTCGTAAATCGTTTTCAAATACAAACATTAGTAAATTAAATTAATTTTTTTAAAACAGATCAGTTTTAAGAACCAACTTTTTTTAAATACCAGTCAACTTTTCTTAAAATTTGAGTAAATATGTTTAAACATAACGCTTTAGCAGGTAGGCACAACCGTAATTGAAGATAATACACAGTGGCATTTAGCTTTATAGTTAGATTAAATGAAGTTATTTAGCTTTAAGTTTTTAAAAATCTTATACATACTCATTGCTTTTCTTCTAAACTTATTTAATTATAACATTTATTGACTTACATGTGGCTAATTGGTAACAAAGAAAAGTTTTCGAGATTCGTTTCGCGTGACCCTTTTTGGATTTCGTTTTCTAGATACCCCCACGTTAGGCAAAACATTACAACTCTATCATTGCCCTGTTGGTTGACGATGGTGCATAATGATTTATTAAGTCTCAAGTTTTCTTTAAAAATAATGAGTTACTTGACCAACAATATCGCCTACGATCTCTTAAACCTAGAAATTACGTTCTTTTTTTGGTACTAAGGGATTAAGGAACTATTAATGTGCTTGATTGGTTATTACACTTAGAACATGTGGATTTTTTGGTATTACACATGAATTATCTGTTAATTTTGGCCATTGATTTAATATTACAACTCCTCTCTTTACTTATATAATTACTTGCACTGCTTAATATATTTCCTAATTTTAAGTTTACAATATTATAAGCACATTAATAACTTCATGACTTTCTATCTTATTATTTGTATTTTTTATATTTTTGCAGAAAAATGGAAAAATCGAAGATATGAAGTTTATTGATTTTCAAGCATCCTCTAAAGCTTCAGTTGTACAGGACTTGGCTTACTTTTTATACTCAGGATGCGATAAACAAGTTCTCGATAATTTAGATGAGTACCTTATGATTTATCACAAGAGCTTGGTTGAAACTTGTTTGGCTCTTAATTGCAAGGAGTATATATCCTTTGAAGAACTTAAAAAGGAATGGAAAGAATACTGTTATTTTGGTTTCATGATGGCGCTGATAGTTTTTGGTGTTAAATGTGCAATTCCTGAAGATATAAAAAAAGCTGATTTTGGTGAACTTTTGGATGACTTTAATAATTCTAGTAAAGAAAAACCTGAACATAAGATTCGACTCGATGAAGAAATGATGGAAATTAAGTATAAAGAATTATTCAATCACATGGTAAAAAATCATTTTTTGTAAATAAAATTAGACGTTAAATAGTTTTTATTGTTTTTTTTTTGTTTGTATTAAATTATTAAAAATGTATGTACAATTGTGTAATCAATAATGGACTGCATACTAAAATATTACTGTGTAACCTAAAAAAAGAACGATGTTTTGTTTTTACGTTTAATTAGTCTAACTTCATCTGTCTAACGTCTTCATCTAATTAACATCTTAAGTTAGAAATCCAAAACTGATTGTGAAACGACACCCTAACGATTTAAAGATTAGCAGTTGAAATAATAGATCTCTGTTAGTCAGCGTAATCAAATATGCTGTTAGATTAGCTTTAAAACTATCAAATAGGCATTTTAGTGATAAATGAAATTCATTGGCCGAGAAAGGACTCTTAAGCTAACGGAGACAAATAAGCGGAATTCAATTTAACCTATGTAAAATTTTTTAACCCATTTTTCACTAAATTATTACCATACTAATAATTTTTCACCACCAAACCAACCTTAAGGGGAGCGATTCTGCTGGCTTAAGGTTCAAGCAAGCAGAATTCAGAAAAACAACTTTTTGCTGCTGGCATATTTTTTTACCCATTTTTCACTAATTTATTACCACCCTAATAATTTTTCACCGCCAAACCACCCTTAAGCGAAGCGATTTTGCTGGCTTACGATTAATACTAGTAGAATTCCATAAATAGTATTTATGATTTACCACAGCGCTCTGCTAGATTTTTATGAATTTATTGCCAGACTAGTAATTATTCAACATCCACAAGGAAAACAATTCCTGTAGCTGGCTGTATACCACGTATCACGAAAAAGAGGTAAGTAAGTAAGCTTAAAAGAGCTACATTAAAAAAACAAACGTTTTCAGACTAGAGTCCATCATCAGGTTTAAATTTTAAAATTGCCTAAAATAAGTATAAACCATTTAGTTAAAACAAACGTGGTTATAAAATTTTGACATGGTTAAAAAGCAAAAATGGTTATACTTACTAGGTTACAACGCCTGAGCCACCAAAATACCTGGGTAAAAACCCTTTAAATTACATATAGTTGTAAAAGATTATACATCATGTTGTAAAAAAAACTGTGATGTTCAGTAATAAATTAAATATGACTTCAGGTTACATACATGGCTGAAGTAAAGAGGTTTACTCTCCGGCTCTGGAACTCACTCAGGTAATTACCTTTATAGGGAATTGGAAATAAAATAAAACAAAAAAGGGTTCACAAACTATAAATATTATCTTTATTATCATGTAACCTATAAAAATACCCCTATAAATGTTTAAATGTTCAACTAATTAAATGCTTAAAGTTATAGTTTTATCGATGTTTTGCAATAAAAGGTAGTTTTTACCCCTCAGAAACATAAACGCATATCGGAATAGAATAAATAGAGAATCATTCCAAAATTTCATTAAAATCGATGTGTTTATGGAAACTGAAGGTTATGCCAGGTTTTACCGTGGTACACTATATTTTCTTTTAAACGTATGTCATATTATCGAAACGCGCATTATTAAGGTTGAAACGACTCAATTTGACTCAAATTTAGAAGCTTTTGAGAAAATTGAGGTGTAAATATATTTAGAGCGCGTAAAATCCCAAATGTACAAAGATATATATTAAGGCAATCGATAGTGTCTAATGGGGCTTTATGGGATATTTTATCGGGCAATTATTAACGAATGGCCAAAGCGTAATCGCCGCAAAATATGCTATTTATATAGGAGAGTGTCGAAAAGATAGTCCGGAATATACCGTTAAATTTGGTTTTCCAATTTAACGTTCTCCATTTTTCCCTTATTTTCTCTTGCTTATAATATATTTTATATATTATGTATACACTTCTAATAAATGCCTATGTCTTAAACGCCTTAGAAATTTAAGAATCAATAAAAATATAACCAAAAAATATTATACTAATTATAAATACAGTGCTTTTCAGATAAAACTATCCACCTTAAATAACTTTTGAACCTCTAATTTTTTGGAAAAACGCAAAAACACGTCAATTAATATCTGAAGAGTAAGACATAATATCATATTAAAAGTTGCTGGAAAATGCACCCTCTCACCCCCTGTATCAACCCTTTATTTTTTTTAAATTACTTTTTTTGTTTTATATTTGGATTCTCCTTTTTGTTCTGATTTCAAAAATGTATAATACCTTTGGCTTAAAGTGATTAGTTTATCAGATAGACAATTTTCCTGTTAACAAGACAGTATCTCCCTCACCTTAATTGACTCTAACAAAATAGCTTGTAGCATAATTTAAACTCTTTAAATATTTAACTGTACTATTTGTAGTACCTTTAAAAACCAAGAAACAGAAAAATTCACTTTTAAACAAGTTTTATCAAAGGTTTTCGATATCATTTTTACAATTGTTGTAATCGGTTAATAGCGACAATTTATTATAACTTGTAAGTAACAGCTTATTTTGATACGTGTGCAATTTGATCGCTGAAATGGTGTACACTTTGCAAGAAAGAATCGAAATTGAAGGTTTAAACTACAAAAATAATAATTGTGCAAGAGCTGCTGCTAGAATTTTTAATGAAACACACCACAATAGACATGCAACTCATAAGTGTGTGATTGAACTGATGCAGAAAAAATTAGATCAAGAGGGTCAGTTTGCAATAAAAAACATAACCGACAGGAACTTGTAAATAAAAAAGCAATCCAAGTAACTGTTTTAGGGCAAGTTAACTTAGACTCTTAACAATCACAGTCACTGTCAACAATAAGCAGAACAATCGGTGTTTCATCTTCTACAGCCTTCCGAGTCCTCCATAAATTTAAGTTTTATCCATATAAAATTAAATTAGTACAAGAGTTAAATGTAGAGAATTTTGATCGTCGTCCTGAATGTTGCGAATTAATGATAAAATGCATCATTAACAATCCACAATTGTTAAACAATATTTGCTTCTCAGATGAATGCTCATTCTCATTAAACGGTTTGGTGAACAGATATAATTGCCGATACTGGACTGAGAGTGATCCACATATTGTACGCGAATTTTACACACAGCATCCTCAAAGGTTAAACGTATGGTGTGGTATCCTACGTAATCACATTATCGGACCCTTCTTTATCACTGGAAACTTAAATGGTGCATCGTATCTTGAATTATATAGGCAAGTGGTTGATCGTTAGAACAATAGTAGCAAATGATGATAACCTTTCCGATGAATTGGTTGTATTTCAACATGATGGAGCTTCTCCACACTTTGCTTTGCCTGTGCGATAATTTTTAAACGAAACGTTTCACGGTCCTTGGATAGGCAAAAGACGACAGATGATTGATTGGCCACCTAGGTCACCGGATTGAACACCCCTATACTTCTTCTTATGGGAGTATTTAAAAACAAAAATTATGCTACTCAACCAGAATATCGAGACGATTTACAACAAAGAATAGAGGATGAATGTCGACAATTAAATGCAGACGTGTTAAGCAATGTCAGAGAAGAATTTCAAAATAGATTGTACTATTGTATGGAAGTGAAAAGCAGTCATTTTGAACAACTATTGTAAAAATTTGTAGTAGTGAAATGTTTGTTCTAAATGTCTGTAATAAAATTGTTAAAAAATAATTTTTTTTCAATCCAATTTTCTTGCTTTTGTATTTACTTTTCTCATAAAAAGTATCATGTATTATACATTTCTGAAATCATTACAAAAAGGAGAATCCAAATATAAAATAAAAAAAGGGGGAAGTAATTAAAAAAATAAAGGGTTGATACAGGGGGTGAGAGGGTGCATTTTCCAGAAACCTTAAATATGATATGCCTCCCCTTCAGATATTAATTAAAGTATTTTTGCGTTTTTCCAAAAAATTAGAGGTTCAAAAGTTATTTAAGGTGGATAGTTTTATCTGAAAAGCACTGTATATGCGGACAATGAACAGCTAACCTCTATTTACAATCCACAAGGAAACTAAGTTCCTGTAGCTGGCTGTATAACATGTATCACAAAAAAATTATTTTTTTTTAATTTTTTTTATTTAAAATTAACGTCTCTCGACAGCTTATGGTCGTGGACACGGGTACAGCTTACAATATTATACATATTTTATATACAAGCATTTGATAAGAACAATTTTTTTTGTGGAAAAGTTAAAACAATAAAGCTTATCACTATGCACTGTTTATATTAGCTGAATTAAACTTGTTTCATTTTAAAATTTTAAGAACACTGTTAAAACTGTTTGAAATACCTAGATTGTCTTTTAGGTTTCCTTTTAGGCTGTGCTTGTTTCTGGAAGAGATTACAGTAGTGGCATACTGAAGGGAAAAACATATTTAAAAATCCTGTATGAAAGGTATATAATTAAAACACCAAATTGGCCAATATCACAAAACGTTTGCGGAATTTATATTCCATCATCAGTGTGTCCTAAAAGTAGATAACCACTGTATTTAAAGAAAACCTGAAATTTAAAATGTTGACCAAGGTTAACACGTTAAGCCGATCCTCGCGATTCTGGGCATAGGTAAATTCCAATGTAAAAGTTTATATCAAATAACGCAAAAACTATGGCAGATATTAAGATGATTATTTTTTTATATGGAAGGTCTTAAAAAGCTCTAGTGCACTATTTGGATTGTAAATTAATAAATTGTTTAAACAATATTTTTTTTTTAATATTTTTGGTTAAAATAAACGTAATTTTTTTTTAAATAGGGCACTACAGAATTTGACCCACTTTCCGAATCTGTTTTTATTTTTAACATAAAGTGTAACACAAAGCAGCTATTTGGTATAAATATTTAAAAAATTTCAAAGTTCTGCTAAATGTAATTTTCTTTCCGTCAGCACAGGCTGTCCTTGTCGGTAGCTTCTGGATTCTCGCCAGGTAGGTAAAACCCTCGGAGGAGGATAAATATAGTTGAATAACATTATTAGGGTTTATTCCGACTTTTGACAAACCAGTGTGTTTATTGTATTTAAAATAGGCAATTTTATATAAATGAGCAGTAAGTACTTATAATTTGATTAAATTTTTATATTAATAGAAATATTTTCTGTTGATTAGTGACATTTTCCTTCTAAATATTTATACTGTTTTTATAATAATACTATTGTTTTAGTATTTGCTTATATAATAATAATTTATTATATAGAAACAGCGTGGAATTTTGGTCAATCAGAAAATCAGAAAATTATTATTTTCTTTTCTTCTTTACATGAGCTCAGAGTAATAACCAAATATTTTGCAGTATTTAAATATGGAATTTAATTATTTATATTTATTGGTTAGCAACCTACCAATCGTAAAAACAAATACTGCTCAAAGAAACAATGTACAGTCTCGGAACCGGATTGATACTATGAAGACGACTACGGCAAGAAATAAGGACAAGCGGACCAAGAAATAACCCAAGTGTTGAAAGAGAAAGAAATAGACATTTGTGCTCTACAGGAAACAAAAACTAAAGGAAAAGGTCAATCAAATTAAGGTGAATACATACTAATCTACAGTGGAGTAGCAAAAGAAAACAGAGCCAAAGAAGGTGTAGAATTACTAATACACCAAAGGTATTAAAATTACATCAAAGAGTGTCAATACATATCAGAAAGAATAGTAACAGCAAAGATAAGAATGGAGAATGAAAACCTGAACATTATCGGAGTATACGGCCCAGAAAATAATAAGCCTCAAACAACAAGGGAAGTGTTTTACGACCAATAACAAGTAGTATATCAAGTCAGAGAAATGATGATAATTCACAGCTAATTTAATTATAATAATTAAGGAACCTCATTGATGCCATGATAAGGAACGGGATTTGTATTTTTTGTTAAAAATTTCACAAACATTGTACCTTTACAGGACCTTCTACGAATTTTCAAAAATGTAGTTCAAATGGTGACTAGGAAGAACCTACAAATCCATACCGAACAAGCAATTTCAAACTAATAAAATTTTCTATATCTCCATATCTACTCAATGGATTTTGATCATTATTGTCTTAATTTGTATGTAATTTCTACGTACATTAGAAATTAGTAATTTGTTTATATATTAATTAATTAATAAATAGTCTAGTTTGTTTAAACAATTCGGGTAAAAATAATTTTCTTCCAAAAATCTATTTTTTTTAACAATCGCGTTTTTGCATCAAATTGTCAATAATTAAAGAAACAGCTCCAAATTCAAGGCAGGAAACAAGTAGGTTTTCTTCCTATAACTAAAAAGGTTGTCAGCGACCTGGATTATTGAGTGTCACGAACATGGTCTATTTTTTGCTTATTTCCCTGGAGTATATATTTGATTAACATCTGTGTAATCTCTTTGTCGCTTCCTCGCTGGTTTTGCATATTGCAATTGTATTATTTTTTAGGACAATAATATAACACGTATACAAAAGATAAAGACACTTCTTTGTGGCAGCCCTGCTGTAATATCTTTCAATTCCGTTTATGTTTCTTCCTGTTTAATTCTGAAATATCTTTCCAAGATGCAGGAGTCAATTATTTGAGAGTATCGTTTTGGTAAATGTAGTCTTAGTTTATAGTTATGGCGTCTTTGCCATACTTTATCATATACCTATGTCACATCCTAAATTATTTATATAAGGTTGAATGCTCGAATAAATAAACTTTAAAAAATATAGGCAAATTTTGAGCACAATCTATTCGCTTTTCTTTCGCTTTACTTTCGCTTTCTACAGCATCATCAGGGGCATCTCCGCTTGCTGGATAGCCTAAATTTGTCGAAGTAAGTCTAAAACGTTAATCACAACAAACTTTATCATCCATTAACTTCGAGTTTTTATCGAAGTTAATTAATTTTATTCATTTAAAAAAAGTTTTCTTGGCTTATTTCAGATGCCCCTGATGATGCTGTAGAAAGTGAAAGGACTTGGGCAAGATTTGATTATTAAATTTGTACTCGATATTTGCCTTAATTTTTCAAAGTACATCCTAAAATGTCCATCATATTATCCTTCATGACCCATATTTCACATCCATATAAATAGTAATACAGTATGTTTTATCATCATCATCATCATCATCATCAATGACGCTACAACCCCTCGTGAGTCTTTGCCGCGGTTACTATTGCCTTCCATGTTTGTCGGTCCTGTGCCAGTAATTGCTATTGTCACACTCCCATTTTCTCTAGATCTAGCAGTATATTTACATATAGCAAATTAAATCCTTAGTTGTAAACTTTTGTAATAAGTACTCAGTATACATCTAAGTTTCATAAATGCTCCTCATAAATCTCATAAATCTAAACTTTTGTTATCCGTTCTTTGTTGACAATTAGTTGTATAGGGCCGACGTTTACTAACTACAAGCACACAAGTAAATTACCTTATTTCTTTCATTTGACAATAATAATTGTCGGTTAGATTAGCATTGTAAGAAGTAAATTAGTCTCTTACTGAATAATAATAAACAACACTTCAAACTTATTCTGAAACTATTTTCTTGTGTCATGTTATATTTTATTAGATTTTGTTGTAATAAACCACAACCTATCAAATTCAATATCAAAAATCAAAATTGGAAATGATAGCGTGACTAAATTATTCCTTCCTTTAAGAAATTTTAAAAAGAACTGCTTCCTATTACTATCCAGTGCAAGGACAATTATTTTGTTATTTATATCAAATAGAGAATGCTGTTAGTTTGCGGTATGGACCCAAAAAAATATTTTATTCGAAAAGATTGATAAATATATATGGATCTGTGGGAAAATATGCTACAAAAATTGAAAGATTTTTTTTATAATTTTTATTTGAAACTCCTTCTGAAGAAACATTAGACATAATTCTACATTTATATAGTTTCATTTTATCAATTTTAATGATCATGATACTAATTAGATAACATTTTTATTATAATTTTTATTTGAAACACCTTCTGAAGAAACATTAGACATAATTCTATATTTATATAGTTTCATTTTATCAATTTTAATGATCGTGATACTAATCAAATTATTATGATATATAATTATAATGTTTTTTTTTATAATTTTTATTTTTCGTAAACTTTAATCTACGTTAAAATTCAGTCAGCCAATTTCTCCGTAAAAAAGTAACAAATAAATTATGTATGTACATTTGTTACATTGTAAATTTATGAATAGATTATATTTCTTTGATCTGTTATTCTATTTACTCAAAACACCACTAAAGAGAAATTTATGGTTTTATTGTAAGCCAAAATCTGTCACTGCAGGGGTTGTCCCAGTTGTATAATCGGCTCGAGTAAAAGATGAACGCATTTTTGACCTGGGCTTGAGAGAGATATCTGAACGAAGTTTAGAATATTACTTCATGAACAGATTTTGTTTTCGTAAAGAAAAAAATTTTTGAAATAGAGATAGCCCACTGAAATTTACCATTAGAATTTTCGAGGATGAGCCTTAATCGCTATAATGATAATAATATTTGCCTTTTCCCAGGCCAATTTATTTTTTCGTTTAAAATGCATAAAAATGCAGTACAAAAATAAAGTAGTTCTTAAATATAGCAAAATTTCTTTATAAACATAATTTTGAATTGCGAGACATAGGTGCATCACACGTATGATTTCAAAAAATATTGTGTATGTGGGACAGAAAAAAATACTACTTCTAACAGTGTAACAACATCGATTGTTATGGGGCTTTGCAAAAATTTATTGGATAGTAGTCAAATCATTTTTGTAGATAACTATTATATCAGTATCGAACTTGCTTACAAATTACTATACAGCCAAACTTATCTGGTCGGCACCTTAAGAAAAAATCTTAAGGAAATCACAAAAAACATAGTACAAAAATTATTAAAAAAAGACGAAGTTATTGCCAAGGAGAGTGATTCTGGAGTGGTGATACTAAAGTTGTGTAATAAACGTGAATTTTTGATGCTAACCAAAAACACAAAAATAAGATGGTTACTGTAAAGTCCAAAAATGGAACTGACAAGGAAAAACCAACAGCTATTAGAGACTATAACCAAAACAAAAGTTTCATTAATCTCTTTAATCAACTAAAAGCCTGCTCTTCTTGCCTCAGACGTAGCCTCAAAGGGTATCGCAAATTGGCAATAGAAATTTTTCTAGGTTCAACCATCGTAAACGCGTTTAGACTATAAAAACAGGTTACTGTTTTTATAGTATAAAAAAACAGTAACCTGTTTTTATAGTATAAAAAAAACAAAAACACTTGCTAAATATAGCCTCAAGAGAAAATCCTCCATTGGTAGACAGCCATCACATTCAGGAAGTGAACACTACTAGTAGACGTAGATGCTCAAATTGCTACAAGAACATGTCCGAACAACACGGTAGAAAATACGCCACGTCTAAGGCCAGTATGTCGCGTTATAAATGTATAGAGTTCGCTAAATTTTATTGTATACCTTGCTTCACTTCCTTTTATATTATTTGCAAATTACAAAGACTGTAAAATACTGATTTTTTACGTTTTCTTTTTATTTTATTGTTGTAGTACAAATTTTGTGTTTATAAATCTAAGCGAATATATTTTATTTCATATATTTTCAAATTTATTCTGTTTATTTTTCAAATAAAATAATATTTTGTTGTCTAAATTCATTGATTTTTTAGTTACCTAACAAACTACATTACAACAGTAAAAAGAATAAAATACATAAAACACAAATATTATGGTATGATATTGTGACATTCAATCCTTAATCAAATCGTATATATTCGGGTCCAGGGCCGGGCCAACTAACTTAATTTGTTTGTTTATATACTCAGCATTGACCTTTTCATTTTTCTCTGAGTTATTTGCAGTCTTTTACGACTTGTAGCTGTCAATGTCAAAGTTTCGACACCATAGGCCATCACAGGAAATACAAATTGGTCAAATGTTTTACGTTTTAAAGAAATTAGTATATCGCTTTTATTTGAATTTACGTTACATTATTTGATATTGATATGATCTTGATATGGTATAAATTCCAGTCCTACTCTCACAGATGCCACTTGATTCATATAAAAAGGTTCTCTATGATTTTAAGGTCATTCTCATCTATCGAACGTTCCTGGTGGAATCTTACCAATTCTAAATAATTAACACAATCGAACGCTTTCTGGTAATCTATAAAGCATAGGAAAACATCTTTTTGCTAATCTTTTGCTAATTTCTGAAGTAGGACAGTTAAGCTATAAAGTGCTTTTCTTGTGCCAAATCCTTGTCTGAAACCGAACTGTGTGGGGCTAATGTCTCTTTATGCCAAAAAACAAAGAAATTTCATTAATAACCTACTAGTAAATACGAGTAATTAGAGGGAGCAGAGACAATGTCATCGTTAACTTTATCCAGCACTTAAAAACTCTATTTGGTAAAAAATTCTTGATTAATCTTGATTTTATAAAAACTCTAAACTAAATAAACTCGAATAGTGAATTCTATGCAGTTTTCGTACCTATATATAAATCTACAAAAAAAGTTATTCAAAATTACAATTCTTATCGGACTCTCTCGTTCTAAAGTTAAACATATTATTTTTTGACAAAAAATTTTTGAGAAACAAAGCAAAAAACACGGACACCCGTGATTATTCTTCTTTGCCGCATAACTTTTTTCCACGGAGCATAGGTATAGGTGCAGTAAAGTAAAATGGTGTATATTTAAAATAATTCTTATAAAAAATTAAAATTCTCCAAACGGATTAAAATTTTAGAAAGTATTCGGTCTTATCAGACCTTCATCAGTGAAAATAATAATCAGCAATTAAAAGCAGCCACTTGATAAGGTGTAATAACCTTTTCATTAGATGATGCACTTTTTTAATACTTTTAATTTGTAATCTAAAGGTTATTACACCTTATTGTAGTGTAAGTAGCTTAAACGTGTAATGAAGTGAAGGTTATTACACCTTTTTAAGTGGCTAGTTTTAACTGTTAACTAAATTTTCACTGATGATGGTCTGATAAGAATGAAAACGTTCTGAAATTTTAGTCCGTTTGGATAATATCGATTTTTTATAAAAAATAATTTTAAATATCCATTTTACAAGAAGTTTTTTACTTAAAAAAAAATTATTAAAAATCCTTTGTAAAAGGTATACCTAAGAACCCAAACGGGCTAAGTTAGACAAGACGTTTTCGGAATCCATAATCCATCTTCAGTGTCTAGGAGTACATCAATGTAGCCACTAAATATATGGGTAAAAACCCGTTAACAAATAACTAATTACATTTAGTTTACAATATTTCTTATAATAAGTTAAGATGTTAAAGTTACCTTTGGATTAGGTAACATGACGAGATATGACTTCACGTTGAAGTTGCTAGTCCTGAAACGGTGTGTCTACGAGGACTGTATGGAAGCAACTAACGGATGACACTGATAATGGAATAAGGATTTTGAAAACGTTTTGTCTAACTTAGCCCGTTTGGGTTCTTAAATATACCTTTAACAATCGTCATCATCATCAATGGTGCTACAGCCCTATGAAAGAGCCTCGACTTTCCCAAGTATATTATGCCAGGCAGTCCTATCCATTGCCAACCGTTGCCAACTTGCTGCGCCTATCTTGTTACTATCCTCATCTACACCATCCTTCCATCTGAGTTTTGGCCTACCCCTTTTTCTACTTCCCACGGGTTGTGACATAAGGATTCTTCTAGGAGGGTTGTTCTGCTGTGATCTTGCTAGTTGTCCTGCCCATCTTAGTCTTCCTATTCTTATAAGAGATACTACGTCTTTACCACCAAATATTTGTTTATATCTGTGGTATACCTCGTAGTTATATCTCGTCCACCAAACACCATTTTCACAGATACCACCAAATATTCCTCTCAGGATCCTTCGTTTAAATATAAGTAGAAGGTCCTCGTCTGTCTTGGAGATGGTCCATGTCTCCGATCCATATGTCAACACTGGCTGTATAAGGGTTTTGTATATGGTTATTTTTGTTTTTTGGCTTAAGTTTCTACTTCTCATATGTCTACTCAGTCCAAAATAGCATCTGTTTGCCATTATTATCCTTCGCTTGATTTCTTCCGTTATGGCGTTCTATTTGGTGATCAGGGAGCCTAAGTATGTGAATTTGTCCACCACTTCAAAGTAGAGTTATCAACCGTGAATTGGGGACCGATGTTTCTGACTCTATTGTTGGGTGTTGATGCCATCATCTTAGTTTTTTCCTCATTTACTTGCAGGCCCATAGATTTTGAGGCATTTGAGTAGGTGGTATACATTTCTTCTAGCTTGCGTGTTGTGCGGGCAACTAGGTCCGCATCATCTGCATATGCCAAAATTTTGGATGATTTATTAAAAATATTTCTTCTGTTGTCTATTCGGGCATCTCTGATCGCCTTTTCCAGTGCTATGTTAAAAAGGAGACACGCCAGCGCGTCTCCCTGTCGCAGCCCAACATGCGTTCCAAACGCCTGTGATTGTTCGCCCTGTATTTCGACTTTGCAAACCACATTACGGATTGTAGCCTTAACCAATCTTACCAGTTTATCGGGGATGTGAAATTGATTCATGGCTTTATACAATTTATTTCTTAGGACACTATCATAGGCATATTTGAAGTCTACAAAAAGATGGTATGTATTGATAATAAATTCATTGGTTTTTTCCAGGCTCTAAGTATTATTTTATATATTTGATTAGTCACCGTAGCACCTCCACATTTAATAAGTTCCGCGGGTATACCATCACTGTCTAGAGATTTATTGTTTTTTAGGTGTTTTATTGCATCTCGTACTTCTTGAATTGACGGAGGCTCTAATGATGAATTGTTGCTTGCTCCTGCGGGTGGTTGATTTGGATCTGGATCTTCGACTTCTATAGTAAGTAGTTCTTTAAAGTGTTCCACTCACCTTTTCAGTACTTCTTCTTTTGTATCTAGTATATGCCCCTCCTTATTCTTACATAGTCTGAGCCTTGGTTTGAATTCCTTTCTTGCATTATTCAGAGTTTTGTAGAATTTTCTTGTTTGGTTGTCCTTTTTTTAATACCTCATGTTTTTCCAGTATTCTATTTTCGTGAGTTCGTTTTTTCTTCTATGAATGCACGTCTCTTCTTTTTTGAGATCTTTATATTTTTGCTGTTTTTCTCGGGTTCTTCTTTGCTGCATCAGTTTATATGCATCGTTATTTTTTCTTGTAATGTCCTCCCACTCAGCATCAAACCAGTCATTACGTTACATACCTTTTAGAAAGGATTTTTAATAAATTTTTTTAATATATGGTATACAGCCAACTACAGGAACGTAGATTCCTTGTGGATTTTTTACTTTACTGTAAGTTTTTTTTTAATTATAATGCAGAGTCAGCCGCTAGAATTTGATCTTTTATGAGTTTATTAAATGTATTGGCTGCTTTGCACAAAACAGATTAAAGTAGAACAATTTTTATATCAGCTTTATTCACTAAAACTAACTCAGGCTGTGAAAGAAAGGGAAAATAACCACATATTTTCTCACATTATCGTAAATATAAAATTTCATAACCATTTTGACCATTAACATTGCTAAGTAGCTTTCTACCATGATGAATCTTTTGAAGTAAACGTTTCAACACGAAATCGTCCTTATAAGCACTTCGAAAATAATTATGTTTATCATCAGCATGTTCGGAAATTCAATTATCATTATCGTCTGATGAGCCTAGTAGTTGTATACCACATTCTTGACTGGAGTCAGACTCTGTTTTTTGCCGTTTAATAAATTTGGCTTTTGTATGGAGTTCCTTTAAAAGATGTTTAACTTTTTTGCTAATTAGCGCTTTTACTTTTTCTTTTTCTTTTCCTATTAATGCGTCTTTCTTGGGTCTGTCAGTAATAATTGTGCTTTTGCCTCACTTTCTGAGTTTCCTGTTAGTTCTACGGGCTGGTGCTTATGGATACCCTCTGAAGTCTGCTAAACTAGCAAATATGGGAAATTTATTATCCATACTTGGTTTTAGCTGAAATCCTATATTAGATTGTGCGGATTCACGTTTTTTTGGAAAAATCTCGTTCTAAAGTTGTGCACCAGATGGTCAAGCATGTTCAGTATCTGGTGTAGTCTTTTCACAAAATTGTAAGGTAGCAGGTTTAAATGTGCATGTCCATATATGGAAAAAGGAAGACGATGTCAAAGAAAAATTATATGAAGAACTAGAGGCTGCATACGATTCATGCCTAAAGAATTACAACAAAATTATTTATGGTGATCTCAACACAAAAATAGGAAAAGAGCAGCAATATCTACCAACTATAGGTAAGAACAGCCTTTATGACGTATCCAAAGACAATGGCATTAGACTAATAAATCTAGCAACTTCCCTTAGCAACATAAGAAGACAAAAACAATGATAATAAGTAGAAATGATTACCCCAACGCAAATATATATGTCTCAGGATAAGAAACAATGTACGTAAACACCGAACAGGTCGGGCAATTTTAATACTTAGGTTGTTTGCTGAACGAGGGTTGGGACCCCGAGAATGAAATAAAGAGCAAAGTTGAACAAGCCAGAAATGCTTTTTTTGAGGCTTCGAAAGTTTCTGACTAATCGCAAATTTTACTTTAACCTCCGATACAAGATGCTCCGATGCAAGTGTTACGTGTGGCCTGTTCTCTTGTACGTAATGGAAGCATGGACGTTAAAGGTCAGTTCTATTAACAAACTTGAAGTATTTTAAATGTGGTGCCTACGTGAAATGCTTAGAATCTCATAAATGGATGCGGTCAGAACTGGAGAAGTACTCAGAAGAGCGGGCTTATAGAATAGGGAACTTTTTAGTTATGTAAAAAGTAAGAAGGTAAAAATAAGATAAAAAGATACACTTTGTAGCAACTGATACTCGTAGGGAAGATAGAGGGTAGGAGAGGTTTGGGACGTAAAAAAATGTCATGGCTGCGCAATATTCGACAACGGACAGGAATCCACAGCTATGAAATGCTTCGCAATGCTGCTAAAAACAGAATTATTTAATCCTGACTATTTACCATCTCACCTGACAAGACGATGTACCGTGGACGCCTACGCAGAAATGCACGGCACCTTAAGAAGAAGAAGAATAATTACCAGGTTTTGTAGTTACTATACCTTCGAAATAAAAATATAAATGGTTGTGTTTCTGTTTTTTTTAGTTCATGCATAAATAGTATTAGTCCAATATTTCAAAAGTCATGTTTCAAAAAACTTTTATTTTTTTCAAAATGATTTATAAAGCATTATGATTAGAAACACAATTACAATATAACTTAGGATTGTTAGGTCATCCATTTCATTCATCTTTCAACTATTTAGTTTTCTGCTATCCTGTAAAATTAGGAATATGTTACTAATGTTGTTTTTTAAATGACCGATTCTATTAGAAGTTATTCTCAATGAATTTTTTACATCAGGCCGATAAGGCTATTCGAAACATAAAAAACGCGTTCTCCATTAAAAAAAAGCTGACGAAAGTATTTCATCCTGTACAGTTAATTTACTTTATATCAAAAATCGACATATTTTGAAAATTGTTGGTAGTGCCGTTTTTTTTTGCTAATATTGATTTTGTGCATTAGTTTATGAATGCAGTGTATATTAGATTTATTCGCATGCATAATGAACTTGAAGGTTATCCAATATTAAAATAGAAAATTATTTACATTAGACAAATTATCTAAAAAGTGCAGTTATCTAATAATATAAATATGACATTGAAAAGTAATCTAAAAGCCAGTTACTCGTTGATATTGAACTGTATGTAGTGATAAACATATGTTACAGAAGGTGGAAAAGATTTTAAGATTAAAGTGATTTAAAAATGGAGTCTTTATATCCTGAAGTACAGACTATATTAAAAAATATTGCTGTAAGCGAAGGTTTTACAGATCCAAAAATAACTGCTAGTGGTCAAATGGATAATGGCGAAGGGTTTACAGGTAACGTTATATTTATAAGCATAACTGATAAACAACGTACAAAAGGATTAGATATTGTAGTTAAACAATCTAATTTGAACCAGAACGTAAGAGATGCGATCCAAATAAACAATTTTTATTTTGTAACTTCAAAGGGCTGTAACTTTTTTTGTGTACACTTTTGTACAAAGGTAAGTTGGATTTAATCAATTTATTTTTATCCCCAGAATGCGTGATTTAATTTATGACATACCTTTTTGAAACACCCTGTATATCACATACATACTGTGAACGGCTAAATTATGGAATATTATCATTATTTCAAGAACCGTTGTATTAACAATCGTTAATTTGTTTAAATAGAAATCGGTATATTGGCACACCTCATTTATACGTGAATTTAATTCTCTATTTAACGATATTACATTTTTAACCAAAATATTTTTTTAAGGGTACAAAAACAATTGTTTTTAATTTAAATTCAACTAAATTACAACTAATGATTTAATTAATAATGTACTTTAAAGTAACCAAATTATGCATAATAATTAATTTAAATTAAATGTTCGAAATGGCATCCATCGGTTTCTTGACAATATGCGAATTACGGACACATTCATCAAGTATATTGCGGATGACTTCTGGAGTAATTAGACTCATTTGATGCCTAATTCTATCTTTCAAATCCTGTAAATTTTGGGGTCTATTGACATAAACTTTTGATTTTATGTAACCCCACAGGAAAAAAGTCTAGAGGTGTTGGATCTGGCGACCTTGCTGGCCACTCTATAAAACCTCGTCTTCCGATCCACCTCCTGGGAAAGCAATGATTTAAAAATTGACGTACTTTACGTGGGTAATGCGAAGGGACTCCATCTTTGTTAAAACCAGATATTTTCACTAACTAAATTTGAATTATTGGCATTTGGATACATGTTAGCAAGAACAGGTGTAAGTTGATTTCAAAAAAAAAAATAAATTTTTACGTTCTTCTGTTAGATTTTCTTTAAAGAAAAAAGGACCAATGATTCTGTCATGGCGCTCTGCCCATTCTGCTATGTGTGACTCAATCATCCAATGTGGGTTTTCTTAAGCCTAATATCTGTAATTTTGATGATTTACGGTACCATGTATAAAAAATGTGGCTTCATCGGAAAAAAGGATTTGATTGAATAAATGTGGATTGCGGATACATAAATCCTGCATCATTTTAGAAAATTGAAGACAGCGATCGGAATCGTACTCGTTTAATTCCTGATGTAGCTGAATTGTGTAGGGATGTTATTTTTCTTTATTATTTAATACGTAATACCGATCGTTGGGAAACTCCAGCATATTCACCCATTTGTGTTGAACTACTGTGAGGATTGTCATGTACATTTAATAAAATATCAAGTTTCACATTGTCTTCAATTTTAGGACGCCCAGCGTTTGAAATATGTTTAACGTGCCCAGTTTCTTCCAAATTTTAGGACTATTTTAATTACTGTTGATTGGCTGATGGTCTATCTGGATATTTTGCGTTGAATAAATTGCATACCTCGTTTTGTGTTCTTTTTTATCTCCGCATCCGCTAAGAATTAATACTTCTATGCGTTGTGTTTCATTTATGTGAGCCATAATTTAGTTTCAAAAGTAAAATTACAATTGATAACATAGAATTACAACTGAAGACAATTCACAAAATCAAAACATTTACGCCAATAAATATTACAGTAACTATGCCACTATCACTTGCTTGAATTAACATTTGACAAAAAGTTTCAGTGTTTATGAGATAACTTTTTGTGTTAAATATTATTTTTACTTATTTTTGCTTTTTTAAGTATTTACTTCAGAAAGTCATGGCAGGAACCCATGGATAGCATTTTGAACATTTAATTTAAAATAATTGTTAATATTTTTCTGAAGCTATTTTCTTGTGGCATTTTAAATTAATTACTATTTAACTGGGAATAAGCCACAATTAAAGATAAAAATACGTTTATTGACGTTTCAATTTCCACTTCGGAAATCGTTTCAAAATACAAACATTAGTAAATTAAATATATTTTTTTAAACAGATCAGTTTTAAGAACCAACTTTTTTTAAATACCAGTCAACTTTTCTTAAAATTTGAGTAAATATATTTAAACATAACGCTTTAGCAGGTAGGCACAACCGTAAATTGAAGATAATACACAGTGGCATTTAGCTTTATAGTTAGATTAAATGAAGTTATTTAGCTTTAAGTTTTCAAAATCTTATACATACTCATTGCTTTTCTTCTAAACTTATTTAATCATAACATTTATTGACTTACATATGGCTCATTGGTAACAAAGAAAAGTTTTCGAGATTCGTTTCGCGTGACCCTTTTTGGCTTTTCGTTTTCTAGATACCCCCACGTGAGGCAAAACATTACAACTCTATCATTGCCCTGTTGGTTGACGATGGTGCATAATGATTTATTAAGTCTCAAGTTTTCTTTTAAAATAATGAGTTACTCGACCAACAATATCGCCTACGATCTCTTAAACCTAGAAATTACGTTCTTTTTTTGGTACTAAGGGATTAAGGAACTATTAATGTGCTTGATTGGTTATTACACTTAGAACATGTGGATTTTTGTATTACACATGAATTATCTGTTAATATTGGCCATTGATTTAATATTACAATTCCTCTCTTTACTTATATAATTATTTGCACTGCTTAATATATTTCCTAATTTTAAGTTTACAATATTATAAGCACGTTAATAACTTCATGACTTTCTATCTTATTGTTTGTATTTTTTATATTTTTGCAGAAAAATGGAAAAATCGAAGATATGAAGTTTATTGATTTTCAAGCATCCTCTAAAGCTTCAGTTGTACAGGACTTGGCTTACTTTTTATACTCAGGATGCGATAAACAAGTTCTCGATAATTTAGATGAGTACCTTATGGTTTATCACAAGAGCTTGGTTGAAACTTGTTTGGCTCTTGATTGCAAGGAGTATATATCCTTTGAAGAACTTAAAAAGGAATGGAAAGAATACTGTTATTTTGGTTTCATGATGGCGCTGATAGTTTTTGTTGTTAAATTTGCAATTCCTGAAGATATAAAAAAAGCTGAATTTGGGTGAATTTTTGGATGACTTTAATAATTCTAGTAAAGAAAAACCTGAACATAAGATTCGACTCGATGAAGAAATGATGGAAATTAAGTATAAAGAATTATTCAATCACATGGTAAAAAATCATTTTTTGTAAATAAAATTAGACGTTAAATAGTTCTTATTGTTTTTTTTTGTTTGTATTAAATTATTAAAAATGTATGTACAATTGTGTAATAAATAATGGACTGCATACTAAAATATTACTGTGTAACCTAAAAAAAGAACGATGTTTTGTTTTTACGTTTAATTAGTCGAACTTCATCTGTCTGCTTCTTGCGCTGATAAATATCTTAACAGTTTCATTGTTAATTAACATCTTAAGTTAGAAATCCAAAACTGATTGTGAAACGACACCCTAACGATTTAAAGATTAGCAGTTGAAATAATAGATCTCTGTTAGTCAGCGTAATCGAATATGCTATTAGATTAGCTTTAAAACTATCAAATAGGCATTTTAGTGATAAATGAAATTCATTGGCAGAGAAAGGACCCTTAAGCTAACGGAGACAAATAAGCGGAATTCAATTTAACCTATGTAAAATTTTTTTACCCATTTTTCACTAAATTATTACCATACTAATAATTTTTCACCACCAAACCAACCTTAAGGGGAGCGATTCTGCTGTTTTAAAATTCAAGCTAGCAGAATTCAGAAAAAATAACTTTTTGCTGATGGCATATTTGTTTACCCCTTTTTCACCTATTTATTACCACCCTAATAATTTTTCACCGCTAAACTACCCTTAAGCGAAGCGATTTTGCTGGCTTACGGTTAATACTAGTAGAATTCCATAAATATTATTTATGATTTACCACAGTGCTCTGCTAGATTTTTATGAATTTATTACCAGACTAGTAATTATTCACCCCTAAACTAGTCCTTAGGGAAAGTCAATAATTCTGTTAGGTTAATATTTAAGATGATAAAAAATCTATTTTTACAATTTTATTTACTGTACTCTTCTTGTAACTGAAAGTATAAATTGCTTTCGAGGTTTTTACTGAATTTTTTCCACACTCATAATTTTTGACACCCCTAAGATACAGCTAATGAAAAACATTCAACAAGCTACGAATTCACGTTAGCTAAATGCGAAATCTTTTTGGAAATTCAAAAGTGCTTTACTCGATTTTTACTATATTTTTATCAACCTAGTAATTGTTTCCTTAACTACCCTAATTAAAAACATTCTGAAATGTTACTCAGTGCTAATAAACTAATATTTATTTTTTAAATGTTTAAATTTTGACAATATGAAAATACTTTAACTGTTTTAAAAAATTTACTCAAGTGATAGTAGTGAGTACATGGCTAAGAAAAATCAAATCGTGAGTCCCTTTTATGAATTTTAAATAACTTAAATCAAGTTGAGTTTTAGTGAATACAATGAAATTGTTATATTTCACAGACTAATTACAGACAAGAAATATTTAAATTCAAATAATTTTATTATGTCTATTACATTAATTACCTAACTGTAAAGGAAAGTCGGGATACCATGTGCATCTATTGTTAAAATTATAAAAGATATGTATCTATTTAATACATACTGCAGACATAATCGGATTTTAGATTAATACCGCTCTCTTCACTATTATTTAACTTTGCCAATAAATTGCAAATATAGTGCCCCTGTACCGCCCTGAGTGTGTTTTATGCTGAGTATAATAGTGTTTAAGTAATTTTTACCGGACTCTTAATTTTTTTTTTACTGGACGAAAAAGTACGACTTTTAGAACGTAAAGTGCGGAGTTTGTGCTTAGTGTATTAGGTGAAAAATATGAGGATAGCAAAAAATAGTAAAAAATTGAAGTAAAAGTACAATACAAGAAAATTATTAAAAAATAGTAAAAATCAAGCAGGATCGTGTGGTATTTAAAATTTTTATTTGAATTAGCTAGCTTAATATTTGAGCTTCCGCTTAATAGCTTAATAATGACTTCCCACAAGAAGTAATTAAGAAGTGAAGAATTAATAGGGTGGTAATAAATTTGTAAAAACATATCAAAACATTTTGGTACTTAAAAAATGTATATTTTTTAAAATCTGCTGGTTCGAATATTTAGCTAGCGGGAGCGTTTCCAAATAAAATTGCTTTAGTGATGGAAAATTATCAGGGTGATGAAAGTGTAGCAAAATCTTACCAGAACAATTTTTTATTTAAATTACAAGTATTGTACAATGGATTATAACAAAAAATTTTGTCACAAATTTTGACAGAATCATTGATTGATATAGTACAACAAAATTGTAAAAATAAATTTTTCAGCACCTTAAATTTTAACCTAAGAATTGTTGACTTTCCACATGGGTTAGTTAGGGGTGAAAAATTACTAAAGTGGTAAGAAATTCGTAAAAACCCAACAGAACACTGTAATATTTCAAAAATAATTTGTATTAATTCCGCTGGCTAACATATTAAACTGGCAGGAACGTTTCCAAATAAGATTGGTTTAGGGGTGAAAAATTATCGTCGTGATTAAAGTTTAGTCTAAACTTAACAAAACACTTTTTTATTTCAGTTTTAATAAGAGGAAAGTGAAATTGTTAAAGAATATTTTTGTCATCCTAAATTAATCTAACAGAATTATTCGCTTTTCATAAGAGACAGTTAAGGGGTAAATAATTATTCTTCTTTTTCTTCAGCCTGTGTTCGTACACTGCTGGACATAGGCCTCTTCCATTTGCTTCCATCGATTACTACTTTTGGCAATTCTCATCCACTGCTTGCCCGCGACTTGTTTGATATCGTCTGTCCACCTCTTCTGCGGTCTGCCTACTTCTCGCCTGTTCTCTCTTGGTCTCCAGTTTGTTAATCTTTGTGTCCATTTTTCGGGATTATCTCGGGCAAGGTGTCCGACCCATTGCCACTTGAGCCTTGAAATACGTTCTGAGACATCAGTAATTTTTGTTCTTTCACGAATGACGTTATTTCGAATCCTGTCTCTCAAACTAATCCCTAGCATGGCCCTCTCCATTGCTCTTTGGGTTGTACTGAGCTGCTCTAAGGTTTTCTTTGTGAAGGCCATGGTCTCCAGTCCATATGTAGTTACAGGCAAGATACATTTGTCATAAACTCTACGTTTTAGACACATTGGTATATCTTTATTCTTCAAAATAAAGCTTAATTTGCCGAAAGCTCCCCAAGACAGTTGTATGCGTCTTTTTATTTCGGCTATTTGATTTTCTTTGCCGATTTTAATGGTATGTCCAAGATATATATAGTGGTCTACATTTTCAAGACTGACGTTGTCAATAAACAAGATTAGTTTTTAAATTACTCATTATTTTTGTTTTCTGAAGGTTCATTTTGAGACCTATTTTATTTGACTGCTGGTTTAATTCCTTCAACATTTGCTCCAGTTCCTTGATATCTGTACTAAATAATACTATGTCATCCGCAAACCTCAAATGACTCAAACGTACACCATCAATGTTTAGACCTTTTTCCTCCCAGTCAAGCTGTTTGAATACATTTTCCAATGCTAAGGTAAAAAGCTTTGGTGAAATAGTATCACCTTGTCTAATACCTTTATCAAGGCAACGGTAATAAAATTCGTTAAAACCTGTGCAAAACACTGTGGTATTAGTATTATTATTATTACCCTACTCCAACCCTTCCTACTTCCACTTCAACCCCACTTTGTTAGAAAACAGACACTTTGAAAATAGCAAACCAAACAAAATAAAATGATAATCTCATTACACTCTACATACATATTGTTTTCTCTTCTCTTTGTACCCTTTCCTAGCAAAACACTGTGACATTTTGAAAATATATTTTTTTCTAATTTCGCTGGCTCAAATATTAAGCTAAACGTTCTAAATAAGATTGGTTTAGGGGTGCACGATTATTAGGGTGGTTAAAGTTTAGTAAACATTTAAGAACCAGTTTTTTATTATAGTTATAAGTAAAGTAGAGTGAATTTGAAAAAAAAGAAGATTTTTTTCCCTTAAATTTTAATCTAACAGAAATATTAACTTTCCATAAGAGTTAGTTAACGGGTGAAAAATTACTACGATTGTAATACTATCATAAAAACCTGGCAGAGTACTGTGGTATATCATAAATATTTTATTTTGGAATTCTACTAGTTTTAACCGTAAACCATGATACTATAACAACAAGATATGCTTACTTGCTGTTCCAATTTTAATTGCCTTTGCGCATGTCGTCATAGCGAGATAAAGCCAGGGGACTTGTATGTACATATCATATTTTAATGATGCATCATATGGCAACGTTGTTCCATTACTGTAATGAGCCACTTCAAAACTTAAACTGTTAACGGTAGGTATACCTCGATGCCATATCCTGCAGTAAGAAGTCTGTTTTACAGAAAACCGGTTTCTGTGAAGGATTAGAATAGGAATAATAATGATGTCTTTAAAAAAATCTACCGCAGAATTGTATTGAATGATCCCATTTAAAAGTCTAATAGAAAATATTTTGAAACACTTCTGAAAGGATAATAAGCATGGAGTATCTGATTTGACATGGAGTTTTAATAAAAAATGATTTTTGTCAGATGGGGTTGAATCTATGTAGCTAAATTCTTGACGGTTCGCAGTTGGTGGTGCAACTTTAATAAAAAAGTCATCTATCCATTTTTGATCAAAGGATTTTATTTTTGGTAATGGATTTCTGTAAATTTTTCTAGCTTGATTCCAAAGAGTTGTAGCTGGTGTATTTTTATGCAGGGAAGAGACTCATTTAATCCAGTGCTTTTTTGCTATATTTTTTAATGTTTTTTTTTTGGTATTGAAGGTAATATAATTTTTGTTTGTAATTTATTAAAGCCAATTTTCGTTGTTTGATAATATTGTCACAATCAATATTCCACCAAGGAGGTGGATGCCGTTTACATTTATAGGGTTTATATTGGGGTATAGCTGCTTCTGCCTCCGTATTTTTATATTATTAATGAAGGAGAAGTACAGTACTCTGACGAGTGCGATGCGCCTGCATATACCGGTGTAAGTGTATCGTGGGCAGCACTGTAATATTTTGTTAAATTTTTGTCCAGATGCTGTTGGACGACATTTCCGAATGTATAGATTTTCTGACGTAGCGTGTTTTTCATAAACAAAACCCAGTGTTAGGAGGAATTAGACAAGGCGACAGTTTAAGCCCCTTCTTGTTTAATCTTCTCATGGGCAAAATTATCAACAAAGTAACATCTCTTAATCTCGGATATAGAATGGGCAACAAAAGAATTGGTATGGTGTGTTACGCAGACGATGCAGCAATTATTGCCGAATCAGAAGATGATCTCCAAAGGCAGCTCTTTCAGTTCTTTCAAACAAGCCGACTACTAAATATGAACATCTCTACCAACAAAACTAAATGTATGACAATAGCAAAAGATCCGCTCAGATGTAAGTTAGTGGTTGAGGACAACCCCATAGAACAGGTGATGCAATTCAGATATCTGGGCATAGATATATCAAGCACCCACGACCAGTAAAGGACCTGAGGAGTCAAATCAACAAAGCATCTGCACTGTCAGGATGTCTGCGGGAGATAGTGTGGTCAAATCCGTATATGCGCACAGATAGTAAAATTAGAATCTATAAGACTTGCATACGACCGATCATGACAAATGGCATAGAAGTGCGCGAAGATACCAACAAAATGAAACAGATGCTAAGGGTTGCCGAAATGAAAACCCTAAGAACGATAATGGGGAAAACAAGAGATACAGAGTGAGAAATACAAACATTAGAGAGCAGTGCAAAATTCAAGATATTGTAAGATGGGGAAGGCAGCGCAAGAGGATGTGGTACAACCATGTAAGACGAATGGATGAGAATAGACTCCCAAAAATTGCCCTAGAAAACAATCCGCCCGGTTCAAGACCCCCGGAAGACCACCTAAAAGATGGAGGAATAGTTGGCAATCTACCTCCCAAGAAATTAACCAGAGGCAGCTTCAGAATTAAACAGATCGAAAGATCTACAAAAAGTAGAAGAAGAAGAAGAAGAAAACCCAGTGTGGTCAATATAATATGATAAAGTGGCTGTGACAACTCTGCTTGAAACATTTAGTAATGTTAGATTTGTTCATAAGAATATTTTTATTCTTTTTTAATCTATTTAGGTTCCTTTTAAATCATTAAAAATATGTCAAGTAGTTTAATACATCTAAAGCAATGTCTTGTTTGAGAAAATAAATAGTATATGTAGATAATTACACAATAAAAGATTGACCATTTTATCTATCTTTCCTTAAATTTAAAAGCACAATAAATTATTCATTATAGTACAGCTTTAACCTACATCCGAATAGGCACTAAATTATCCTTTGAAAATTATGGCAAGCATTGGAACTGTTTCCGGTAGATTAGTATCTGGACCCCAGACATGATTTTACTATTAATACGTGCTTTATCCCTTCGGATGCGAATCCTTTTCAATGATGGGAGGGTTCGGATTCAAAAGTGAACAACCAAACGCATAGTTAGTGTAATTTGATAGTAGAAAATGATGAAGTATTGTATATTTTCTTTGAACAAACATTTAAAGATAAGATACACAAGCAATTATTGTCGTATTAGTAGCAAAAAATAAGCTCTGATGTTTAATATTTAGTTGATCATTACGGGGCACGTAATGTTAAAATAATTTCACAAAATTGTAATTCCGTTTTCAGTAAACCTTAAGTATATTAAACTTAAAATTACTGGTAAGGTACACGTGTAACTATTGGTGTTTAAATTTTATTTATTCAGTCTTTAAAAAGGATCCAGGTGACAGATGTTTTAGAAAAACTTCGAATAGTGTTAAAAAAAACTGAATAAACATTTGAATTACATATTTCAGAAATCCATAATTAGAAAAAACCTTATTTCATAAATATTTTAAAACACCTGTTGTGCTTTTGTCATACAATCATGAGATTAATTTGTTTTAATGAGTTTACATAAAAAAATGGTGAATTTTAGCATTATATATGTTTTTTTTTCTTTTTTTACTTTTGTGGATTTTTGGGATTTTTGAAATATACACATTTTTCAAGGATCTAAAAATAAGAAAACATGTTTGCAAGTCAAGCAAATAGCTTGATGAATAAATCGGCAAGGGAATCTAAGATTGCATTCCAAATACCATTCATCATGGCCAAAATTCGTAGTTAATTTAATTTCTGCTACTCCAAACGAAGTAAAGAAATAAACAAAATGACGGTATTAGATTTTGATTCTATACAGAGCAGCGACAAGCCACATATACGTATTTCGACCTCTTTAGGTCTTCTCAGTACAGTATAGCCACTACTCCGTATCGAAACAAAATCTTTTCCGTCGTAGACCATAGTTATTAAAAATAACTATGTACAGACGTAACTACGCTATCTAAAAACAAAAAGAGAAATCATACGATTTCTACCTGGTGAAATCGAATTCAAATCTCAGCCACCGTGCTTTCTAAAACTTGCAAAGCAAACAGCTTGATGAATAAATTGGCAAGGGAATCTAAGATTGCATTCCAAATCCAAATGCCGTTCATCATGGCCAAAATTGGTAGCGAATTTAATTTCTGACACTCCAAACGAAGAAAAGAAATAAATAAAATGACGGTATTCGATTTTGATTTGATACAGAACAGACAAAACATGTTTTATATAAACATATTCTTATTCGAAAAATACGGGCATACAGAATAATATTTTAGAAGTAATCACTCATCTGGTTGTATTATTTCATTTGAATCTCCCTCGCATATTGGTAAATTACAAATTTCTCCGTAAAAGTCCTTGACTTCTTTATTATGTGGTAGATACTTTTCCAGTTTTCTCAAGTCTCAATAAAGTGTCAAAATTTGGATATTTTAAAAGCAATTTTTTGATCTCTTGGAATATTTCTGCCCAAATATTCATTGAAGAGCATCGTCTTTTTAAAATACGTGGGCAACCATCCTTTAAATTCCAATATATTATTAGAATTCGGCAAAACTACAGTAAATCGGTTTAAACTCTTGTTAGATGTTATGAAAATCTCTACATACTCTTTTAACGTGTGAATCCTGTCTGATTTTTTAATTTTCCTTTTAAGAACGGAAAAATTCTGATCACACGATAGAAATAAATGTCCCCCTGCGGGATAATATTGTTCAATCTTTTTAAATGTTTTGGTTAAAAATAATGCAGAAAAAAGTCTAACTATTGTATTTTTCTTATTCTGGGCGGCACATGCATCAGAAAAGAAGTGAAAATGGTTAATATTTTTATTTTCCAAATCCAAAATTCTGGATTGTTCTCAAGAAAGTGGAATAAAAATAAATACAACTTTATTAGGCCCTTTAGTTCCTGTTCCCTCATGATACACATAGTATGTTACCTTATCATATTTTAGATTATGAAAACATAAAACAATAACAGTAAGTTTTCTTAAATAGAATGTTTCCTGGACAGGTGTAACCGGTAGTTGCAGGTTTTGCATATCCTCCTCCTAAGTGCCTTCTCTATTGAGGTTGGCAATCAATATGGCAAATTTCTCTCTGTTCTGGGCTTGATGGAATAAGTCATTTCCTGTTGTGTGAGTCCAATCTCTGATGTTTTGGAGCCAGGAGTTCTTCTTTCTTCCTATACCCCTTTTACCCTCGATTTTGCCTTCTAATATTATCTGGAGCTGCTCAAATTCCTTATGGCGCATTATGTGTCCTAGATATGACGTCTTTCTAATTTTGATTGTATTAACCAGATGAGGTCGTGTGTTTATTTTTTCCAGTACCTCTTCATTTGTAGTTTTGCTGGTCCAGCTTATTCTTAACATTCGGCGGTACATCCACATTTCGAATGAATTCAGTTTGTTGACGTCATACTGTTTTATTGTCCAGGTCTCACAGCCATATAGTCGTAGAGACCACACATAACACTTTAGTGTTCTTAACCTTATTGTGATTGATAGCTTGGGGTTACAGAGCATTTTACGCATGTTCATGAAGCCAGATCTTGCTATTTCAATACGTCTTCTAATTTCTTTTGAGTGGTCTAGCTGACTGTTTAGCTCTCTGCCCAGGTATATGAAGCTTTGGGAGCTCTGAAGGGTGATACCATTGATTTGTATGTTGGGTGTAATTTGTTCATGGGGTTCTTGTGGAATACCATGATTTTGGTTTTGGAAAAATTAATATCCAAACCTAGTCTGTGACGTTCTTCTGATAGTATGTCCATCAATATTTTTAGTTGGTCTTCTGTTTCTGCTACAACCTAGCAAAACCTGCCAAAACCTAGCAGAAACAGGTTTTGCATATAATCAATGCAAATACACCTACATTATCATCTACTTTACAAAGTTCTGAAATGGTTTTAGGTTTGTTATAAAATTTGTTTGAACATTTTTTATGAACAGTTTTTTTTTGTCAGTGCCACTCTTTTTGCTGTTTCATTTAAAAATTTACTTTTTATTTCTTTTTTTTTTGTGTGTGTGTTTTGGCTTGGACAATTGTCATTCAGCCAGTCTCAATCAAGATAAGTTTATTAATGTAGTGAGTGTGTGAGTTTGTGTGTGTAGAGTAATTGTCTTGATACTTAGCGAAGTCGACGTCATTGTCTTTGCTAAGAGACGCTAATTGTATCCGAACGTCTGCGGTCCCTCTGGTGAGTACCGATCATACAAGGATAGAAATTATTTTCATTTATTAATTTTTTCAATAAACGAAAATTTCCACCCAGGTGAGATTCGAACTCACGACCTTTAGGTTTAAAGGCAGGCGCTCTTACCACTGAGCCACAGAGGGGGGTTACTTTTTATTTCAGTTTTTAACTCTTTAATGTAGAGCAGGTGTCGACTTGTGGGCGACCGAAAGATAATGAAAATTGTTCTTTAAAAATCTTTTTATAATTTGAATATTTAACGTTTTGATCTGGTTGAACCTCTTTAAACAACTTATATATTACAAAAATATTTAATTTTTCATTTAGATATTCTCTACTAGTATAATGGGTAGTTTTGACCAGACATGAAGCAGTTTGTTGTATGATTGAATCTATAACAAGTCCTGACTTCGCATTGCCAGATTGATTTTTATCTCGTTTATCTATAGGAACTTGCCCCTCTCGTCTTAACATGGTTTAAGCGACGCAACCAATCATTCGTAATGCCAAAAATGGCAATAAATGCTTTTCTACAAATTTTATTTGAACCTGTTGGTCCCTGAATTGTATATTTAAAAAAAGCTGATCTATCAGGCTTGTAAGAAATATCAGGTGGTTTTATTCGTCTTCGACGTGCAACTTTATGGACTGAAATAAGCGATTGTAGCAAAGAATCTTGTTCGTTCTTGGTGTTAAAGCTCCTGAAGTTTTGGAATAATTGAATGAGTGTTTCTTCAGAAGTTCGTAAAAAGCATTTTTGGCGACATCTAAAAAAAAGTTTCAT
The DNA here is from genome assembly GCA_918026665.1 of Diabrotica balteata. Lineage (NCBI taxonomy): Eukaryota > Metazoa > Arthropoda > Insecta > Coleoptera > Chrysomelidae > Diabrotica > Diabrotica balteata. The sequence goes on from OU898283.1 coordinate 22,534,081, forward strand.
TAAAATTACGATAATAAAATATTAGATATTGTTAAGCTAGTTAGTAATATTTTAAAGCTTTAAGGCATACTTGCTGTCTGGTCCTTCGTTCACTTCAGGCACCTAGGCATCACTCAAGTGTTTATAGGCAGACCCTTTAACTCTAGAGTTTTTAATAACTTCTCTTTTAAATTTACTGATATTGCGTATTTCCCGCTTTTTTTGCGCGTTGGAGACTCATTTTTAATTTCAATTACTTAAATTATTATTAATTTTTACTGTAATAACCACTAACAATATGTAGATATCACAAATAATGCGCATAACCTAAAAAAGCTCAAAACCTCAAAAAAAGGTTTTTTTCCTGGTTTTTCCTTCATAATTTACTATGGAATCACTAACAGGAGAATTTTACTGTCATCATGTCATGTGTTTGTCTTTTTAAAGACGAATTACATACCATGATTTTTTTCTGACGGATATTCTCAAGTTAAAGTTAATTTCATGTAATCGAATAAACTATCTTATAAGTAAAGTCGTCTCAGGAGCGCAACTCAACAATATTGGCAATATCATTTTAAAGTCGTCTACTTTAAAATGCATAATGTATGTCTGAATTGTCAATATAAATGAGTCATATAAAATTAAATTATTAGAAGAATTTTTCACTATGTAACAAAAAACAAAATTTGTTTAATTTACTGTTTTTATTTTGAGAACGATTTCGGAAGTGGAAATTGAAACATCAATAATCGTGTTTTTTATCTTAAAAAAAAAATCAGTGTGTTCAAATATAATATTTTAGAAACACTAACATTTCTGGAGTTTTGCTGTTTCTGCAAAAATGTAAATTTAGTGAGTTGTGCGGTTTCTGTTCATTGTTAAGTGCGTACCTATACCTATATACTACCAAAAATTACAGAAAACTTTAATTTCATAAATTTTTGATTTTTGGGGTTTCTGAAATAAATTGATTCATTTATAGACTTTTTCTTATATTAATATAAATTAATTTTACAGAGTGGCCCAAAAATCTGGACACGGACAATTTTTTCGTAAATTGCTGTCAGAATTGTACAAAATTTAAGGTATTTCATATTTGCAATGTTGCCAGATTTGCCGTTTCTCTTATCTTATTAGTTACTTTGGTTTTTCAAATTCATCACCCTATATATTTAGTCATTATTGGAATCTCTTATTTAATATGAATTCAACCATATGTAACACTTATGATTTTATGTAGTCTGGAAGGTCATAAATACATGAAACAGAAGTCTGGCAACTCCTAATTGTCTTAATAAATTTTTAAATACTATTTTCAACTACATTTAAACGTAACAATTGATAGATTACAACATTTTTGAATAAAATGGTTACCTACTTTATCAAGTGTTCAAAATGTGCTCCATTTGTGAGTTGACAGTACCCTAATCGATGGTAGAATGCGTCTACCACATTTCTCCATGGGTGTCTAGAAATTTTCTCATTAGCTCCTTGCCTTAGCTCTGCAAGACTTGCTGGTTTAGTTTTGTAAGCTGAATTTTTCAAGTAATTTCAATAAAAATAATCTTTAGGATTGAAATCAGGGTGAAAGTAGAGGCCATTTAATTTTACCTCGTCCACCAATTCATCGTCCGGGAAATATCTCATCTAAATAACGCCGAACATTTTTGGCACGTTAAATCTATTTTTTCCAGCTATCATATTCACTACATGCTAGATTTAAGTTCGCAGAATAATGCTCTTTATTGAGTAGTTGGAATCCTTTAACCAGTTCGCAAGCTTCATGGTCCAGATTTGTGACAGATATGTTTTTATTTTTAATGGTTTTGATAAAACTTATACGAGCATTGATTAGATGGGTAGACTGCTAAATAATCCTTGTGCATGACCTATATGGTTAAATTACTGGGTAGGTGTCTACTATAGAGGGCGCATGTAATGGGATATACTGGGATTAAACCTTTCTATATGCGTATCAAGGTTTAGAGTAGATATTTTGCTTTTACAAGCCGTCCTTTACACATTTATATTTTTAGAGAAGATAGGATTAGATAATTAAAACACATTTTTTTGACAAATGCTTTCGCTCATCGTATCAATTACACAGCAAAAACACCGCGAACTGTGTATTTCTTAGAGTCAAACACAGTAACTGTAGGCTCCGTCAAGTACATGTGAGGTTTTCCTCCTCCTCCTCAGTCCTAATTCCTTTTGGGATGTGGTGATACCATCAGGCCTTTACAGTTTTCTCACGATTTTCCTTCATCCTTTGCTGTCCTGGGCTAGATGTTTGGCTTCATGTAACCCTTGGTTAATCAATATTTTCGTTTGATCTACCCAAGGGCTTGGAGATCTTCCTCTAGGTTTTTTAACTCTCCCCTCGACTATCAGTTTTTTCATCGTACCTGTTTTTCTATCAATATGTCAAAAATACTGCAAATATCTCTGTTGTGTTGGTTTAATACATACCAATATATCCTTTACTTAAAGTTGTTCTAATATCGATACGTTAGTACGATGATCAGTCCAGGATATTCTCAACACGTGGCGGTATACCCACATTTCAAAAGCGTCCAGTTTATTTTTATCCGATTTGTTTAAGGTCCACGTTTCGGATGCATATGTGGCTATGGGAAAAAATGGGCGCCCTTACCAGCCTTAGTTTTGTGTGTATTGTATGCGAGGTTCTACCTAAGTAATATTGTATTTGCGGGGTTTCTTCCATAGTTCCACGCAGGTTTTTGTAGATTCAAAATTTAGTATTTGTTTCAGAACATATACTTGGGATTGTAAATACTGTACTTTTCTTAAATAACTTGGGATTCTGAAGCTCGGTGAAGTGACTGCTGTTTTTAATTCGAGTTAATATATCGGGCTCCAATCAATTGCTACACCCAAACGTAATTCTTAGGAGTGAATATGTCTCACAGGTGGCTTTACTGAAACCGCTTGCTTGCACACAAGTTAAAGTTGATTTTTTGTAATAGAATGAACTATCTTACAATAAAGTCGTCCCTTGAACACAACTCAACAATAATGGCAATATCATATTAAAGGCTTTAAAAAATTGGACTGAACAAATCAACCAACATAGAGGAATATGAAATTTTAAGAGATGTGCGACAGAAGTGTATTTTGTCTCCTATGCTCTTTAATCTCTATGTGAAGACCATTTTTGCAGAGGCACTGAAATGCTCTAAGTGTGGAATAAAGGGTTTCCGATAAAAAAGATTCGTTACGCCGACGACACCGCGATAATAACAGACAACGAACATAATATGCAGTTGATGTTAAATAAAATAAATACCATAGAAAAAGATATGGCTTAAAGATAAATGTTAGAAAAACTATATGCATGGCAATAAGAAAAACGCACTTTTAACAATACAACTGCAAGTAAATAATCCTCCTATTGATTAAGTGAAAACGTTTAAATACTTGAAAATGATGAAAAATTACCAATGGGATCCTCAACAAGAAATAAAATGCGGTTTTTAAAGACAAGCTTTTATAAAATGTACACTGCTACTATATAACCGCAATATTCTCTTTAATCTTCGCTACAGGATGGTTAAATGCTATGTATGGTCCATATTGTTATACGGCATGAAACATGGACGTTAAGAGTACCTTTAATTAATAAGTTTCCTTCGAAATGTGGACATTGCAAATAATGTTCCGCATACCATGGACAGATACGGTGAGAAACGAGGAAGTCTTAAGAAAGGCAAATACTGAGAGAGAACTACTCAATTTGATCAAGGTACGAAAAATTGGATACCTCGACCCTATTCTGAGAGGAAAAAAAATACGCAATCCCTCAACTAATCATCCAGTGATAGATTGAAGGCAAGAGAGGAGTAGGTCGCAAACAAATGTCATGGTTACGAAACATAAAGAACTGGACAGGCATAAATAACACTGGCGATCTTTTCAATGCCGCAAAAGGCAGACTTCTGGCCAAGATAATTCTAAAATAATTCGCTCTCTAGGTGCCAACGCTCTATAGGTGCACAACACTATATAAGAAGAAGACTTTAAAATGTATAATATAATATGTCTGAATTTTAAATATGAATGAGTCAAACAAAATAAATAATCAGAAAATTTTTCTCCAAGTAACAAAAAACAAACTTTGTTTAATATATTATTGGTTTATATTTGAAGAATAATTTACGAAGTAGAAATCGAAACTTTAAAAATTAACTTATTTTAAACTTAAATTATGGCTTATTCCCAATAAAAATAGTAATTATATTACTATATATGTGAAACAACTTGGCATTATAATATCACCAGACCATTAGAGAAATGAAATAGAAAATTTATTGCAAATTTCCTTAAAGTGTGTGGCTTTTAAGTGAGTGTTACTCATGTTAGACCCTTAATTATATTACTTAATAAGTGTCACGCAATTTTGAATCGTCAGAAATAACACTCATAAAAAACTGTCGAAAAAAAAATGTAATTAGAGCAGAGCATGCATTCATTGCTTCTCGTCCAGTAATAGGTTGGGGATGTATTAAATAAATTTGATCACCTGTTTTTTTTTAATAAATTTGTTTAAAACACCAGTACCATAGAAAACCAATGTATTTAGTAAAAAGTTATTTTTATATACTGAAAACTCATCTTTATAACTTATTAAACTTATCTATTGACAACTTGATGGAATGAAGTAAATTTTTATGTGTGATGTACAAGATTTATTTCGCTACTGCTAAAGCCGCGTTTTCACGACGACAATTGGCGAGACAATTGTCAGAAGACAACTTACGGGTATGAAATTATTGTCTTTGTCCAAACACTTCAGGCCAATTGCCTTGCCAATTGCCCTCAAAATTGGCCCAAAATTCAGTTATCTCCAGGAGTAGACTGAAGATAATGAGCTGCGCCCAGTGAGCCCCCAACACATGAAAATCTCAATTGTCGAGACAATTCGCGCCGTGTGAACGGTGTAGGCCAGTAGTGTTGTCTTGTTTTTTGCCAGTTCCCTCCTCTAGTGCTCTGATGTCAGTCAAAACATACACGTGCTTTGTGTTACTTTTAGCTGTCTACTGGCATGGCAATAGTTGGCTCCGTATAAACATCTTCTAGTTCAACTGGACTGGCTACCGACAATCCGCAACTACATGATGACAATTGTCCAATGATAATTGTTCCGCCAATTGTGATCGTGAAAACCCGGCTTTACATGGATGTTTTTAGATTTAATTGATTAACCTTTTGTGGGCCTGTGGCCCATAGCGGAACCACCATTTTACAGTTTTTTCCATAGTGTACCGGTAAGCGCTAGCCGCAGTCTATTATCTTACTAGTCATGCTCTAGGTTTCGATTTTCTGTCATAAATTATGTATAAAACGTTAATAAACCAATCATGCTGTTGACAGTTGTTAAAATGTGTCCACCTGTATCCAGAAATGTTTCCAAATGTACTTGGTGTTTGTTTTGTTTATTTTTCTGATAAGCGTGATTAGATGTTATGGGTTCTATTTTCGGAAGCATTTGTCGAGTATCTTTAGTGTACCAGACTTGATCGCTTGAAGTTTTGAGTTGAGAATGTGGTGTACAAACATTTGTGAAAAACAGAATAAAAAGCGCTTGCTGAAAAATGAGCTCCAAGGGAGGACTCACGGAAAAGGAATTATGAAAAATCCTTGAAGAAGACTCAGAAAATGAAGATGAATCTACCAATTTAGAAACCGTCACTGATGAAGAGTTAGTAGATGAAGAATTTTCTGAAAAAGATCATGTATCTACGGTTGATGACGAAAGATGAAACAATGATGAAAGCGAAAATTTGGAAAATGAAAATAAAAGTTTCTGAACAAGAAGAGATAATATGCAGAATAAATAACGATCCAGAAGTTATCCTAAATATAATAAAGAGAAAACTTAAATACTTTCGGAGGACTACGGAGGACAAAAGTATACATTCCTACAAAATATAATGCAAGGAAAAATCCAAGGACTCAGAAATCCAGGCTGTAGAACAATCTCCTGGATGAGAAATTTAATAAAGAAATAAGAGAATGGTTTGGCTGTACCACTAACGAATTATTCAAAACATCAACAAATAAAATTAGAATCACTGATATGAGGTTGATTGCTCGAATAAATGAACTTTGAAAATTAAGGCAAATATCAAGTAGAAGTTTGGATTTAGACCAAATAGAGCCACTACAGATAACATATTCATACTAATAACGATACAAGAAAAAGCTTATGAATACGACATAGACCTATATAATATGTATATAGACTTTAAACCAGCTTTTGATAGTTTGAAAAGAGACAGAATGCTGGAAGACCTTTATAATCTAGGTATACTTAAGAAATACATCAGCCTCATAAAAATGACGTTGTAGAGTTCAAAAGCCGCAGTCATAGTAGATGGAGAACTGACTCTTCTGTTTACCATCAACAGGGGAGTAAGACCGGGAGATGCCCTATCAACCATGCTATTCAACCTAGTTCTTAAGGAAGTCATCAGAAAAACCAATATAACCGGCCATATAAACACCAAATCAGTACAAATTACTGCATATGCAGACGATGTAGCCATCATTAGTAGGAATAAGCCCCGACTAATGGAAGTGTTCAAACAAATTGATCCTGAAGTAAGAAAAAGAGGTCTCAAAATAAACGAAGAAAAACGAAGTATATGACAGTCAAAGGAATAACTGGCAATGAAAATAATATTACAATAGACAACTATACTATCGAACGAGTGGATGCCTATACATATCTCGGCACAGAAGTTAATCAGAAGAACTTCGTAAGTAGCGAAAGTAATGCTATGCTAATAGTACATACTATGCTAATAAAAGATTGATGACATCGAAATTATTAGACAAAAGAACCAAAATGACTATCTACAGAACACTGATTAGACCCGTAGTAACCTATGGATGTGAAACTTATGTAATGACGAAAAAAGATGAAGCCCAACTCAGGACATTCGAGAGAAAAATACTGAGAGGAAAGTATATGACCCGGTACAAGAGGAAGATGGCACATGAAGAATCAGCAGAAACGACGAGGTTAATGAGTTAAATGAAGGTTATGACATTGTAAGATTTGTGAAAAGTCAAAGACTGTCATGACTGGGACATGTGCAGAGACAAAACGATGCAAAAACAACAAAGAAAATGTTACAATGGAAGACCAGAGGAAGGTGAAAAAAAGAAGGCCCAGAACAAGATAATTGGATGACGTGGAAGACCCTGAAAACAATGAACATAAGACAATAGAGAAGAAGGGCATAAGAGAGATCTGAATGGAAGGACATAGCCAGACAGGCAAAGACCCATCCAGGGTTATGATGCCAAAAGAAGAAGAAGAATCGAGTACAAGTTTAATCAAATATTTTCTAAATACTTTCGCTATCTACAGCATTATCAGGGACATCCGAAAATAAGTCACGAAACGTTTTTTTAAATGAAGAAAGTTAATTAACTTCGATAAAAACTCGAAGTTAATGGATGATAAAGGTTGTTTAAGATTCACGTTTTAGACTCACTTCGTCAAATTTGGGCTATCCAGCAAGCGTAGAATGTAATACACGTGAAAATGGAAATAAATTATACATAACACTACATTAAAAAAGGAAAGAATAGAATCGCCATAATGACATCCAATCTTTGATAGGAGAGGCACTCAAAGAAGAAAAAGAACAAGAAGATTTACAATATACTCCTTGCGATGGATAGAACAAGAATATTTACAATATACTGCTTGCGATAAGACAGTTTGGAACCATGAATATCCACCACCTCTGTCACGTGTAAGGTACAGTGGGTGATCAAATTATTATGATCAGTCACAAAACTTTGAGTTTTTCAAATTTGTTAAAAAAATTTTATAATAAAATCATGTGCTGCTATACGATTAAGGTATGCCAATATATTTTGTCACTAATAACCTTATTTTTTTAACGTTTACAGCTCTAGAACTGTCATTTGTGTCAAATTACGTGACAACATACACATTGTGGTGAATTTGCGCTTGAAGTTTACAACTCAATTTGTATGTTTTCGTATTGTTTTTGAAAGATTAGTATCGTTTTATCTTTGTAGTATGTTTTATTATTGTATTAGTGGTGATTGTGAGTAAAAAAAAACTATCAGTTTTAATTTTAAAGACATTTTCAAAATATTTCGATTTTTGAGAAGAAAATCATAATGGATGAGGCTAAGACGTCCCTATGTCCAAGATGGTGGAGATAAAGACACTTTTATTGAATACAAAGCTTTTCCAACGTCAGATAGCTCAACAATGCCTAGTAGGGCACGCAACAATGAGCAATATCAAGAAAAAAATTGATACCAACAAACCCCTGACTCACGAGCGTGCCCAAAAATGTGGTCGAAAGCGTGTCACTACACCCAGAGACGAAAGAAAAATAAGGGATATCTTCGTAAACATTCGGAAGAAACTATGAACAATCCTCATGGGACTTATTAGTGCAGCTGGGATGCCAGTTTCTGACATGACAACCCGCAGAAGGCTTGCTGGGCAAGGTTTCAAATCATGTCGCCTTGCCAAAAAAACCAAAGTTGACCATCACAATGATGAAAAAGAGACTGGAATGGGCCAAATAATACCAAAATTGGACAATTTAGGATTGAAATAAAGTAAATTACGTCACTACTAAAGTTAAGAATCCCTATAACCACTGTTTTTATTAAAAAAAATATCTTAGAGTGTTTTTATTCATAAGTTCGTTTCTCGGATGGGTCTACAGTGGAGATACTCACGGATAAGTCGTCCTTCGTCCGAAGGCGAGTGGGTGAAAAATATCGCAAGGATTGCATAGTGGAGCGAGTAAAGCATTCTCTTAAGATCATGGTATAGTCTGTGATCTGCAGTAATCGCACAGGCAGGCTGTTCATTGTAAATGGAATGATGAATCAACATTAGCATATTGAAATTTCTGGAAATGAGCTTTCTGGAAAGAAAGCTCATGCCACAAATCAAAGACTGGTTTGGCGAATCGGAGGAGTTTACCTTTATGTACGATTCAGCACAGTGTCATAAGGCAAAAACAATAACATCGTACCTGGAAAAAAAAAAGAAAATTAAAATACTGAAGTGGCCAGGTAATTCCCCAGACCTCAATCCGATCGAAAATCTATGGGAGCTTATGAATATGGGGGTTACCCAGAAAACTGTCACAAAAAAGCAGCAGTTAATTGATGGACTCATTGCCACCTGGCACAGAAGCGATAAATTAAAAGAAGACTGCCTGAAAAACATTCAAAGCATGCCTAGGAGAATCAAAGCTGCCATCGAAGCTAAAGGAGGTCACACAAAATATTAAAAAAAAAATTGTTATTTAAGGACAAAGAAAAAAATGTTTTAAAATTTTGTAAAAGAACGTGTTTATGATCTATTTTTATATTATATTCACATCATTAGACGGTTATATGCAGTTTTATTCTTTATTAAACAGCAAAATACAAAGTTATTTGAAGTGATCATAATAATTTGATCACCCACTGTAAGTGGTGGTTCAAGTACTACACATATTTTCTTACTTAATTTGTGGGTTTTACTAATTGCGTTGTCTATTGTTTAGATCCACCAATATACTAAATCCTTTTGCAGGTCCCACCAGATATGCCACTCAACGAATTACCGATGAACCTATGTATTTAATGAGATTGTTTTTTACTGATGAAATGCTCAATTTACTCTTAGTGAAAACTAACAGAGAACGTGGTCGCATATGTAATACAAAAATGTTAACTGTAAAAGAAATACCACTGGAAGAGTTAGAAGCTTTTATAGGTAAATACTTTCATTACAGTTATAAAATAAAGTAACTTGAAATTTTGCATTTTTTTTCCAAGTTTACTTCTTCTGACTGGTGTTCATAAAGGTGCCGGAATATCTCTGCATAAACTTTGAAGCCATTCTAATGGTAGGCCCATTTTTAGAGCTACTATATCTCTGAAACTAGTTTGTAACATCAGCCGCTTTTTGCGATTTGATCATAAAGAGGATAGACCTATTCAACGGAGGCACGACAAGTTAGCTTCAATTAGAAGTTTTTTTGATTTATTTGTAGCTCAACTTTCCAAAATGTTTGTTTTATATGAAAGCCTTACTGTCGACGAACAACTTGTACTATTTAGAAATAAGTGTCTCTTCAGACAGTATATTCCAACAAAACTACGTAGGATATATGAAATTAAATTATGGCTTTTATAGTACATAGAGCACATAGAGAAAATTAAACAGATCGCGGACGAGTGGCATGCCCTATACAAACCTTGAACACCACGAAAGCGACTAAAATCTAGGAAAAGCTTCCTTGGTATAATGCAGGATAAAACGTCTACGTATTTTCTTCTTTCCGAGGTTCAATAGACCGGCTAGTCCCTATATGTACTTTGAAACGTGGAAAACTATGAACGGGTCGCTCCATTAAAATCAAACATAGCAAAATGGGGAAAATCGACCAAGATGATGTGAACTGTGACTGTGAAGAAACACAAAATATGGAACATCTTTTTACATGCAGAAAGTGTCCTTATCGATGTACCCTCGAAGATTTGTGGCTTGCCAACAAAGACGAAACCGACGTAGCCCGATACTGGGCGAAATTTTATAAATGACATGTCCGGATAGGATAAAGTAAAGAAAGTTTATTTTAGCAGATTTACTCGTAACAAAATTTTTGTTAAGCATTTAAGAACTTAATGTTAATAAAGTAAATTAAGTTTTAATTAACCAATCTAAAGTTCTCTGGAAAAAATTTTTACATTATTTGTGTTTTTCACTTTATCGGATGCTTTTTCTTGTAGCTCTTGAAAAAGAATGTAAACACGTTCGAAAACTCAAGTAATAAGAAAGAGCCTTCTAACACCTCTTTTATTCACTCCAAGCCACCCAAACTTATGCTTTTATCAAATGGACACTCATACACGTATGAATAAGTATTTTTTCCATATATAATTTGTTTTAATATTAGCCTAAAATATGTCCGTTGCTGTTGCAAGTGTATATTTTCAGCAAAGAATTTACTCTGTCTTGTAAGGAAAGTTAATTACAGGGCATATTTTTGAATAAATTCTCGTATTGCAATGTGACTAATCAATATTTCAGTTGTTTAATTATTTAAGCAGTTAAGCGCTCTATTGCTGGTTCTGTTTGAAATAATAGAACAATAGGGAAATTATAAAATGAATGCAATTTGAACTTCAGACACTCTCTGTGTTGGCTACTACGAATTTGAGCTCTCGCTTTACACTTTGTTACTCGATATGGATAAAGTTATGAAGTGTTAAATTAGAGTTCCTAATCACGAAATACGTTAACTGGGGATATACAAAATAAATCTAAACTTCAGTAAGTATAGAAACGGCACAATTGTGAATTGTGAATAGCATTTTTTAGTACTTCAGGCTTATTTGGCTTCCTTTTTTTTTTTATAATTCTTGTGTTAAATACTTAAAGCTTTATCATAATATCTCTATGAAAGTTTCTTGGTTTCCTGTTGACTTGAGTTTGATCTGATGACTTGTTTTTATCGTTAGATATATTCTTCCAAAATTATATAACCACTTTTTTCTTACCTCAATTAGCCCCCCTTTTTAAATCTTATACTTGTAGTGATCTGAAAAACCTTTTAACCGATTTTTGCCTTTTTTACCCAGTCTCTTTCTTCCTGTAATCGTGCATACTACGTATGACACCTGATTGGGCTATCTTTACATTGTTTGTGCCGCAGCAAGGAACAACTTAGCTGTAGTTATGCGATACCAGAAAACACATATTATTTATAATAATTGGCATAATAATCATTAACTTTTTATTGGAAAAAACCGTTACTTAAACCATTTTGTTTACTTAAAATGTGTCAGATATATATTTATATATTCTAACTTTTCATTTGGATTTTTATCAGAATTCCATAATATATAATTATATATATTTATATATATACATATATATATATATATATATATATATATATATATATATATACACACATATATATATATACATATATATATAGATATATATATATATATATATATTATATATATATATATATATATATTATATATAGATTAGGATCTCTAGTTGTAACATGCCTGACCCAGTATGTCAGTAGGTACTCACTTTCAATTAAGGAAAACGTTTTAACTCTAGAAAATAAGCTATAACAAAAATCAAAAAATCGTTAGGTAATTACTATATAACATTTAGTTTCCAATTTTTTTCATAAAATCTTTGTTATTTAATCGTTAAAACTTTCCATCGAAAACTTTATTTAACGTAATTTTTTCATTATCACCGACCGAAGTTTTACGTGACCATTCAAACGGGATAAGTGAGTTACCTCAAAATAGATTTCTAGATCTGTAATCTAAAAACGTTTGTAAATGAATTATTTGCTGAACCAAAATAAAAAGTATAGCCTATTAAGGCAAAGCCAAAATAAAATTTTCAAAATAATATTGTAGCTCTATGTTATATTTTATTTTTGTAGAAATAGAATAGTTACACATTTTCGATTTTTCAGTAGTGTGGTTTAAAATAATACACGTCGAATGTTAAAAAAAGGGCTATTTGTTGTATAAGTTTTTAATATTAAAAAAAATATATAGGTATATAAGATAATGGACGAACCACAAAAGAGAGCATAAATAGAATTTGAAGAAAATTAAGACTAAGTTAAAAAATATCTTCTTCTTCGCGTGCCATATTAGAATTATACGACGTTGGTGATCACCATTGCGAAGGCTTTTCGATCTTCTGCCATATGGAATAGTTGCCCTGCATTTGGTATCTGAGTCCATTCACGAATGTTTTTTAACCAAGAAACTTGTTTTCTTCCTACACCTATACCTATAAATAACACAAATAAATAAAATATAGAGCAGTTTTTCATGAGGTAAAAATGAGATTTGGAGGAAGATGCTTTAAAATTAAAATAAAAGGATGACCATAATTTGAAGATAGTAACGCAAAAAATTTATCACAGAAATTTATAATAGAGAAATTCACAGTTCAAATAGTAACGTCTTACAAGGAATAGAAATATTTTAAAGCGGACCCTCAAGATTATAAATACAACAAGATATGAATAAAATAAAATTGTTAGATTATTTATAGAAATATATTTATCGACTATTGTAGTTTATTGCTTGTAAGGATCAGTTGTAAAATTTGATATCGACTTCCCCTTACTGTATGTCCCAGATAAGAGTTACTGAGTTACTTTATCATTATTATTATTATCAATTAATCTATAGTTTATCCAGGATTCGAAGTTATCCAGGATATATGGCAAACATCATTAACAACCTTTAATTCAGACAAAGCGGAACAAGGGTTTTAATACATCGAAAGAACTTCTTCTTTACGTGCCATCTCCGCGACGGAGGTTGGCAATCATCATGGCTATTCTAATCTTAGATGCTGCTGCTCTGAATAGTTCAATTAATGGGCATCCGTACCATTCCCTCAAGTTACGCAACCATGAGATTCTTCTTCTTCCTACACTTCTCTTGCCCTGGATTTTCAGCTGTATAATCAACTGAAGTAGGTTGTATCTCTCATTACGCATAACATGCCCCAGGTATTGCAGCTTTCGTGTCTTGATGGTTTCCAATACTTTCATTCTTTTGTTGATTCCTTCATGACTTCTTTGTTTGTCACATGCTCAGTCCATGATATCTTCATGATTCGTCTATATACCCACATATCAAATGCTTCCAACTTTTTAGCAGTCGACGCGTTAAGTGTCTATGCTTCCATCCCATAAAGCAGAGTCGAGAAAATATATCACCTTGCCAGCCTAACTTTCAAGTCCAATTTTAGTTCTCTTGCACAAAGTACCTTTCTCATTTTATTGAAGTTTGTACGTGCATTTTCTATTCGAACTTTGACTTATTTGGAGTAATCGTTTGTGTGATTAATTATTGTGCCAAGAAAGTGGTAGTTTTCAACTTGTTCTAAGGCAGTGCCGTTAATTGTCAGGCTTTCACCATTATTTTGGATTTCCGATATCCTCATAAATTTGGTTTTCTTGGCGTTTACTGATAATCCATATTCTTCTCCAAACTCAACTAACTTGTTCCTTAGCTTTTGGAGGTCTTGGGAGGTTGTCTGCTATTATGATAGTATCGTCCGCATATCTAATGTTGTCAATTGGTGTTCCATTGACCTTGATTTCAGTTGTTTCTCCCTCAAGAGCTCTTTTCATAATTTCTTCAGAGTATGCATTGAATAGTAGTGGTGACAATACACACCCCTGTCGCACTCCTCTTTTAAGTTCGAACTCTTCTGATGTTTGTTCATTATTGCGTACGTGTGCCTGCTGTTTCGAAAGAACTACAAAATAGTTTATAACACACATAAATAAAATATAGAGCAGTTTTTCATAAGGTAAAAATAACTCAAAAAACAAGAGATTTGGAGGGAGATGCTTTAAAATTAAAATAAAAGGATGAGCATAATATGAAGATAGTAACGCAAGAAATTTATCAGAGAAATTTATAATAGAGAAATTCACAGTTCAAATAGTAACGTCTTAAGGAATAGAAACATTTAAAAGCGGACACTCAAGATTATAAATACAACAAGATATGAATAAAATGAGATTGTTAGATTATTTATAGAAAGATATTTATTGATTATTGTAGTTTATTGCTTGTAAAATATACATTAAATTCTGATTGGAAATATGGAAAAGCAATTATTTCTGAAGCAAATATGTAGACAAAGGCCAGTGAGGTACTCTATTGCATTTACATACAGACATAGTTGTGTATTATAATTTAATCATGCTCCTAAGAAAAAAATACTTTTTGATAGGTATAAATCATCTGATAATATAATAAAACTTGATTTAATTGCTGCTACATTTTCACATTTGTTCTGCAATACATCTTACAGAATTGATAAAAACACTTTATAGAGAAGCAAGAACTTATTCCAGGAAAAAACAAAAATAAAGAGCATGTTATAAACAAATTTGTTTACAATCATCTCTATAATCACCACCTATCATTATCCAGCCTGAAGAGTCCAATGCTGACCATAAGCCACTTCCTCGTGTTTTTAACCAAATCTATATGGCGTCGCTCTCATCCAATTTTTATTTTGTCTTCTTAAATCCTCAGAGCATCCTGTAGGTGGTCGAGTTATCCCTTGGTCTTCATTTCAATAACCTCTTTGACATCGTCCATCCATCATTCTAGCTATGTATCCTGCTGATCTATATTTACTCTGGCTATTTTTTGATGATGTCAGTCACCTTGGTTCTTTTCCTGGCCTCTTCGTTTTTTATTGTGTCTTGGAGAGTTATTCCTATCATGGATCGTTCAATTTTTCTGTGTGACGTTTAGTTTGGTAGCCGAGACTTTTGTTAAAGTAGGTGCAGTGATATTACCACTAAACTCGTCATTTCTCAGATACATTTTAATTAGCTCTAGTCCTTCTCCTACCATCATATCAACTGTCCATAAAATTTCTTTCTTTGGTATGAAATTTTTTTTGTCAAGTTTTGCCAATTGTCAGATGAAATTTTTGATGTTAAGTCATTTAGTAGTTAGAAAATAGGTTAAGTTTTAAATGAGTTATTGGTTCTCGCAATATATTAGTAATTTTACAGTAAATTAATTAGTCTGTAATTTTCTGGGTCCGATTGGTCTCCCTTTTAAAGAGAGGAATTTGTATTCTTAATCTCCATTCTTGAGAAATTTTGTTTTGTTCTATTATTTTTTGGATTAGATTTAATTGTTGTAAACATCCTATTTTTTTTGCAAAAACCTAAATGAAAACAGACTTGTAAAAGTAAATATTAACAACGTGCTTTCCAAGTCATTTACTATTTCAAACATATTATAAGACAAGTTATATTGTATGACTCATAATAAATAATGTAGTATATGTAGACTGTAGAGTACATTATGGAAAAGTATTACAATGCTAGGTTTAACTACCTTGAATGCCTAATTATAAACAGGAAAATCTGTGACGAATAAACCAAACACATATTGGCAGTAGCACATGACTTAATTACAAAGCTAACTTGCATATGGAGAGACCCAGCAATATTTTAACAAACTAAACTAAATTAATAATCACATAAATATTTGCTATTGCAACATATGCATATAAGACAAGTTCACCAACTAAAGAAAACTATATCCCTGTAAATTGTGGGCTTACAGAAATATTGTGCGAATATCATTGAACGTTGCACCAACATTTCAATTTTAAATAAATTAAAGTTTCACATATACCTATTAACAAAAATAAATCAGTTCTATCTCAGATACTTCAGACACAATGCAAAGGACACAAGAATTGATGCTAAAAGAATTAATAATCAAGGGTACAATTAATGGCAAAAGACCACAAGAAAGTTCTTCTATATGTTGGGTGCATAAAACCAGTAGCCCCATTGCCTTAGCTTAAAGCTATCCTAATAGCCCAAGACAGAGAAGGACGGAAATAGACACATATATTAAAAGATTCAACTTGTAACTACAATACATTTTGAAGACAACTATCGCCGTATTCCCGTTCTCCTTCGCCGATCCTCCCGATCCAAGGCATGCTCCTACTCCAAACCTCTCGATTTCATCGCTCTTCTAACTCCTTCATTTGATGAGCGTCGGGGTCTACCTCTTTAGCTTCTCCTAGAAGCCTCTTATCTGTAAATTTTTTGAGGTCGACGTTCATCAGGCATTTTCAATAGGTGTCCAAACAGTTTTCAATCTCTTCTTTCTATTCTGTCAATGACCGTTTCTGTAGCATTCACGTTATCTCTTATAGATTCGTTGGTCTTCCATTCCAGACTTGATGTTCTAGCACTTCTTCTCAAATAATCCATTTTAACTGCCAACAATCTTCTCTTCAGGTCTGCATTAACTGTTCACATTTTAGAGCCATAACAAAGAACTGATTGAACCATGGTTTGTCCTATTCTTTTTTTGTTCCTTTTGAAAAGGTTGCGATTCCACCATAACGAGTTTAGACATCCTATAGTTTTACATCCCTGATTAATTCGGTGTTTAATTTTGGTTTCCCCTAAGCCGTTCTCATCAATGAGTGCACCTAAATTTTTAAATGTTTCCATTTGCTTGATTTCCACGTCCTCGTCTATCAACACTTCAAACCTTGCATTTGAATTTATCACTAAATATTCTGTTTTCTTCATGCTTACTTGTAACCAATATTTTACATACTTACATATAAATTTTGAAGTGCTTCCTTAATATATAAATTAAACAGTAAGGGTGACATACTGCTTCCTTGTCATAGTCCTTTAGTTACTTTTATTGGCTCTGATAGTCTATTCTCGATTTTAAGGTAAGTAGTGTTATCCCTGTATACTTCTGTGATTATTCCTAAAAGATATGGACTAATGCCGAGTTGTTGTAAAGCTTGCACAATTTAAGTCTTGACTTAACTGTATCATACGCCTTTTCTAGGTCGAAGAAAGCTAGATGTACTTCGGTACCAACCGCCATTCTTTTTTTAGATTAATTATGTGAGTATAAATAAGTTATTAGTGCAAGATCTAAGTTGTGGTTCATAATTGGGCTTCAGCAGCTCGGACAGTTTGATTGATAATATTTCTCCACTGGTCGCGGTCATCAGTTATATGTATTGCCTTAGTATACTGTTTATTGAGAAGCTTTTTAGTAATGTCCGCCCATCGCTGTGGAGATCTTCCGCGTTGGCGTTGAGTCTGAGGCCTTCCTTGGACCACCAACCGCTCCATTTTGTGATCACTTCGATGGATATGGCCAAAGAACTTTAAAATTCTAGAGTAAACGGTACTGGAGAGACGCTGATCCGGTTTAATTTCATCCAGAACCGAGATATTTGTACGGCGAGCCGTCCATGGAATTCGAAGCAGGCGTCTCCATGTCCACATTTCCAAGGCGTCTATACGTCGTCGATCTGATCCTTTGACTGTCCATGTCTCGCATGCATAGTAAAATATGAAAAAGACCAGAGTTAAAACGAGTCTCTTTTTGTTTGTCATAGTAATGTGACGATCACGCCAGACCCCGTTTAGTTCACTCATTGCTTCTCTTGCTAGTTGAATGCGTCTTTTAATTTCGGATTCACAACTGCCTTTGTTGTTAACTAGAGCTCCAAGGTATATCATAGATGAGACTACCTCGCATCCCGCAATAGTTTGGGTTTTAGGAAACTGTTGTTGGCGATCAATAACCATGATTTTGGTTTTGTTGTAGTTAACCATGAGTCCAAATTTAGCACTTTCTACCTCGAGTTTTTTTAATAAATTAATAATTTCTTCTGGAGTAGAGACTAGAAGTGTCGTCTGCGAAACGCAAGTTAGATATCTTAACACCACCTAGGTTTACTTTTCCCTCCCAACCATCCAAAACTCTGCGCAATATGAACTCCGAATAGATGTTAAATAATAAGGGAGATAAAACGCATCCTTGGCGTACTCCCTTCTCCAAAGTGCATTTGTCAGACAGATATCCGTCCATTCGAATATATGCCAGGTTATCTTGATACAGTTTGCTAATAAGGTGAGTCAAGTGTTTAGGTACACCCATTGTCGTCAATATGTTCCATAGTTTGTCCCATCTAACATTATCAAAGGCCTTTGTATAATCGACGAAACATATAAATATCGGGATCTGGTATTCTCTGGCTTTTTCTATGATGTTTCGTACATTAAGGATTTGTTCTCTAGTACCTCTGCCCTTTACAAATCCAGCCTGCTCAGGTGCTATTTGCCAACTTATGAAGTTTTCTAGACGCCGTTGCAGTATGTAGAGGATCACCTTACTGGCGTGTGATATTAGAGCTAATAGCCTGTAGTTGTTACAATTATTTGTTGAACCTTTCTTATAAAGAGGTATGATTATGGTCTTTCTCCAATCCTCAGGCCAGACGCCTGTGTGCCATATTTCATTGCACAATCGATGTACCAGGCGTAAATCCACTTTAATCTTCGCTAATTAGATGTCCTAAATCATCTTGTATTTTTGCATTTATTATTTTTCCAATCTCCCGAAAGTAGGTCGGATACTTAATGCTCTGTGGTAGTTAAAAATCTTTTCGATTTTCCTTTTTAAAGATAAACACTTGGTAAGCGGTTTTTTCATTCAGATGGTACTTTAATTTGTTGGCAGCATTGATTTATTAGGAAAGTTATTCGTTCTATTATTAGTGGATCTGCTGATTTAAGTAACTAATAGCTCTATTGCCATATTTGTCTCGTCATACTGTATTCCTCTCCCATACATTCCAATCTGGACTCTTGCAGTAAATTTTAATAGTAATTTTCCCACTTTTCTATAAGAATTAAGTTTCTTAAGGAGTTATGGGTGTTTTTCTTTAAATTAGATTAGGGATAGTTCTCCATGCTTTCATAGTCTTACAACCAACAATTAAATTTTCAACTTATACACATTTTTGTTTCCAGAAATTGTTTTTTGCTTCTTTTATTGGATTGCCTACTTCTCCGTTTATCCTTTGATAGGTTACTCTATCCCTAGATGTTTTATTTATTAGCCATTTCTTTCTTAGATGAAAATATACGATACGAGCAATTAAGACACCGTATTACCATTTCGAGTGTATTATTATTCTTTCTAGTATTAACGGATATGAAGAAAAAGTAAATATTTATGCCATTTTTCAATTTACGATGATCAAATGCTGCCAAGTGCCAAGTTAGAAGTTAATAAAAACAAACCGTTTTATTCTATTAAATTGATTTTTCGGTAAGAATATGAATTTGATTTATTTTAATTGTTGTTGTTAGTTTTAATGCTGTACTCAGTAAGTTCTAACGATAGTTCTGAGTATATTATTTTGAATATCTGGATGTTAATGTTTTAATGCATGATCATACAACGAAAGTGGTTTATTGTGCATAGATATCATAATCTTTCCAAAAGCTAATATAGCGTTCTCCTGTTTTGTTTGCAATGAAAAACTATATACCGCAGCTTGGCATCTAGTGTAATATACATTAAATAGGTATTTGGAAAAATTTTGCATAAATTAATCAGAACATTAGGTACATGTTGTATTTTTTAGTTTTTAGTCAAATTATCGGAAAGTAACGTAGTTTCCTTAGGTTTAATTTATTTTGTGTTTCGAAATATACTGTATAACTTAATTTGTGTATTGGCATTACAGTAAAAGATAGAATAAAAACGCAACGAAAGAAGAATACTTAAAGTTTTACTCGTCATTTCGGTAGTCACGTTAACAAAAGTATGTTTGTACCAACAAAAACTGACAACGACATATTGTGGTTAAAATTTACGACGGCAACTGTTGGAGACGTAATATCTTTTGTTTACATCTTGTGCACCGTTGATAATATAAAATGCAATTAAGTGTCGTTACTGTTCTTTTAAATAGGGCACCAGTTAACCACATTAGCATTAATTTTATTTAAAAATCTGTAATTACACAACTTTAAAAACGACACATTACATGTAAGAAACCAGAAATTGCTTATAATGTTTTGTAAAATATATTGTCAAATATGTACACTATCCCTACAGATTCAAAAATCGAAGACTTAAAAATTAACAATAATTAATATGTATTAATTACGAGAATTATTATAAAACTCAACAATCTGTGGTTTAAACCGCGTCGATTGTCAGTGCGCCTCCTCTTTGATGTCTTCTTCACGGCTTTCGATGCTTAGCCCCCCGAGATCCCAGACACTACTAAACTGATCACCAATAAATTGATTACTGCCACTGCGAACAGAAAACGGTTCATTTATGCGTTGATGGTGACGTGGTTTGGATAGAGGTTGTCGTGGGAGTTAGCGTGGGGATTGGCGGAGATCGGCGCGAACATTTCTGATAGCAGTTTTATAATTCGCAGGTTGAGCGGTTTTTTTTTATGAGAGGTCTATATGCTGAATAACCGTATGCCGTCATGTCTTTTATTTAAACAATTCACCCTTTTTTAATTTCTATGCCCTCTCGGATAATTCTTAGTTTATAAAAGCGGATGGAGGCTAAGGTTCTGTAGTATTCACATTCAATTTTGTGACCTGTATGAAGATGGTGTTGACCTAGAGCTAAAATTGAATCGGAATTGCGAAGAGAAACTTAATGTTCATAAATCCTATTTTAAATTCTACAATTTGTTTGGCCTATACAGGATCTAGAGCTGTCTGCACAAGGAATTTAATAAACTTCGTGTTGTTCATTTGGAATGTTTGGCGACGAATGTCGCAAAGGCGTATTGATCTGGAGACAAGGGTATTGTTTACTGAATTAATTTGTGATGGTGGATGATGTAGATGTGATTAAGTAGATGTGTGACAGAAACATAAGAAAAATATGCAACAGCTGTGGAATTTTTTTGAAAAAAAAGTCATGATAAAGGTAAATTTATTTGTAAAATGGCAGTAGGTAAATGATGTGCCTTTTTTAGTAAATCTATACTCATTTTTTCTGATTTTCTTTTTTTGTTATTTTTCTATAATAGTATTCATTCTTAAATTTCAAATTACTATTGTGTAAATTCATTTGTTTTTGTTTTATCTTTGCAACATCTATTAATTTAATCTTTCTTATTAATTCAGTTATTTGTAAATCACTATAAAGCCGGAGATACACATGCCTGCTACTAGCGCAATGACATACTAGTACCTAGCAAGCACCAGCTACTGTCCCCAAACTGGCAAGTGTGTACGTTAACTACTGGCGTGTTAGTTTCTGGCATGCTATCTAATTGCAAATAATTTGATTTTTCTTGCTAATACATGCTATGAGATGTAAGGCGCATGCGTATGGAGTGTTACTGGCATGTGTTTCCGCGCGCTATCGCTACGGGCATGCCAGAGAATTGTAAGATTTGTTGTGTTGGTGATAAAAATTATTCATGTTATTTTTAAACTTGTTAATTTAAAAAATGTTTCGATGTTTCGTTGGGGTAATGAAAAAACCGTCAAGTTTATTGTTATATATAGAGAACTGGAGTGTCTTTGAATTATAAATCATCTATATATAAAAATAAAATAGCTCCTGACAATGATTAGACAAAAATTCGAGAGGAGAATTGGTAAAGGTATTACAATAAAGGAGATAAAGACCAAAATAAAAAATTGCTCCAAGATTTTCTAGCTTACCAATCCAATTTTTTACCCAAATTTTTCTCTTTTTAAAGTTCCGCTTCGAATTTATGATTCAATTTTTAACAATATCTGTGGTTGTCAGTAATATTTGCTTCTTGAATTTATTCCAAATATCTTCCATGAATCCCCTTCTTTGTTGAAAAACTCAAAAACTTTACATTACAAAACAAGTATTTTAGCTTCAGATGAAAACCACTCGATTGTTTACTATCACTGGCATGTGTATAAATCTACCCTGCTTTTTCGCCTTGCCAGTATAGGCAAGCGAGCTACTAGCACACCAATTACTAGCAAATGTGTTTTGTGCTTGCCAGCTACTGACCTATGCCAGCAACTTGCATGTCAGCTACTTTCCCAATTTACTGGCATGTGTGTACCCGACTTAATAGTGGTTTATAAACATAATAAAATCGTCCTTTGGTTCTAATACTGGATTTCTGCTCAGACAGTCCGTTGCTTGGTTTTGTTGCCCGTCGATTATATTTAACCCTAAAGTTGTATTATAATAACTATTAGGCCAAATCATCTAATTCTTCATCCGTTATAGCTTTAAAATTCATATATACCAAGGATTTATGATCAGAATATACTTAAATTAAAATTCTTTACCCATTAGCCAATAATGCCAATATTTTACTGCTTCTTTTATGGCTAAGCATTCTAGATACATTGCTTTTATATTCTTTCGTTCTTCTGTTAACATTTTTTTTAATTGGCCAATGGTCTACTTTTACCATTTTTACCGTTCTGTTTTAGCAGAACTCTCACAACAATCATGCATGCATTTGTTTAGATGAGAGACTTTTTTGTTACTAAACAAAGAAGAATTTTTTAAACAAAATTTTCTTTTTGACAATATGTCAAAAATAAAAAATTTTTAAGTTAGTATTTATGACATTTAGGCTGGTTTGTAGCTATTCTATTTTTGTTTACAAATTCAATTTTTTTTCTTAAGAAACTTCATCAAACTTTTTCAGAGAAACATTTATTAGAATAAGACATTTTTTTATTAATATTTTTTGTATTTAATATGTAAGCAGTAGTTTTATATAAAAAAACTAATTTTATTTGGTGAGTTAACAAAAAATGTTTTATTCATGTTTTATTCTAACATTTGTTATAGTTTTATGTTTAGAAAATATCGTATATTATTATTAGGAACAAAGATCACAAAACCAGTATATTGGAAATCATTGAATTGTTGTATAACTTAACATGGAATTAAATTTTAGGGTATTAGAATATCTAACGTTAAATAAAGATCCGGTAGTGACAGGAAAAGGTTCACGCTATTGCCTGAATACAACATTATGCGATTTTTCGTCAACTGAGTACATTTCATTATATTGGTCGATTTGTAAACAATATAATTTATTGTTCACAAAGTAATATTGTTCAGGAGTATTTAGTAAAATTCATTGTTTATAATTTAATCTTAAGTACATAACAGTTATAATCTTTAGTACTAATAAAACACACAAGTTATAATATATTCTTGTATTACGTGTGGCCTAATTTTTAGGGGTGGTCTGAAAAATCTATTATATTTTTGCAAAATTTTGAAATACATTTGATTCGTAGAACGGTTTTAACGTTTTTTTTTAATTTAGAATTTATTCCTCTACAAATAGTTTTTTATGACTTTTGATCTAAAATAGTTAGGGAAGCAGCAATTTAACAATTTAAAATTTCCCATTGAGTTTCCTTTTAGCGTTTCTCTTTATATATTAAATCAACATTGGCAGTGGCTCAAACAAGAAGTCTTAAAAAGACAACTCAAATACAAAATGTAAAATATAATTTTTATAATTTTTTCCAACATTTTGGTAAAAAAGTCAGCGATATCTTTATTATTTAAAAAAAAGGTCCAAAGCATAACGTGATTTCCTTGAATGTTAAGACTCATTAATAAAAGCAGTGGCTATGAAAAATTAAGTAATTTGACAGGACAGTTTTAAACTGTCAATATTGTTTACAATTCAATAATTTTTTTTGCTGTTTTTCATATGTAAGTTAGTTGACATTGACCGTATTTCAAGAAATATGTGGCTAAATTAATGTGTTCTATCAATTACTTTACCTGACGTAGGGTTAAGTTATCGTAAAATAGGCTTGAGGTTAAGAGTATCTTATACTGCAATATCATGAACCAGTCAACGGCTTCGAGAAACAAACAATCACACGAGAAGGCATGTACAAGGAAGAGGAAGAATCACAACACCACGCCAAAATGAGTTTATCAGGCTTTGTGCTATCCCCTTCCTCCAAAGTGCCTTCTCTGTTGAGGTTGGCGATCAATATGGCAAGCTACTCTTTGTTTTGGGCTTGATGAATTCATTCGTTTCCTCTTGTGTGGGTCCAATCTCTGATGTTTCATAGCGAAGACTATTTCTTTCGTCCTATGCCTTTTTATCTTCAATATTGCCTTCTAATATTACTTGGAGCTGCTGCTACCTGGTACACGGATGGCTCAAAAAAATCGGAGGGTGTTGGAGCCGGCATAGTAGGGACAAATCAAGGGATACATTTCCCGGTAAGTCTATCTAAGGATGTGACAGTTTTCCAGGCGGAAATAACTACAATCCATCACTGTGTGGAATAAATAGAAAGGCAGGAAAGAACGTTCTGTTCAGTTGCCATCTTCACAGATAGTCAGGCAGCGCTTAAGGCACTCAATTCTGTAGAGGTCAATTCTAAGCTAGTATGGGATTGCGTGTGTGCCCTAAATAAACTAGGAGACCGTAGCAAGGTTACAGTAGCCTGGGTACCGGGGCACGAGGGTCATAAGGGCAATAAAAAAGCAGATGAAATGGCCAAACAAGGCTCATCAAT
This sequence comes from Diabrotica balteata, assembly GCA_918026665.1. Lineage (NCBI taxonomy): Eukaryota > Metazoa > Arthropoda > Insecta > Coleoptera > Chrysomelidae > Diabrotica > Diabrotica balteata. The sequence continues at coordinate 22,559,028 of OU898283.1, forward strand.
GCCATTCATTGGACCGGAACCCTTCTGCGGCGTTGCAAAGTCAGTAACAAGAACGGCTACAAAGGAGTGGGTAGCTCACAAATCTCTGGAATGGTGGAGGAATTCACCAGGACAAAGACAGGCGAAACAGTTCATTAGAGAACATTCGCCAAAATTTACGGCACACCTAATTAGCAAACATAGGAAAACAGTCAAAGCCATAGTAGGTCTTCTAACAGGGCACTGTAAGCTGAATAGGCACTTGAAGCTAATGGGATTATCAGATGATGACCTGTGCAGATTCTGTCACCTCGAAGAGGAAACGGCAGAGCACATTTTATGTCAGTGTGACAGGCTGGCAAATGTGCGTTTTTTTGCATTAGGAGAAGAAAATCCACCGGCAAACAGCTTACATGGAAGGTACAGTCTAGAAGCTACTAGACTTTATAAAGAGGGTCAGGCTAGAGAATGTTGTCTAGGACTAGAGGGCCACAATAGATCTGAAAAGGTCGCAGTGGAATAGGCCGAAAGGCCACCTCTCTTAATCTAATCTAATCTAATCTATTACTTGGAGCTGCTCAAATACCCTGTGGCGCATTATGTGTCCTAGATATGATGTCTTTCTAATTTTGATAGTATTGACCATAAACGTAAATTGCTGTTCAACAATCAGCTTCCTTTTAAACCCTGTATAGGGGTAAAACGTTGATATTTTTCAGAAAACACTACAGTGATTTATTAGAAATAGACCTATAATAGGAAGAAAAAAATATATCAAAATCCAATTATTCATTCAAAACAAAAATAGTTTCAAACTTATGGTAAGTACACTTAAGTTGGTTGCGTTAATTTTGGACAGTAGTGTATATAATTAACAAATAAATAAAAATAGTTTTTTATTAATTGTATTTCATTAAATTGTTAAACTGATTATAGAGAATTTATTGAATGAAAGAAAGCTCGGACCTAAGACGTAATTTTTACAAAATAATTTTAGTCAGTATGGAGTCAATAGAAACCGTCTAATAAGGCCAAGGCACTTAAAGAAGAAGAAAACAAAAATATTTACTAAAATAGTTAATAAACATTATTAGTACGAATCATGTCAATTTTGTGTCGTGTGTAAAATTGGCAAATACTCTCTAAATAGCATTACGATACACATATGCAGTAAATTTTAACAGTACAACTTAGTTAACAAATAAACAATCCAATCCATCATAAATACTTGTTGTTACTGATCAATTTGTTACAAATAATTGATTTTTCCCACAGACACGTAATTTGTAGCAATGTTTCTGGTACGGCTTATTTCATGTTTATATCTTGCATGTAGTCGACTAGAATAAAAATTACTCTATTCTCAACATACAATGTAGATATTCTACTTGTTATTTCAGCATTTTTATTCTAGAAATTTTAGTGCCCTATAAACCCATATAATTCGTGCCTTGACTGAATTATCAAAAGCGTTACATAGTCATTAGTCATTCCGGATTCCATTCCGATTTTTAGGTGGACGGAAATAATCACCATGGAATCGAACGTGTATTTCTATTGTTACCGAAAATAAAACGTCTTTGAAAAAGGCACAATCGGTTTGATGGGCGTAAATTATAGTAAATATTTATTAGTTTTACTCAAAAGAGGAATGAACGCAATTTATTTAGCACTAAAATAAGATTAATTAGACAGAAGATAAACATGACTAATACGTTCGCACAGCAGGTTGTATATTTGATTATGAAAATGGATCTTTATACTGTTTTGATTAAATATAAATATTAACTTTACTTTATTTTACTTATTTCTAAAGCTTTGTTGAAAAGCACTGTATTTTTTGTTCTCAATTATTGAAATAAATTATCAGTATGCCAAAATTACCAAGGATCTATGGTTTTGTAGATCTTCTTTTTCAAAACAAGTTTTTGTGATATAATATATCACAAAAACTTGTTTATAACTTTATATATTATATTAACTTTTTTAGTATTTTCACTTCCGCCATGGCATTTCGCAGCTTAATTTTTAAGATGCAATTATATAGTACAGTAAATGAAGGTAAAAATCAACTATTACCTCCGATTTCGGTGAACCTCCATCGATTTGCATGAAACTTTGAAATTGAGCTCAACTTGCGCTTTTTGCATTTTAGGGGTGAAATCCATCCCTTTCGTTAAAAATTGTAAAAAATACAGATTTAAGCATTCTGGCATAAGTAATCTCGATTATTTAAATATAGTAAATATTTTGCAACATTTATAAGCATGATTTATGATTTTAATTAATATTTTAACTCTTTTAGCAACTATCCCTTAAATCGAAAATCAGGAAAAAATCATTTTTTATATTACTGAAATATTAAATTACATATTAATATTACCCAAATAGTTTCTTTAATGTTTATGATATAATTTTTGATTGACTGTGAAATTTCAACCCTTAAAAACCACCCCCTTAAAGCAAAATCATTGAAAACATTAATTTCAAGAAACTAATTATTTGAATAATACATTACTGAAATAAATCAAAAATCAGTTTGGCATACAATGTATATGTCGAGAATATCCAAATTGCTTTATCCATCAACCCCAAGAAGTTTTGGTCTTATGTAAATTTAAAAAATAATAGTTCAAGAATTCCTGTTGTGATGAAATATAATGACATTACTACCTCCGACCCACAAAATATTTTGAATGTGTTTGCAGAATTTTTCAAGAGTGTTTTTCTGTCATCATATATTAATTTCAAGGCTAAATCTTCCTCAGTTAACGCAGATTACTTAAATTTTTATCCTATTTTAGAGTCTGAGATAATTTTTGCGAGTAAGAAATTGAAAGACAAAATGACGTGTGGACCTGATAATATTCCATCCTTTTTGGTTAAGGATTGTATAGGTGCCTTAACTGTGCCACTTTTAAAATTTTTAATTTATGTCTTCTTAACAAGGAATATCCGAGTCTCTGCAAGGAGTCAAAAGTGTGCCCAATATTCAAAACTGGTGAAAAGGGTCAGGTAGAAAACTACAGACCAATTTTCATTATTTGCAATCTATAGAAATTCTTTGAAATAGTTTTGTATAATCGTATTTATTCACGCACTCGTAATCAGCTGTCTCAATATTAACATGGTTTTGTCTCCAATCGGTCCACTGTGACAAACTTATTAATGGTCACACAATATATCTCAGCAGCCCTAGATAATAGAAGTCAAGTTGACTTCATATATACTGACTTTACGAAGGCATTCGACAGAATTCACCACGGCGTATTACTTTCTAAATTGTGTCTCTTTGGTCTTTCTGAGGATGCCGTGACTTTTATGAGGTCTAACTTGTCAAATAGAACGCAGTTTGTTGCTTATAATGGTTACAAATCGGAAAAGTACCTAACTTCTTCAGGGGTTCCAGAAGGTTCTAATCTAGGTCCATTATTGTTCTTGTTATTTATTAACGATCTGTGTGAATTAATTTCTGCACCATGTTTATGTTATGCCGATGATTTAAAGATTTATTTATTAATAAGCGGCCTTAATGATTATCATTTTCTGCACAGTGAACTAAATCGTGTACATGAATGGTGTAATGCAAATCATTTGAATCTTAATGCCAATAAGTGCAAAGTAGTTAGTTATTCTAGGAAACAGTCTAATATATACCATCCTTATATTATCGATGGCAATCAACTTGAACATTTGAATAAAATTAAAGACCTTGGAGTTACATTTGATGATAAACTCACATTTGTTGAACATGTTAATTTAAAGGTTAAAGAAGCACTTAAATCTTATGGATTCATAATTAGAAATAGTCGAAATCTCACTAATACTAAGGCAATTAAATTACTTTATTACACTTTTGTACGCTGTAAACTGGAATATGCTTCTGTCATTTTCTGAAAGAAAATTTTTTAAAAAATTTTCTTTCAAAATTAACGGCGTATGTCCCAGGAGGGGCATCAGCAATAGCGAGTTGTGTAGCGGTTTGGACGTAGTATCATTAGAAAACCAATTAATTTTTTTTCCGGAAAATTCAATTAGTAAAACACCGGTATATTACGAAGTGGGGCGTTATACCTTCGAAATTTTAAGCGTTCTTATTTTGAAATCCCATACAACAGAATAAAAACATCTGCTCATATGTCTATGGCTTGGCAATAAAAATATCAGAGCAACAGATTGGGGATGGTATTACAAAGATGGTTTGTTATTACCCGTACGCATGAACAAATAACCTGCATCCGATGAACTTTTGAAAATTATTTTTTCCAATATTATTTGCCAATGCAAAAAAAGATGCGGCGTTTCATGTGGTTTCAGAAAAGTTGGTTTATACTGTAACTCTACTTGTTCTGGGTGCTCAGGTGAAGAGTGCAATAATAGTCCACCAATAATTGAAGAAGATGAGGATGACATAGATCACGATGAAGATGTAATTGATGACGAATAAAATTAATATTATAATTGTTTTGCCTATAAATATTTTCAACTTTTTATGTAAATGATGCCTTTTTATGTTGATAAATTTTTTTGTATTTAATTCTACTTTTTTCAATTAATATCAATTAAATTAGTTTATAAAAACTGCAATGTTGTAAAGGATGATTTTCAAAAGTTGAAAAGTTGCAAAATTTTGGCAAAAAATTGTTTTCATCTATAGCACTCATAACAATTGATTTTTATGGGTTGAAAATGTATGAAATTGTATTTTAACGTATAAAAAAATCACTATTTAACTAATCCAAACCAAATTTCACTCGTCTTAAGATTTGTAATGTTATTTTACAATTTTTGAAAATTAGTGATAGTTTTCATGACATAAACTATAAACCAGAGGTTAAGTTAAGCTTAATTCCAAATTTTTATGCAAATCGTTCCAAGGCGAAATCATTTTCTTCGCATTACTACTTTTTTACATTAATCTCTAACAAGGATCGCTTTTTAAGGGTTGAAATATGATGACACTTTATTTAAAAGTACGAAACTATCATTATTTAATTCATTCAAACCAAATTTTACCCATATTCAGGTTTAATATGTTATTTTATAATTTTTGACAATTAGGGGTAGTTTTCACCCCCAGAACCCTTCAGCGCACTTCGGTTGGATATAGATTTTAATCCTTGGGCTATCACCTACCTTCTGTTAAAATTTAAACTCGATCCATGCAGGACGAAAAAATTGCGAAGTTTTAACTTTTTTCGAGCTTCATTTCCTGAACTATTATCGCTTCCTTTACGCAAACAACATTGTTGCGAGACAGATAGTTGAACGATATTTTATGCAATACAAACAGACATATATTAAATTGTATGATCCGTTTTAAATTAGTTCAATCTGTATAAATATATTTAAGTAAAAGTTGTGTTTAAAATAATTGTAATTAGTTAATATTAGGATTATGTTGTAAAAAAATGCCTTAGGCCTTAACGGCCTGTTGTGCGTAAAAATAAATAAACTGTACATAATGTTTATCTGCAATAATATTCTATAACTGGATAAATTTTTAAATTTAAAACAATACAAATTAATATTTTATACAGTCAAATAAAAACTGCCTACGTAAAATTTCAAAAACGTGTCACATTCTTAAGGCTACCTCGGAATTTTTTCTTCAAAATAAAAAATTCTTTTTGGTCTGCTTTAAAAAATGTATGAGGTAAAGAATAAAACAACGTTGAAATGTTTTAAACTTGGTTGCCGTTCATTCTAAGGATCCTCACGTTTAAAGCGCTACATGCATTTTTAACTAAAACGACAAGTACGAACACAACGGAATGATAAAAAAATAAAACTTGTGCCTAAGTATCCAAGCACGTACCTAATTTTTTAAAGATATTATTTTTTAAGTTTAGAAGTAGCTCTTCTTAATTATATTTATTAAAATAAGGAACAAAAAATGGTAATACACGCACATAAATATAATACAGGGTGAGTCATTTGACTTTACATACTTCTATCATATATAGAGTCTCTCAGGGAGCATATCATGTGGCCACTAAAAAATGTCAACTCCTCTTCTTTATTAATTAACAGGGTGATTTGTGAAATTGACCATTTATTTCATTTTACTGTAGTGTTTGTACGGCTTGTTTGATTTTTTTAATTTTTGCATGATACAGTACACTACTATCAAGCATTCGACTGGTATTAGCTAAACTAAAAAAATTCAGGACTGGCTTTGGAAAAATTAATTTAGGGATTCGTATTAAATATTACACCCTGTATATATATTTTTTAAATTGCAATAAGTGATTTTCAAATTACATAAATAGCCAATGAAAACGACATATGCGACAATGTTGTCGCACTTTTATTAAATTTTTAGTGAACGATCAAATCATACCAAAAATAAAACAACCATAATCAAATTATAAGGTAATTAATTTAAACAAATGTTATAAATGTTAAACATTTTAATTGAAATGATAAACTGAGTCACTGCACAACAAAAAACAGTAACTACTAACAATAACGAAGAACAATTTAAAAAAAAACTAAAAATATGTACATAGTTATGATAAACCCATAAATTAGAACTAGAAAAGATACAATAATGGTAACAAAATGAAAATAATTCAAAATAGATTTTTGAAATGGAATCCTGCAGCCTGTACACATTCTTGTTGCCGAATTGTTAATTGACGTATTGAATTACGGATACTCTGGGCATCGTTTCTAATAGTATTACAACAATGTGTAATTCTATCAATTAATTGTTGTCGGTTATTAATATTCACTGCGTAAACTAGTTGCTTCAATCGTCCCCAAATATGGTAATCAACGGGATTGAAATCAGGGGATCTTGAAGGACACGAAATAGGACCTGCAGGTCCTATCCACCTGTTTCCATAAACATTATTGAGATGTTGTTTCACTGCCAGTAAAATGTGGGGTGCTCCATCATGCTGAAAATACATCCCTCGGATAGCAACGTTCGCGTTGACAAGCAAATTCGGCAAAATATTTTTTAGAAAGTTCAAATAGACCTGCCCTGTTAAAGGATCATCAAAAAAGTGAGGACCTACTAATTGGTTATTTATGACACCAATCCACACCTTAACCGAAAACCTTAACTGAGAAAGCAAAAAAGCCCTTCCCCTTCCCAATAAGAGAAAGCAAAAATGCCTTCGCTAAAAACATGAAGTAAAAAACCAAAAACTCAAACAGAAAACAAAAAAACCTAGTAGAAGATTTCACCATATGCACCAGTCAATTTTTTAAAGAAAACTCCAACAATGGCTACTTAACACAGAATTCTTTGAAAATGCGCATTTCTTCAGATCCTCTCAGTGTCGCCAGAACTTACTCGGAAGATATCGAGGAATTGGTAGACTTTCTAAAGAAAATACATCATTTGCGAAATCCAAGATATCTTAAATTTCGTTGTTCTAAAATTAAAAACAAAATTACACAACAAATTTTAAGTAATACTTCTACCGATGATCCTAGCGATTCCTCTGCGGACATTTATTATTTAAACTATTTTTAATTCTATCATTAAATGAAACCTAAATGGGTACCATACCTATTTAGATCTTAAAATTCGTGTAAATAAATTTCATCCATCCATCCTATGTTTGCAATAAACACATTTCAAAGGAAATTCGTGTCACAATCTGAAAAACTTCATGTCCAGACTACGATTGGGACACATCAAGATTACGCATATGTTTTTTTACTACAGAAGTAATACAAACCTTTATGATACGCGTGAGATAGTGATCTATCACTTATTAGTGGAGTGTCCTTTATACGCATTTGAAAGACAATATGAGCAGTTACCTACAACAATAAAAGACATTCTAAGTAAACGAAATGACCGCAATCGTACTTTACTTTTTTTTGGTTTCCTCAGGACTAATTCTTCTTCTTCTCGTGCTACTCCCAGCGGAGATTGGAAAGCGGACTTTGTTAGCAGCGCGCCTAAAAATTTCAATCGAACTTCACCTGAACCATTCACGTAGATTACGAAGCCACGATACTTTTCTTCTTCCCACACTTCTTTTGCCCTTAATTTTGCCCTGCATGATGTTTCTTAAAAGTTCGTACTTTTCACCTCTCACAATGTGCCCCAAGTATTCCATCTTTCTAGTTTTTATCTCATTTAGAATTTCGCATCTTTTGTCTAAAGTTTGGAGTACTTGCGTGTTAGTGACGCGGTCCATCCATGATATTCTGAGAATGCGCCTATAGCACCACATCTCGAAAGCTTCGATGTTTTTTATGGTCAACTGTTTTAGTGTCCAAGCCTCAACTCCATATAACAGGGTAGAAAAGACATAACACCGCAGCATTCGTATTCGTAACTTTATATTGATATCACGATTGCAAAAGAGTTTGCACATTCTATTAAAGACTGATCTAGCGATTTCTATTCTACATCTAATCTCTTTTGTTTGATCAGTATCGTCTGTGATCCAAGCACCTAGGTATTTATAACAGGGCACACGCTCAATCGTTGTATTGTCTATTACAAGATTAGCTCTGATGTTCTTTGATTTCGTGAATATCTACCATAAATTTACCTTTTTTCAAATTAATTTTCAAGCCGTAACTGTTACAGTATATATTGAGACTTTGAACGAGATATTGCAGTTCTACTAGCGTTCCCGTTAGGAGAACTGTATCATCAGCATACCTTATATTGTTGATCGTCTCACCATTTATTATCAGACCAAGATCTTCTTCCTCGAGTGCCTGTTCACAGATAGATTCACTATACAGATTAAATAAAAGTGGCGATAAGATACATCCCTGCCGGACTCCTCGACGGATTTGAATTTCTTCTGTTAGTCTGCCCTCAACCTTGACATCTGCTGTTTGATTCCAATATAGATTGCATATAATTCGAATATCTCGGCTGTCTATATTTTTCTTTATTAGAACTTGTCTTAGTGGTTCATGTTGTACTTTGTCAAAGGCCTTTTCGAAATCAATAAAGCAGGCGTAAATTTCTTGGTTCATGTCTAAGCATCTCTGTGAGAGAACGTTCATTGCAAACAGAGCCTCCCGTTTACCCAGCCCTTTTCTGAATCCCATCTGAGTGTTACTGATGTCTACGTCTAATTTCCTATAGATCCTATTATGGATTATTTTTAAGAACAGTTTTAGAGCATGACTCATCAAAGCTATCGTACGATATTCGTTGCATTCCTTTGTATTTGCTTTTTTGACAGTAGTATAAAGGTCGAACGGAGCCATTCCCTAGGTATTATTCCAGTTCTATATATTGTGTTAAATAGATCTAGGAGTATTTTAATAAATTCATCGTCCATAAGTTTGAGCAGTTCTACGGGAATTTCATCAGGACCGGGGGCCTTACCACTTTTTGCTTGTTTGATTGCATATTCTATTTCTTCTCTGATTATATCAGGCCCTGTATCATCTGTATATTCGTTTGAGATTTCTTGTCTATCTTTGTCATCAAACAGTTGTGATATGTATTCTGTCCATCGGTTCATTTTTTGTTGTAAATCTATTATAATTATACCATCTGTATCTTTGATCTGTCCTGTCTGTGTTGTTCTTCTCCTTCCTGTCACTTCTTTAACCTTTTTGTGTACATTAAAAAAGTCGTATTTTCGCTCCAATTGTTCCAACTCCTGGCATTGCTCACTTAGCCATCTTTCTCTAGCTTCTCTTATTTCCTTTTTTATCAGTTTATCTGTTTCTTTGTATCTTATCGGATTATTTGTTTTGTGTACCCTTCTTTCACGCATCAACTGTAGTATTTCCTCATTCATCCATTCTTTATGTTTCCTTTCTTTCGGTGTTAAATTTTCTCTCCCTGCCAACATTACGGCATGTTTAATATTCTCCCATTTTTGGTCTATGTTATCAGTATTTCTATTCAGTTTCTCTATATTTTGTAAATTTTCTTTAATGTTCACTATTGTTTTCTCTTTTATATGTTGTTCATTCAGTCTTCTCACGTCAATTTGTTTCTGTATGTGTTTTTTAATGATCTTTAGTTTTATTCTTAATGTGACTACTACAGGATTGTGATCCGAGCCTATATCTGCTCCTGGGTAGGTTTTACCTGAGAGTATAGAGTTGCGGAATCTTTGACTAATAAGGACAAAGTCAATTTGGTTTCTGACTACTCTACCTTTGGTGTCACTCGGAGATTTCCATGTGTACAGTCGTCTGTTAGGTAACTTGAAAAGAGTGTTAGCAACTACTAACTCCTTCGCTTGACAAAATTTTACCATACGGTCTCCTCGTTCGTTTCGTTCTCCTAATAAATAGTCACCCTCATAACCGTCCACACATCCATGTCCAATTTTGGCATTAAAATCGCCCGTTACTACTGTAGTATGATGTTTCTTCATTGATTTTAGAATTTGTTCTAGATCGTAATAGAAACTTTCAATTTCATCATCATCTTTATCAGCCGTAGGAGCATATACTTGTATAATATTTATAATTTGTTTATTTGACTGAAGTTGTAGTGTCATTATTCTATCAGAGAAGGGAGTAAAGCTTGTTACACAGTTACTGATTTTCTTTGATACCAATACAGCGGCACCGTAACGATGAGTTGAACTGATGGTGCCTGAATAATAAAGTGTTCCACTGTTATTCGTGCATTTTCCTGATCCTGGCCACTGTACATCACTTATACCTAGGACATCAATTTTAAGGTTTTTTATTTCAAGGGCTACATTATTTAATTTACCTGCTGCAAAGAGGCTTCTTACATTCCAGGACTAATTAACAAAATCTAATTGTATTCTTTTTTTTTATTTATGGTATCTTTAAAATCAACCAATACTAATAACCCTTGTGGTTGGAGCAGTTTCAAATAAAAAAAAGTCATTATAATATTTCTATTGGTTTTATGTAAAGTTTTTAGCTTTAACAACAAATACAATTAAATCGTTGAAATTATCGAGCGATGATTATTCATGAGTTTGAATATTGATGAATATCAGTAGCTAACAATCAACAAACAACAATTAACTAGCTTTGACTTTTAATGATAAAGTAACATACTGAGCCATTCTCATAAAATGCACAAAAGTTTTTTTTTTCAAGTTAAAGATAAAAAATATGTCAGTATAGTCAATATACACATAAATATAAATATAAAACATACAAACAGCGTTTTAACTAATATAGTTAACAATTAAAACAAATTAAAATTGGAAGTAAAATATTCCTTATATGTAAAAACAAGCATTCACTATAAGGTAACTCCTAATTTTTATCTTATACTGATGAAAATTAAGAGCTTTTATTCAAGCTGGCACTAAGTTGTAGAATTTTATGGCTAAATACCCTAAGCAATATCTGGATCTCTCAAGTTGGCCAAAATCTGATATAAAATTATTGTTGTATCTGGTTGGATAATTTTGAAAATTTACATGCAGTGTATTGGCTAAGATTTTGTTTACTGTGCAACAAACACTGCATAATGTATACACAAGGTGAAGTTAAAATTTTAAAAGCTCTAAAGGAGTTTCTACAATTTGCTCTATAACAGAGCTCAGAGATAATACAAACACATTTTCTTTGCTGCTTAAACACTTGATGATTTGATAAGAGCAAAATAAAATGTCACTGGTACTCCCTGGAAGGTTGATCGGATAGCCAAGCGGGCTGGGCGGCTGGCTTCTCCTTCGCTTCAATGCGAGAGATGTCAGTTCAATCCCCGGCTCGGTGTACAGAAAACAAAAAGGCTAACGTAGCAGTTTAAAATTCTAAATAAATCTGCGGCTTAGTCTAGAATATGCTGGTATCTGATCGACCTATGGTGGAGCAGTATGGCAAGAGATAAGGGCTTGTGGTTCGGTGTACTTCTCCGTAGAGATCCCTACCGGAAGGGCGTGTGCCGCCTAAATACCAATACCGGATATATATATATATATATATATATATATATATATATATATATATATATATATATATATACTCCCTGGAAACGTGCTTTAGATGGCTAATCCTTACATTACTGGATTTAATCAAACATGTAACAAGATAATAAATCCACATTGATAGTGATGACCGTAAATAAAGAGGGCATTACATACTTGCAATAAGCAAACAATTTTGTCTGTAAACAAATCTCCAGAAGAGACAAAATCTCTTTTTTTTCCAGACAAAGTTCTATTTTGTTTCAGAAGAGAACCAAGAGTGATGCATTTCCAAGAAAAACTTTTTATACCAAACATTACAACCTAATTACAACCAACGTGAATTATAGAATAGAACTTACTTTATGTACCTTTAATATTCACGTTCTTTCTACTGGCGATTTCCACTTTTATTGTTACCCCGAAAATATCGCAGCTAAGGGATCAGAACGAGTTATTTCGTTTTTGCATAATTTTATATTTTTGCAGTTAGACTCCAGTGTAAGGAATTTACTTAATATTGTGCGACTCTTGTGGAGACCAAAATAAAAACTATAACTTCTTTAAATTCATTCATTACGTAGTTATTTCCACAAGACGTCTTGACAAAAATTAAACTGATTTTTCCAATAAGGGGTCATTCATTCTTTTAGTGTGACAGAACTATGGGAAACTGTTTAAAATTGGTTGGACGAATTTAAGAAAGTACGCAAAAAACCTAGCCCATTTAAAGTCATAGAAGTAGATCGGTCCCTAATTCGCCAATCGACCAATGGTTTCTTTCATCCAGTTTTAAAACAAAATGTCCATGTGCTATCAGAACTATTCGAGAAATAGTTTGTGAAGCCATTCATCCTTAATATATTTCATTTAGAACAAGCTATTAAGAATCAAACAAGCAAGGAAACCATTCATGAGTATGAAAACATTTATTACAAGATCAGATCTTAGTCTGCAGCTTAGAATCCGACTGATGAGATGTTACTTTTTTTCATTTTACTGTATGGCTGTGAAAGTTGGACAATGGACTCTGAAATATAAAAAATAGAAGCCCTTGAGATGTATATTTACAGACGAATGTTGATAATTACATGGGTACAAAGAGTTACTAATGTTGAGACATTTCGTCGCATGTGTAAACAAAAAGAATTACTAAGAATAACCAAGAGAGGAAAATGCAGTACTTGGGTTATGATGTGTTGAGAGGCGAAAGATATGAACTACTTCAAGTTATACTGGAAGGAAAAGTCCTGGGCAAAAGATCAGTAGGAAGACGCCAGAACTCGTGGCTGAAAGACCTGGGGAGATGGTTCGACCGCTTATCCGCTGAAATCTTTCGCGCAGCAGTTTCGAGCAGCAATCTGCGAAAGGGGGCTGCGCTATGAGAAGAAGAGAACAATCTGATTCGTACCAACACTATTTTATTAACTGATGATATTATGGCAGGGCCCAAGAATTTTTTTACCTAACAGAAGTTATCCAGGTTATAAATTCTTATTTATACTCACTTTTCTTCATTATTTTATCTTTCAGTTTTGTTGCCAATTAGTTTCGAAAAGTGAAAAGACTTACAACAGCTTAAGCAGTTTTGTGGTAATGCTGCCAAACATTTTTTTGATAGCCTCGCTCACAACACAACGGAACAAGCGACAAGAGAAACAGGCTGCAAAAATATGTGCTAAGAAAAAATAATGTAAAAAGGCAATTATTGCTATGTGTAGAAGTGGTAGTTACATAATTTTATTTTTGACTTGCATTCTTTTGGTTATTGCTTTAATGGCATACACCGTTCTTCTCATTTTTTTGTGTATTTTTGATCAAATCATCAAAAATAAAAAAAAAACATAACAGTCTAAGAATATTTTTATCGCTTTCACCGTTAAATTATATAACCATTGAAAAACAGTTTTACTTAAAAATTATATTAGAACATTTTAAAATTAGTCTTTGAACTTTAAAATTAACTTTTATACTAAATAAATAAAAGTGTCCTTGTGGTATTATCCCTAAAATATTATAATTTATATAAGGAATAAGTTAAAAGGAAAACGTGTAACACAGTTTCGCATTTTGTTTATATAAAATATCTTTAATAATATGAATGGAGGACATTCATAAAATAGCTTCGAATTAGAATTTGTAAGTCAGCACTATTGCCAATTAAGACCTACGGTTGTCGTAGGTCATTAAAACAAACTTGACACACTAAGAAATAAACTGCTGATATATGCAAGGTCTATTATAAAAAAGAGACAACAATCATTATCTCGGGAGAATAAGTAATTATATAAAAGTGTACTGTTGTGTTCCAAATAAATAGTCATCTAATTTAACAACCACGTTATTTACCAATACGACATTATTTACCATAACCTTCATCGTTTTTGTCGTATATGCTTCATTATATTCTGTTTTTCAAACTCTTTTTTGGATCCTTTGTTAATTTTATATAAGATCCATTTGTTATTAGATCTTTAGTTTTGGTTGGTTTCATATTGAATTTTATCCATTACCACAGTTGCATTCCCCTTGTCTGTTGAACAGATAATTATGGAGTCGTCATTTTTTAAGGTTCTTATAACATTTAGTTCCTCTTCGCTTATGTTTTGTTTAATATTAACAGACTCTTTCAATTCAAGTTTGCATAATGTTATATATTCTTCTTTTTCGTGGGCTGGTAAATATTGAGATATTTTCTCCACTAAACATTTATGTCTAATTGTAGATAGATGGATGAGTAACAGCAAAGTTTTTAGACCCTTTGACAGTATTAAACTTTCCATTGCATTTAAATGTCTATTTGATAGATAGATAGATAGATAATAACTGTCGCTAATATGTTACTGTACTATATTATTTATCTATAATATTTTTTATAGATAAATAATATAATAGTAGAAATAGATAGGCAACTCAATGTATAAATTTCGTTCAGTAGGACCCCTTGCGGCTGGAGTCAATACTAATCATCTTTTGACGGCAAATTCGAATGGACACCCCTTACATACATTACATTAAGCGCCTCTTGCGGGCTATTTAATAATAATATAAGTCTCCTTGACGTTGGCGATTAACATGGCGAAACTGTCTCTGTCTCGAGCTATTCTAAATAGCTATTTCGTTACTAATTAAAATTTACTGGAAAATAAGGATATATAAAAGATGCACAATTTTTTCTAGATACACGTATATTTATTTGTTAACATAAAACAGTTATAAAATAATTACAGAATATTTATTATACATATTTTCAGAAGTTAAATACTATTATTTTTTGCTTCCTGACAACTTACTATCATCATTCTTTTTGTAAGCTTTCCATGATTTGTACACAACGGAACAATACAATAATTCACCATCTTTAGATTTTTTACTAGCAGAACATAACAATTCTTTGCTACAATAGGTAACTCAAACTAAACTTTAAAAACTAAGTAACCAACTTAAATTAAAATTACTAATAATAAATGCAAACGAAAGTTAAAGATAATGAAATAAAATTGAAAGTTTGTAAACAAACGGAAGATCTGTCACTTACTTTTGACGGAATTGACATTGCTCTCTTTGATTATTTTATTTGATTTATGATTGGTTAAAGTCTTCGTAAGAGAGATATGCTGTCATTTCTCTTTATTAACTAGCTGGCCTTAAAATGATTGGGGAATGAACCTAGGTCATTCATAGAAGATTCCAGGGCATGATATTATTTATATTGAAGTTATCTAAAGTTTGTGTACTATTTTGTTCTAAAAGAATATTAAATTGGTTTAATAAAATTGAAGAGAGTAGAAATTATTATGTATAACTTTTCGTATTTGTTTTTATTTAATGAATTGGCTATTAAATTAAATTGATCAGTCATAGTTGAAGCTGACATTGGAATAGTTAAGAAAGAGTACACTAATTTATCTTATAGACCAATTGTAAGGGATCTATAATTAGTTGTGTAAAGAAGGTTAAGTTAAAGATGAATAAAAAAAAGGAAAATTTTATTTACTGTATAATAATATTTTTTAATTAGATGAGCAATTGTGGTTATTTTAAGATATTGATACCAAGAAAAAGGTAATATTTTATACCTGAAAGAGAGATTATGTTTTTAAATCATAGTAAGAATGGTCGTAAGATAAAATGTGGTAGTGATAGGAATATAATGATACACATTGTATTCCTATTATAACACATTCTTATTTCCGGCATCTCAAGTCAGTTGGCAAATTTGTTTAAAATTGTTGTAAAATTATTTTTTGAGTTTAAAAAAATTGTATATAGGGTCAAATTTATTCCATGAATAAAACGCAATAATTTTTTAAATCCGAACTTGATTTTTTTCTAGTTTGCACAATTTCATTAATACAGAGTATATCTAGTTTCTTATGACTCACTCTGTATATGTTATATGTTACATTAATCATATAATCAGGTATATTTATTAGTTAGGCTATGCAGTTTTTATTTGTTCTTATTATAAATTCTTATAAACGTAATAAGTGACTAATCATTCAAAATATGGTAGACCTATTCCAAAGTTTGCCCTAATTACATTTTTTCTTTGGATGTCTGGTTATAATGTCAAAGTAAATTCCCAAATATTTAAACTCGTGTTTGACCTGTAAGGCATTTCAATTTATATAAACCGTCGGACAGTATTCTCCCTCAATGTTCTAAAAGAGCACCGAAGTGTATGTAAATGTTATGTGAGTCGATTTTGGTTTTTCCAGTAAAATAGCCTGGTACATTTTACTTACAACAAATTTAAGTTTAAGACTTTCGGGTAGTTTTCTTTTTAGAAAGTGCATTTGAGTTTCCACTGTTATATTTATTGTAACATTTGTTGATAAGTATAACTTACCAAAATACTCACATTGCGCGATTTTATTTTGCTGTAAACTTTTAAATCCTTTGGTTTAAATATGTTTTTATTGTTGTTGGCCACGTGAACAGTTCAAATTGTATTCTAAAAGCATAAATAAGTGATGATTCTCGATCAATTATAACCCTCCAGTTATAGTCGCGTAGATTTCAGGACATATATGTGTGTCACTTGTGAAAGGTGGGTTAAGTGCAAATTTGTGAGTTTTGAGCTAAGAACATCACCAGAAAGCTAATTTTTTTCTCTTTCTTTGTGTCTAATGTGCTAAGTGATATCTCTATTACTACGGTCAATGTTCCACTGTGAATCATGGGTTAAAACTTCAAAATACAACTTTTACGAATATAACGGTGAAACATCAAACAGAAACGACAACGAAGTTGGAAGTAGCTCCGGCAGTTCTGCAAGTTAACATAACATTTTACCAGTAGTTTAACAAAAAGGGGTTATTCGAAAGCGGGGACTGAAAGTAGATTTGCGCGAGAAACGAAATAAGCGAAAAAAACAATCGAAACTTGGAAAAAGAACATACCAGAAAAAACAGAAAAATAGTTAAAAAAAGAGAAAGAAGGGAGCTCCTCGAATGTCGCAGTAAATGTTTTACTTTAATTGAAGTTAACATCTGCGAAAAAATATTTAACGAATATTGGCAGATAGGAGATTTTAAGAGAAGACTTGCATACATCGCAGGTCTTTTAAACTTTAAAGAGCCGGTAAGAAGAAGCAACAGGCCAGCCAAAAAAAAAAGGTTTCAGTGGAATATAATGTTGAAATTAATGGCAGGCGCACAAAAATTTGCAAAGATTGTTTTTTAAAAACGTTTGGAGAAATTAGGCGGTTCATTGCTACAGCAATTAAAAAAAAAAACAGAAAAATATATCTGGAATTGTTCCACTAGATAATAGAGAAGCTTCATCTGATGATCGCAGCAAAATTTTAAGAGATGACATTCAAGATTTCCTTAATAAAATACCAGTATATGAAAGTCATTACTCCCGGCGAGATTGCTCAAAAAAGTTTTTGCCTCCTCACCTAACTATAACAATGCTTCATGAAAAATACAAAAGCACTTCGATTCTCGAAGCGAGATCAGCCTCTTTTCAAATTTTTCGGCAAGAGTTCCATGGCATGAATCTTCAATTTAAACAACCTAAAGTCGATACCTATGCGACTTGTGACAGACTAACCCTTGAAGTACACTTTGCTCAAGTGAGCACAAAACGGTGATACAGAAAAAACTGCACTTACATCAATCTGATGCTGATCATGCTTATGACCAAAAACGGAGCGACAAAGAAATTTCGCAAAATCATGTATCAAAGAAAACATTAACATTTGACTTGCAACAATGCCTTGCAACTCCAATATTAAAAAATTCAATTTCTTTTTATAAAAGAACACTATGGACACTATGGACCAATTTAACAATTATCGATTGAAACAATAACCAAACTTATTGTTATGTGTGGCACGAAGCCATTGCCGGACGTGGAGCAAACGAAATTGGATCATGTTAGCCGACGGTAACATCTGTAACAATGTACTCCGATTCATGCTCTGACCAAAACAAGAATAGCCATATTGCGGTTATGTACTGGGTAGCTCTTCAAAATTCTAGTACCCTACAAGAGAAAAGTCACAAATTTCTTATTTCCGGTCATACTCATATGGAGTGCGATAGCTCTCATGCTCTCATAGAGAACATGATCTCCTACTTACTCGCCAGCAGTAGCAAATAGCTGACCGCTGTCCTTACCCAACATTTCATCTTAGCCTCAGTAATTTATTAATCCTAGATCGCAATTCACCCACACTCCGTATGTTCAAGGAGTTCTCTTGATCATGTTTGAGACGAAAGGATCGATTTTACGCCACAGATGTGAGTGGCATATAATACCGCTCACTACATTACCGGTATAAGTAATTTCCCATTAACTGAAAATATGCTGAACCCTAAAGTTAACGCGTCTGTTCCGATGAGAGACTTTGTGGCGATCGTCATTTATATTTGCGAGTATTATACGTGTAAGAACCAATGGTTGAAAACTGAGACAGCGCTTTTCTAGACAAATGACAAATGCTGAGCGATACTGTGAAAGTGTCAGAACATTGCTGAAAGACTATATCGCCGTGAAGTTCAGTTTATCTCTGTGAGTGCTGGGAAGTGACAAAAAAAACTTACAGGGAACAAGTCAAAATCATTATCATTACCGAAGAATTGCATTCCCCTAACACCTCAGGAGTGACTTAAGCATGGTATTATAGACTGGGACCAATTTCTGATAGGGAACCTTACGCAGCTATTTGATCTTAACCTTTAACTACGGGCGCCCCTCCATTAGTCATAACTACGTGCGCGGTGTATTCTGTACACCACCAACTAAAACGCAAATAAAAGCCACAACTAGGTATTTTTAGTACATAATATATTGTTTATAATAAATGTAGGCATATATTTAAGAAAATGTCTTAACATAAAAAATATTACATAACGAAAATATAAAGATTAGCAACAAGTATAAGAACAAAAACTCAACCACTTCTTTTTCTCTAAAAATAACCTTCTTGAGATTCTTGTATATTAGCTTAACATTAAAAATATTATAAAACTAGTATATAAATCTAAAAACTAGGAGTAAATAATCATTCACAAATGAACATATTTGAGTAACAGAGTGCTCTTTACAAACCATTCTATTACATTTGTTGCAAGATATTGTTGTAACTCTATTTTTGCTCCTTCCACAACAATGGCACCTCTCCGGTTTTTTTGCTGGTGGTTCTTCATCGTGGTCGTCTTGTACGTTTTTGTATTTCTTTAAGATTATTTTTAAATCCAGAGGTAAACTCTGTATTTCCGCCCTCTCAGAAAGATGAGGTCTTATCAATGCCAATCATTATTCTTTTAGAAAAACTCTTCTATATTTTTGAGGATTGTCGATGTTGGCAGCATTGTACAGGATCTGGCTGTTAATTTCGGCAATATTCAGGAGTTGAAAAAACAATGCCATTGGCCATCTTCGTGTTCTTCGGGATACCGAATAGGTACTGCACATTTTGTCTACAGTGTCTACGCCTCCTTTATGTGAATTATAGTCTAAAATTATCATTGGTTTTCCTGTTTCGGGATCTACTGTAGAATTACTGTGCATGTTAGATAGGAGAATGACAGCTTTATTTTTTTTTTGGTGTGTAGGATACAATGGTAATTTCTTTTTAAAAACCAAAAGTGGATGATCCAATTGGTGTGTTTTTTCTTGGTAAAAACTCTGGAGGTAGTTCCCTTTTATTTCGTTTAAGTGTGCCAGCCATCGTTATCTTTTCCTTCAAAAGGTCAATTGCCAACGGATAACTCGTATACCAATTGTCGCATGTTAAATTACGGTTTTTACCTTTCCAAGGTTGAAGCAGGCGATGGGTAATATCCGTTGGTGTCTTAGATTTTTTGTAGGGCCCTTCCGGCTGTTGACCACAATACACCTCAAAATTGGTGACATAAAAGGTCTGCGCTTCACATAACACAAACACTTTTAAGCCATACTTTGCAGGTTTACTTGGAATGTATTGCACAAAGTTGCATCTACCTCTAAAAGGTATCAACATTTCATCGATAGTCATTTCTTCTCCCAAGGAATAGTTGCTGCTACAGTTTTTCATAAACGTATCAAGAGTAAAGCGAATGGCAGCAAGTTTGTCAATTGATTTTCGGTCCTTTCGAGTATCTTTGTTGTCAAACCTAAGAGCAGCAGGCAAAAATAAAAATCGATCTGCGCTCATACAGGGTCGAAAGATTTCTGAGCCGGTACCATCTTTTGTCCACAATTAGAGGAAGTGTGTATGATTTTGTTTTTTAGTCCCTGCAAGAAATAATAATCCCAATAATGCCATGATTTCCTGTTTAGTCGTATCTTTAGCCCGTCTTGGCCGTTCATAATTTAATCGCATTTTTGCAATCTTCAAATTTGTACATTCAACTATATTTTCTATGATTTCATTTGTAAAGAGTTTTTCAAAAGCACTTAGTTGCGTAGTAACATCTCTCGCACAAACTGTTGGCCCAGGAAATATCTTGACAATATTTTTTGAAGGAGTTTTAGTAAATTTGCTAAGAAGAGATTTCTTATACCATTTAGTTTTTCTGTCTTCTGCTATAAAATAATCATTGTCTTCATCAAGATCTGAACTGTTTTCAATGTTACTGTTTGTGTCTGAGTCAATCGTATATTGATTTTCGTCATTCAGATCAACTTCTGATTCAGTGTCGTCTCCACCAACATCTTCATCAGATTCATCCTCAAATATAGCTTAAACCATAGCTCTAAGTTCATCTTCTGAGAGTTTTTGGGGATTTCTTACTGGTACAGGATCCCTGCAAAGTAAATATTTTGTAGTAACTCTCGATTTATAAACGTTACGAGAAATATATAGAGGCAACGTTTTTAATTTTTATTATTTATTTCTAATTAATATTTCAAAGAGTCATGACCGTATTGCTATGGAAGAAAGAACATGAAAAAACAAGACCACAAAAACAACTAGAAGGTCGTTAAATAGTCCAATAATAGGTACTCACAAATATCCAAATAGATAACGGTATATTAAATTATGAGAAAATGATAAAATAAAATATTCGATCAAATGTGTTATCATAAAACTAGTTTTATTTTAATAAAATGAAAGTTTTATTAAAATTTTAATAACAAATTACAAATTCTTTTATTCAAAACGTTGCAAAATGTCTAGCTTTTGTTACATATAAGTCGCTATACATTAATAATGCTATTTTTTAGTAGATAAACGTAATATAAATCTCCAAAAATTTACTTACATAACTAGGTGCTTGGTGTACTACATACACCACTGGTAAACCTCCTGAATTTTTCCAACCGTGAGTCTATCTCTGCAGCAATCAATTTTACAACTGTCGAGGTTTATAGCTGACACATCAGAGATAGGTTAGATAGAGGGACACGTGCGCAACCAGTGCTTATCAGAAATAGCGGCCAATTTAGTGCGACTGGTGTACTCAGTACACCGTAGCCCGTAGTTAAAGGAGGTTAATATAATCAGGATCGGCTGCTTGAGATTTAATGGCTGGTAAGGGCCCGAGATTTTCGCTTCTATTACAGCGTGGATAATTAGTAGCGGTGTCTTCTGATTGGAAATGGGTTTATTGTCTGACGGCGATCTTGCTGAGAAAATCGCCTGACCTTCCCTTTCCAATGTTTTAATATCGTATTGCACATTCTCAGAGGGGCTTGTTGTCTACGATTGCACGAACCAGAGCGGATTTATCAGTATTTTATCTTGGGTCAAACGGTAGGTATTGCTACGCCCTTTTATGGCGTCTTTTTCAAAAATAGCTATGTTAGTGTATGATATTCGAAACGATATGTACCATAAGAAAAAGAAGTAGATTAATTTTGTAAGAAAGTAATTTTATATTAAATAAGATATATAATGTAACCATTTTTTATATTTGTTAGTAATATGTAATTGTCAATTATATTTATTTAAAGAACAAAAGTGTTTCAGAGTAGAGAAATATCAACCGGACTATCATCTTCAACAATCTTTTCATTACAATCATAAACGTAAGGTTGGTAGCGGATCGGATCAATGTGTCTTACGTAAACCGGAAAAGGATTAAATAGAAACGATTGTGAATTGCAATCTTTTATTCTAGCTTTTACAATCTAGGGAGTTCTAAGAAATGGGTTTATTTAATACTGTTACATTTAATCACTTGTTTTAGCTCCGTTTAGAATGGAATACGCTTGAAGGAAAATAAAATAAAAATATAATAGTTTTCTAAATCTCTTACTACAATTAAGTAAGAGGTTCTTCTTTAAATATAAAAAAACAGAGAATTTACCACTAATCTGTGTAGTATTACGATCTGAATAACAACAAATTAATAATTGTATTGCAAATTAATTTACTAATTCTAATTAGTTTACTCTTTAAGGGGGGGGGGGGTAGGGTTTTATTTTGCTTTTCTTTTATCTTTTCATTTGATAGTATAACTTAATTTGATAGTAGTATATCCAGTTAAAATTGTAACGATCATATTTTGCCTACCACAGGGGGCATTAATACGGGAGATAGAAAATTGGAGGAAAAAACTATTGGGGGTGGAGATAGGCAAGCAAAATAATCGCTACTGATGCGAACGGCACTCAGGGTTTCGTAGGAGAGCTGGGGTCATGGATAAGTAAAAGATAAGAGCATTGGAATGGGGCAACTACAAAAAAAATGAAATAAAGGGCTCTTGGGATAAACAAAATAAAAATAAACAAGAAACACCTCAAGGAATTTAATATAGGGCGCCACTTGAGGTGCCTCATTATGTCTATTTCAACCACTGGTTGTAACTAGGGAAATAATTAGAAAATAAAATCAAAACATAAAAAACATATCTTTTTCAAATAAACTCAAAAAGGGTTAGCTCAAAAAAAAATAAATAAAAAGTTAAGAAAATAAAATTTAACCTTTATTTATGTGTCACCACAAACAGTTACAAAATGGAGAAATACAAAATACAAAACTTACGTGTCATCCGCTTACAAACTCCAGTAGTTGGAGATACTACATAATCTTAAAAAATTTATATGGAGGTTAACCTTGTTTAAAAATAAAACAAACTAATAGTCAAAAAAAAATAATAAAAAACGAGCTGTCACAAGTTAACATTAAATTTAAAAAAAACTAAACACACAAATTGACAGCTCAACTCAAAACCTAAAATTTACAATTTTAAATGTCAACGAAAGCAATTATTTAATTCAAAACAAATTGTCTGTCTTTACTTTAAAATTTGATTAAAAAGTTACCTGGATTTTCACTAACAAAATGCACTAGAATTTGTGGAACCAGACGCCACTGGAATATCCGAAACCATAACTGGAACTGAGGGCTTTACTCTCTGTGCAATGAACACAACTATCTATCTCCATATCTTCATATCTCGAACAAATCCATCTCCATACTGCCAAAAGCCTTGGACGATAACCAGGGAGAAACAAAACGAGGATGGAAACGACGATTCTTCCAATCCTCACTCAAACATTTACTGAACCATTAACTTCACACTGCTACACATTTTCTTCATAAAATAAGACGAACAAACGTCTTCATAAAAAAACACAAACAATGAGGAACATTTCGAATTTGAAGTCAAATTCGGACATAATGTTGACCGCTTTTCACCGCGGTTCCAACGATAGTGACGAAATTCTATTGAAATTGAACGCATACATACCAACGCTGACATAACAAGACACCACGAAACGACGTACATATACTTTTGCGACGCATTAAATTGAAAAGAAATTGCCGAAGTAAAATAAGCAACTCTCAAATGGTTTTATTACTCGACGACGAAACACTTTTGGGTACTTTGAAAGATACGAACTAACAAACGGAAAACTTCTTCGTTTCATTTTTTTTTAAATATATAAGGAGTTTTTAATATATTTTATTATACGAGGAGGTTTCAATATACTCAAAAGAATCAATGAAATTGAAAATGCTACAGAATTTGGAGTTTCCGGAGCAAAATTGATGGAGTTATAGGCATTTAGAAGTGAGTGAGTTGAGTGAGGTAAGTGGATTAGGTGAGTGAGTGGGGAGCTAGGTGAGTGAGGTGAGTGAGTGGCATTAGTAAGGTAAGTGAGGTGAGTGATTTGGTGAGTAAGTGAGTGAGGTGAGTGAGTACTCAAATAGAAATTGAAATAAGTACAGGGTCAAGTTCTTATAATTATGCACTAGCGGCAGATAACATTCAAATTACTACAGAGGATAAAATGGCCACAGATGCAACAAAAATAGGCACAGATCATCGAAGGTGGGAGCAAACGGATGCTCTAGATATTTTAGCAGGAAGAACGTCGCTATATGGGTCAGGAAATGACAATACTATGTGGGTATAAAAAAATATGCTTTTTTTAAACGCGGTTTTCTCGGAATATTTTTTTTAAGTTCATTATTGTCCATTTTGTTATAATAATTAATTTTACATCAAATTATTCATTAAATTAACAAAAAATTTTCGAAAATTAAAAAAATTTGTCTTTTTTTACTTCTATCACATTATCCACATTATCCAATGAAATATTTTTTGTCAACAGATGATCCAGTCACAAGCTACGATAAGCAGCACCAGGTAATGTATTTTTAAATAAAAGTGCGTCTGTATATGCGCTTATACGTATTTCACCCTAAAAGGGATTTACAGATCGGCTTCATACAGAGGCCCTACATACAGCGAATAGCCGCTCTGAAGATACCTTTTAGGGTGAAATACGTATAAGCGGATATGTCTTTTCTTTTTATTCTGGTATATTGTTTATGAGTACTATAAGAATACCAATTCGCTAATGATTTTTAATAGTTGAGGAGATATGTTGTGGAATGCAATTTTAGATTCCCCATGTCTCTATTAACATCTTTATCAACGTCTGTTTTGCCTTGCAATTCTTAGAAGGCTTAGAAAAACTTACAGAGAAGTTAAGAGTGTTTAATAGTATATATTATATGTAGAGGGGAAAAAACTAGATGTCACTTAATATTGAAAATCTCGGTAGACGCTCTATTAAATTCTTCGAATGACGACCTCTATTTGGGTCTGGTACTGGGAAAAAACTACCATAATTTGGCGTAAAATAATGTTTGAAATATAGCGTACCGAATATATATCAGCTTAGTCCAAACATTGAGTTTATTAAGGCCATATACTGGAACCAGAAAGCAGTAGTAAAGGTGAACGATATAGAAACAAATAATATACCGATTGCGAGAGGGGTTAGGCAAGGATGCGTCTTGTCTCCGACGCTTTTCAACGTGTACTCACAGGTCATATTCAAAAAAGCCTTATGGGAAAGAAAAGAGGGAATAAGAATTGGTGGAGAAATCATAAACACCATGAGATTTGCAGATGACACGGTAATTATGGCTGGAAGTATAGAAGATCTACAAACTTTACTAGATGCAATAAATAGTGAATGCATTTAAATGGGACTTGACATAAACACAGATAAGACCAAATTTATGATAGTATCAAGGAGTCCAATAAATAATGAACAACTAACTCTTGGTGGACAGCAAATAGAGAGAGTGACAAAATATAAATATCTGGGAGCTTACATCAACACAGAATTAGATCTAGACCGAGAGATCCGGGTACGAATAGAAATGGCAAGGGCAGCGTTCTTAAAATTCAAACAATTGTTCTGTGACAAAAATCTGAATATTGCGCTGAGACTGAGGTTTAGTGAATGTTACGTCTGGTCGCAATTATTGTACAGGATAGAAACATGGACACTAAAAGCGCAAATAGTTAAAAATATTGAAGCCTTTGAACTTGGATATACCGGAGAATGTTGAGAAATCCCATGGACTGCCAGGGTCACCAATGAGGAAGTTGCTGAGAAGAATGGGTCGAGTCAAAAAATTGTTGAGAACGATAAAAGTACGCAAGACTGCATACCTTGGACACATACTAAGAAATAATAAATATAGTCTTCTGCAGGTTATCATGCAGGGTAGAGTCGATGGCAAAAAGGGAATAGGTAGAAAGAGGAAGTCATGGCTGCGAAATATTCGAGACTGGACAAACATGACTGTAGACGAATTATTCCACGTTGCAAAAGACATAGAAGCTTTTAAAATGTGGTCGCCAACCTCCGTTAATGGGAACGGCATAGGAAGAAGAAGAAGTCCAAACGTCTAGAGAAAACAACCAGCGATGTCATGTAAACCAACCGGCTGACGCAATATTCATTTTTAAGAAACTTGCCAGTATTACTGTAACCGCAAAAGTGTAAGATCTTATTTTTTTGTGTGATTATTAATAAACGATTATGGATAATACTGATTCGAAAGGGTCCGGTAAAAACAAAATTATGACTTAAAAAAAAGAGGAAGACTACTGGCCGGATGTTAGAGGTCTCTAAAATGTTTGAAATTATCGACCATGAAGCTCGACATCCTTGTAACTGCTAAGGTTGAAGTTCTTAATGTTGAAGGTAATTAATGAGAAGCTAAGAAACAACCAAGTTACATAACTAAAAGAAGAAAATAACATCCAACGAGAAATCAATCAATTCGAAGAAATAATTAAGGAAAACTAAACAAGATCTGCTAAAACCAAACAAAGAAACAAAGAAGAAATCTTGGATGACTCCAGAAATACTTCACTTAATGGAACGCAGGAGGTTAAATAAAGGAAATATAGATGAGTATAAAAAAGTACAGGCTTATATCAGAAGAAAAATAAGAGACGCTAAAGAAAAAGAAGCTGTAGAGAAATGTAAAGAAATAGAAACACTACAAGACAAGCATGACAATTTTAATGTACACAAAAAGGTAAAAGAAATAACGGGTACTTTTAAAAAGCGAACACAAATGAAACTCATAGACACCAATGGAAAATTAATCATTGACACCCAAGAGATGAACGACAAATGGAGAATATATTTGGAGACACTTTTTCAAGATCAAAGAACGGATTATAGGCATCCATTTTCAGAGAGGATGACGGGCCCGGACATACTTAAATCCGAGGTAGAGGAAGCAATAAAACGGATGAAAAGCAGGAAAGCTGTAGGGCCTGATAATATCGAACCTGAATTTTTAAAACTCTTGGAGGAAGAAGGAATAAATTGGATCACGGCTGTCTTTAATAATATATACAATACAGGAATCATCCCTGATAAATGGTTAGAATCAGAATTCATAGGCATATCTAAAAAATAAGGGGCTAAAACAGAATATCGAACAATTAGCCTAATGAGCCACATGTTAAAATTGTTTCTTAGAGTCATCCATGGAAGAATTTATAAAAGTGCGAGGAACAAAATAAATATCGGACAGACAGTTCGGCTTCATTAACGCAGTGGGTACCAGAGAGGCACTTTTCGGAGTACATGTATTGATTCAAAGATGCAGGGACGTTAACTACGACGTATACGCATGCTTGATCGACTATGAAAAGGCATTTGACAGAATTCAACATCAAAAGATGATAATAATTTTAAAAGAGGCAGACCTGGATGACAAAGACCTCAGAATAATTTCAGAACTCTACTGGAATCAGACCGAATACATGAAAATTAACGGAGAAGAAACAGATCACATAAAAATACTACGTGAAGTTAAACGGGGATGTATTCTATCGCCGTTGATATTTAATATGTACTCAGAGAAAATTTTTAACGAGGCTTTTTACGGAATAGACGAAGGCATCCTTCTAAATGGTGAAAGAGTAAACAATGTTAGATATGCCGACGACACCATGGTGATAGCAGATAGTTTAGAGGGACTTCAAAGGGCTAATGAACAGAATAAACGAGTACAGTCAACAGTACGGACTAAACATTAATATCCACAAAACGAAACAAATGATTATCAGCAAGGAGAATATAAACGGGGCTCATCTATACATTAATGGGACGCAGATGGAGCGAGTAAAACAGTATTGCTACCTGGGACTTATTATAAACGAACAGTGGAGCAATGTGCAGGAAATAAAGTGCCGCATAGGGAAAGGCAAGAACAGTCTTTAACAAAATGATCGCCTTCTTCAAAAGTCACAAAATATCCCTAGATATTGTTCTAAAGCTATTTTCTATGTGGTATTTTAAATTAATTACTATTTAACTGGGAATAAGCCACAATTAAAGATAAAAATACGTTTTATTGACGTTTCAATTTCCACTTCGGAAATCGTTCTTAAAATGCAAACAATAAATTAATAATGATTAATAATTAATAATTTACTGTTTGTATTTTAAGAACGATTCCGAGTGGAAATGAAATGTCAATAAACGTATTTTTATCTTTAATTGTGGCTTATTCCCAGTTAAATAGTAATTAATATCCCTAGATACAAAAATGAGACATTTAAGATGCTATGTTTTCTCTGTATTGCTCTACGGGGCGGAGACATGGACGCTTACAGACACCACTATTAAAAAACTTGTAGCATTTGAGATATGGCTTTATAGAAGAATGCTGAGAATATTGATTGACAGTTTCCATGATGCAAATTATGCATATAGAGTTCGAGTTCACGATTGTGATAGTCCGATGTGTGCCAAAGCTTTTTGATCCATTCTTGGAATTACAAAAAATACCATAAATTTTATAAAGAAAAGCCTCAAACGGAATGGTGCAGCTCTTAAGGACAGACGTGGAAAGCATAGTGCAACACATAGGAAGCTGGACAACATAACAAAAGCTTTGGTATATCGCTGCCTAAGAATTACAAGGATGTATGATACAAAATGTAGAAACTGAGAAAAATGACTTTGAATATTTTGACCATTAGATTTGGTATACAAGAAAGTATATTTGCTTTTGTTTTAAACATAATAAATAAAAGTTTAATATATCTAATATATCTACTTTAATATAATTAATTCTTACTTGAAAATTACTGTTAATTTTAATATTTATCCATAAAAAATAGCATTAGCAAAAAAGAGTTACGAGGAATGATTTCTCTGTATAGTAATGTGGTGATTTGAGTCCTCTGGCAGATACAAAACATGATATCTTTTACACCACTTACAAAAAAAGAGTTATTCATTTTGAGTTAGTAGTCCGGTTATTCAAAGAACATCTGCATAGAACATCAGTTAAATATAAAATTTGCTATGAATAACTTAATAACTGATTTTT
The DNA here is from genome assembly GCA_918026665.1 of Diabrotica balteata. Lineage (NCBI taxonomy): Eukaryota > Metazoa > Arthropoda > Insecta > Coleoptera > Chrysomelidae > Diabrotica > Diabrotica balteata. Next base: position 22,588,416 of record OU898283.1, read on the forward strand.
AGAACCCCGCTAAACTTTAAAATTGCTCTTCTGAAAAGTTGATGACACATGACTTATCAGCTTATATCTTTTACTCACAGATTTTGTTTTATAAAAAATAATTTTCAAAATAAATAGTTTAAAAATAACATAAAATATTTCAAAAAATAAAATTTTTCAAAACGTTTTTGGTCGGGTGGGGCCATCACCAGTGAAACCTAAAAGTATATTTCTACTTGAAAATGATATAAAAAAAAATTTGACTGTGATATTTCTAAATATGTGTAAAAATACTTACATTTTAAATAAAGTTGAAACTAGGTTGTAAAATAGGTTTAAAGCCTTTAAATTAGATGACAATCATGGTTATATTTATCAAAATAACTAACTCGACCTCGTGTAGTATTAGTTTTAATACAAAAGTTATAACCGTAGCTGAAGATACAATGAATTATCAAATAGTTTAAAAAATGTTGGACTTTTAAGTTAGCAACACTGATATGTTATTTTTAATTAAGAACATATCTCTAACAGGTATATTTCCGCACGCACTGAAATTAGCATTAGTTAAACCTCTGTTTAAAAAGGGTAATCCTGAATTTCTGGAAAATCATCATCCTATCAGTCTGCTTCGTTCTTTCTCCAATTTATTTAAATTAGCGATGTGTGTAACGTTATTATTTCTCTTATCTGAAAATTTATTTAAAAGTCAAGCACAGCGTGGCTATTTAAAGGGAAAATCGTTAGATGTGCTGTTTATAATTTTATGGCAAAAATTATTGCCGGTTATGAAATAAAACATCTTTCTCTAGGAATCTTTTTAGATTTGGAGAAGACTTTTGAAAGTTTGGACCACTTATTTTTACTGGAGAAATTAAAAACAAACAAAAATTGCCTGTTTGAATAAAATCTGAATCACAGTTTGATGGCATTCTTTTTCTTCTTTCGCCCAATATATCAACCGGTGTTTCTTCATCAAGCTTTGACGGACTACCACATGTAGCTGTAAAGAATTTTTATCCTTTGCATGGTTACGTAATGCAGTTTTTTTGAATATGTCCACTTCTTCTTTAGAATTTTTGTTGAACATATTACACAAGCAGTAGATTCTACGCTAAATTTATTGGATAAAATTCCCATTAACAGGACTTTTGTTTATTGCTTATAGAATAGAATCGAATAGAAATATGCTTTATTGTCACTGAAAATTATTCAACAATTTTAATGACAACGCTTAAAAAAATCAGTCAAATAGTACAAAAAGTATAAAACAAAACAAAAATAATAAAAAAACAGAACAATACAATTTTAAATTAGTAAAATTATTGTATAACTTACATAATTTGTACAGACAACAACAAATGAAACAAATTGTAGCCAGTGCTTGAGACACCCAAATGTAATTATAAACAATACTAATTTTGTTTCTTTGTTATACACTAAGAAACTCGTCAACTGAATAATATGGTCTTTCAAACAAATAAATTTTTGTCATCTTACGAAACTTAATGAAAGATGTTGCGGATTTAACTTCCCTTGGAAGGTAATTATAAAGTTTTCTTGCACTATATAAAATAGAATTCTTTACTAGCTGAGTGGACGGGATCGGTAAATAAACGTTACAATCCGAATTTCTAATGAAGTAGTGGTCATGATCAGGTCTATCGGGAAAAATGTTTAGATACTTGCGAATCAAACAAACCGTTTCCAAAATAAATAAAGGGGGAAGCGTCAAAATTCCGTGATTTTTGAAGTACGTCTTGCAATGAGTTGTTTGTTTGAGACCAAATAGATAACGAATTACTCTTTTTTGAAACTTAAAAATAGTATCAAATTGGGCCGCTGTACTAGAACCGCAAAATGAAAGACCATATCGAAGATGGGACTCGAACAATGAGAAATATGCCATTTTGACAGAAGATAAATTTAGTTCTTTCAAAACAGATCTTATTGCAAAGCAAGCTGAGGCTAGTTTCTTACGAAATTAACGATACTGATTTGGTTCTCATTCAAAAGCAAGGGTTGAATGACTCCTTTATAAAATAATGCTACTGTCTTATCCACGTTAAAGCTAAGTAAGTTGGAGTCTGGCCAAGCCTTGATAATAAGCAAGTCAGCGGTCATAATTGAATAAAGCGTTGAAATATTAGAGTTGCTTCAAGTAATACTAATATCATCAGCAAATAGAAAAATTATAAAATAGAAAGAGCATAAGTCGAACTTTTACAAGCCTTTCAATAATCTTTGATAGTTCTGGTAATAAGGCAATAGGTCTATAGTTGTAGGCATCAGATTTTTCTCCACCTTTATGATAGGGAATAACGATGGCAGTCTTAAGGCAGGTAGGGAATGTACCTTTTTCAAGGGAATCATATACTAGCAAGACCATGACCTTCAAAACATTATGCGACAGATTTGAGAAAATTTTATTAGATAATCCATCTGTACTACAGGACGGTTTGCTTTTTATACTACGAATTGTTCGAATGAGTTCAGTCTTATCAACGTCAACGTTCAGTCTTATCAATGGTCTTACTTAAAAAGAAGGTATCAGCAATGTTTTTTTTAATTAGGGAGATAGGCAACTGGATCTAGTTATGGCGAAATAGTTGAGGTTATATTTTTACTGAATGCAGTGAATTTAGGAATGAAGTGATAAAACAACAAATGGGTATAGAGGGCACTATAGTTGAGGATATTGAGAGAAAACATCTCATATGGTATGGGCATCTGAGCCGAATGGAGGACGAAAGATTGCCTAAAAAAACGATGATGTGGCAACCCCCAGAGAAGAGGAAACGAAGAAGACCACCACAGAGCTGGAACTGGGAGTTAGGAAAGCGATTACCGGTCGAAATCTGGACTAAGACTTAACTCAAGACAGAATACAGTGGCGTTTGGGAGTCGGACAACGTCGTAAGACGTTATAAAACCGAATATATATATATATATATATATATATATATATATATATATATTTACTCACATTAACAAAGTAATCATTTAGATTTTCGGGGTAAGGAAAAGAAAAGGTTTGATTCGCTGCACTGGTTTTATTTCGAAAAACGTTTATTATTGACTAAGTTTTTTTTTGAAATATTTTGGAGCTTGTTAGGCGATTATAAAACTAGGATTTTTTGGCTACTTTAAGTAGTTATAAATAGCATTTTCTGTACTTATTAATATAATCAGAGATGGGGATACTGTCAATAAATTTTTCAATATATAACAAAGAATGCATATTCCTCGCAGATATGCGAATGCCTTTGGTAATCCAAGGTTTGTAATTTTTTGGCCTGTTGTTTAATAGAGGAAATGGTGTATTAAAAATAGATACAAGTCTATTTAGACAATCACTAACATTACAGTCAATGTCCTCAGAAGAAAAACTCCAGTCAGAAGTCAAGCATGAATTATAGAATTTACGAAAGTTTTGAGTGGAAAAAATCCTACCTTATAGTCGGGTTTTTAAGTGGGGGGTGTTTTTAAACTGCTAAACTTGGTATATACTGCTTCATGATAAGAAAGTCCCCATTAATAACTGTAAAATCGACGTTAGCTGGTGGAAAATCAGAGACCACATAATCAATTGTCGAGGATGATGTTTTTGAGATTCTTGTTGAAAAATTAACGTGCATTGTGTGACCATATGATTCAAAAATAGCTACCAATACAGTTGGATCGCACAAACAGCAGCGTAGTCAATAATAAAAATCACCACATAAAATTTTTCTGCTTTTAATGGGGAGAATATCTGACAAATTTAGCGGGCTCTGAAAAAATAGTTCAGTATCAGAGCTAGGTGATCTATAATGTAAATAATGTATAGGTTAAATTTCTTATTATAAATCAAAGAAAATTCGAAGTTGTTTTCACCCAGTAAATAGTCATATTTCGAAACTGAAGAAAAATTATTGTTATTAGAAAGAATCAGGGTGCCATCATAAGCTGAACTTGGACGATCATACCTAGCAATTGTGGTATATTCTTGAAGGAAAATTGACTCATTAACTTCAAGTCAGTGCTCCGTCACTGCAACTAACTGGGGAAACCCCAATTCTTCCAGAAACAAAAATAACTCGTCTGTCTGCCTTGGAGAAGTGGTGAAAAAGTAATTTTGATGACATTCGCTTGATCTTTGCAGATGGATAATTCTTTCAGCAGCGATAAAGGACCTAAACGCAGCTAGATCTTTGTCTACTCAGCTGGACCAATTCCATAGGCATCATGAAATTTTAAAATAAATTTTTCGCAGATCTTCTATAGTCATGAAAAGTCCTTCAGAAGTCAAGAATAGTTTGATGCCTGTTTTCGTAAAATTACCATAACAAACGAAGTAGGTTGGTCGTACAGAAAGGCAAGATGCAGTTTGATGGCTTTTAATATCTCTGGTTCTCTTAATCTTGCTAGAAGATATCGATTGTCGGAAGGGTCCGTGTTCATGTTATTACTCCTATTTCTTTACATTTTTATATTTTTCTGTAATAATTCACAAATTCTACCAATAAAGTAACTTTAAAGAAATAAATATAATTTAAAAAACTGCAGACCCATATCAGTCTTGTATAAGCTATTTGTGAAAATAATTACATTGCGGCTAACAACCAAACTGGATAGTTATCAGCCCTCAAGAGCAAGCAGAATTTAGAAGAGGTTGTAGCATCATAGATCATATACAAGTAATAAGAACACTAGTTGAAAAATCAAACGAATTCAATATAACACTCTGGATAGCTATAGCATAGCTTTCAGTATTTCTATCTAACAATAATCTATTTATCTAACAAACGAATTTCGGGATAAAACTGGACAATAATATTATAAAAAAACTTGTGAAATGGAAGATGTTTTTTTCCATGGGCTTGATTCGGAAGATTACAAACAGTATTTAAATCAAACTTTTGAAAAACTTTAAAGGCAAATCTTTCGATCAGTATATGCTCAAATGAAACTCAAATATGAGCTTTTAACTAAAACATAGTTCACAAACACCAACTGACTCAGAGTGTTATGGAACGCAGAATGATCAACATTGAGTTCACCGATCGCAGGTTCAATAAAAAAATAACAAGACAAACAAAATTTACAGATATAATCTAAAAGATTTTCGTGTTAAAATGGAACTAGACAGGATACATACAAAGAACAAAAGACAACTGTTGGACAAAGCGAATTGTTGAATGGACACCAAAAGCAAATAGGAGAAGTAACATCAGAATTCAAACCAGATGAACTGATGACATCAACGAATGGCTAGTCACGATATGATGCAAAATACAACAAACAAAAATGAATGGACACACCTAAAGCAGCCTTACATTCGACAATGGATGGAAAGCTGTTGATGGTGATTGTAATTGTGTATTTTATATTACTTTTGTATCTTGATACTATTCGCTTCAATTGGAGTAATTTAAATTTCTTTGTTTTTCAGTCCTTGTGTGTCAGTTCTTTATGCACAAGTGTGCACAATTCTTGTGCTTAAAGATATTTCTATTTTTCTCTATTGATGCTATTATACTCTATTCTAATTACAAAAACAGACAAAATTGATTAACCTAATTTAAATGATATGGAAATTTTGTATACAACAGAATAGTCAGTTAATTTCGATGTGTCATAATATACAGTGCTTTTCAGACAAAAACTATCCACCTTAAGTAACTTTTAACTTACAATTTTTAGGAAAAACGCAAAAACACGTCAATTAATCATTGAAGTGGGAGATATTATATCATATTCAAGGTTGCTGGGAAATGCACCCTCTCACACCCCGTATCATCCCTTTATTTTTTTTTAATTACTTCCCCCTTTTTTATTTGATATTTGGATTCTCCTCTTTATACCGATTTCAGAAATGTATGAAACATGATGCTTGAAGTGATTAGTTTATGAGAAAAATAAATACAAAATCAAGAAAAATAGATTGAAAAAAAATATTATTTTTAACAATTTTATTACACACATTTGGAATGAACATTTTACTACTAAAAATTTTTACAATTATTCTTCAAAATGACCCTTACTTCCATACAATAGTACAAACTATTTTGAAATTATTTTACGACATTATTTAACACGTCTGCATTTAATTGTCGACATTCATCCTCTATTCTTTGTCGTAAATCATCTAGAGATTCTGGTTGAGTAACATTATTTTGTTTTTAAATTTCTCATAAGAAAAAGTCTATGGGTGTTTAATCCGGTGACCTACGTGGCCAATCCTTTACTTGTCGTCTTTTACCTATCCAAGGACCGGGAAACGTTTTGTTTAAAAATTATCGCACAGGTAAAGCCAAGTGTGGAGAGGCTCCATCATGTTAAAATTCAACGAAATCTTCGGAAAGGTTATCATCATTTTCTACTGTTGTTCTAATACGATCAACCGCTTGCCTAAAGAATTCAAGATACGATGCACCATTTCAGTTTCCAGTGATAAAGAAGGGTCCAATAATGTGATCACGTAGGATACCACACCATACGTTCAAACTTTGAGGATGCTATGTGTGAAATTCGCGTACAATATATGGATCACTCTCAGCCCAGTATCGGTAATTATATGTTCACCAAACCGTTTCATAAGAATGAGCATTTATCCAAGAAGCAAATATTGTTTAACAATTGTGGATTGTTAATGATGCATTGTATTATTAATTCGCAAAAGTCGGGACGACGACCAAAATCTTCTTCATTTAGCTCTTGTACTAATTTAATTTTATATGGATGAAACTTAAATTTATGGAGGACTCGGAAGGCTGTAGAAGATCAAACACCGATTGCTCTGCTTACTGTTGACAGTAACTGTAATTTGTTAAGCCTCTAAGTTAACTTGCCCTAAAACAGCTACTTGGATTGCTTCGTTATTTACAAGTCCCTGTCGGTTATGTTTTTTATTGCTAACTGACCCTCTTGCTCTAAATTTCTGCATCAGTTCAATCACATACTTATGAGTTGTATGTCTATTGTGATGTGTTTCAATAAAAATTCTAGCAGCAGCTCTTGCACAATTATTATTTTTGTAGTATACACTTACAATTTAGATTCTTTCTTGCAAAGTGTACACCATTTCAGCGATCAAATTGCACACGTATCAAAATAGGCTGTTACTTACAAGTTATAACAAATTGTCGTTGGTTATAACAGATTAAAACAAATGTAAAAATATATCAAAACCTTTGATAAAACTTAATAAAACTGGAATTTTTTTTGTTTCTTGGTTTTTGAAGGTACTACAAATAGTACGGTTAAATATTTAAAAAGTTTAAATTATGCTACAACCTATTTTGTTACAGTCAATTAAGGTGAGAGAGATACTATCTTATTAAGAGTAAAATTGTCTATCTCATAAACTAATCACTTCAAGCCAAAGGTATTATACATTTTTGAAATCAGTACAAAAAGGAGAATCCAAATATAAAATAAAAAAGGGGGAAGTAATTTAAAAAAATAAAGGGTTGATACAGGGGGTAAGAGAGTGCATTTTCCAGCAACCTTAAATATGATATAATGTCTCCCCCTTCAAATATTAATTGACGTGTTTTTGCGTTTTTCCAAAAAATTGGAGGTTCAAAAGTTATTTAAGGTGGATAGTTTTATCTGAAAAGTACTGTATAACACAACTTAGTGTTTTCGTATATTTTTAACAATTTTGCATTACTGCGAACACCAGATTAAAATTAAGTAGAAAAGTTTTATACAAATGAATTCCATTCCATCCATAAAACTAAAGAAATTGCAATACCATTCTAAATTTATACTACCATTAAAAATAAGAAGTAATATAGCACTTTGCAAAAGAATGAGGCATAAAAAAGTTAATCAAAATAATTCTAATAATGAAATTTAAATTAGATTTTCTAAAAATATGTTCAGTTAATTTAATTTTTATATATAGAAATAAATCTTTCAATAAAGCGTACATTGAAATATTCAGTATCGATATATAAAACTTTCAAATACGTACTGCAAAACTGTAAAATCGTCATTTTTACATATCTAAGAATAAAGAGTAAGTATCTATGCATTATTTGAATATTATAAAACCTAAAAAGTATTCGAATCTGTTATGGCCATCAATTCAGTGCTACAGCTTTGAGATTAGCACTGGGTGCCTTCAGAACTAGTCCTCTTAGTAGCTTACAAGTTTTAGCGAGAGAATCATCTCTGTATATTAGACACCAACAACTATCCCTAAACTATATAGGGAAAATATCAGCACAGAAATAACATCCAGTATTCTCCAAATTTGTCATTCCAGTATCGGTTCTACAAAACTAACTAAAAATAGTACTCCCCTTATAAAACTAGACATGGATAAGCTAAATCGATCTCCACAAGTCAGTGTAAATTTTCGTCCATGGACAATCCAACCACTTATCATTGATTTAACCCTCACAAAATCAACATACAAATCCGATTTTCATTAAACACTTGTACTCGAAGTGATATCTCATTATCCTAATTATCTTCAAATTTTCAGTGATGCCTCTAAAGCTCATGACGAACATGCTGCTGCATACTACTGTAAATACACTACTCACACTATATCCATACCTACAAACTGCTGCATCTCACAGGCGAGACCACAGCCATTTGAAAGACCTTAATTTTCTTCAAAACGCGTAGTGAGAATAAATGTGTCATCATCACTGACTCATTAAATGCTCTATTAGGTGTAAAACAAATATACCCTACAAATCCAATATTTCGGGCTATAACAAATGAGATAAATAATAATTCAATCAAATTGAAAAGAAGTAGCATTTATCTGGGTACCGTCGCATGTAGGAATCGCTGGAAATGAGAAAGTGGACAGCCTAGCAAACACAAGTCGAAATAAACTCACAATACACAATCAAATCAAGAAATTACCCATACTTCGATCTCAAAAATCTAATTAAAGACCACTGTATGAACATATGGCAAAACTACTGAAAAGATTCAGGAACCAAACTATATGAGATTTATTCCCTTGTGAAGACCATCTTGAATAATCCATCCAATAGAAGGGACCAAGTAATAATTAACCGACTAAGAATTGGACACACTGCACTGACCCTTAAATTCTTAATCAACAAAGAATCTTCTCAAACCTGCAGAACTGTTCTCTCCCAATGAAGGTGAAGTATATTCTGATTGAGTGCCAGTACCACGAAGAAACAAGAAGAAAATATGGAATCTCAGATGACATCAAAACCACTTTAACCATAAACACTGACCATGTAATAAATTATTTAAAGGATGTACGTTTATATACATCAATTTAATGTATATAAAATTATTTCTTGTGTACGTTACTCCACTAATAACGCTGCGTGGTTGATTATATGTTATATGGATTGTCGCCGATATTAGACAAAATATTTTTAAACAATTTTGGGCTTTGCAAACTTATGAAAGTCAGAATAATTTTATAGCTGCTTGAGTTAGACAGCAAGGTATCAAAAGAAAAAGGAACAAGGAAAGTAACTTAAGAAAGTTTTCTCGCGTATATCATTTAGATAATAACATTGTATGTAGAAATATGTTTATCAAATCATTACAAATCTCTACGAAAAGAGTTGATACTGCTCTAAAAAAATTCTCTGCTGGAATTGTTAAAGACGTAAGAGGTAATTCTGAAAATAGTAGTAAAAATAAAAGACTACCTGATAAAATTAAAAAAAGTGTAATTAAACACATTAGTTCTTTTCCAACTTATGCGTCCCACTACTGCAGGGGTGAAACTGAAGCTAAGTACTTGCTTTTCGATTTAACTCTTAATAAAATGTACAATCTTTTTTTGGAAGACCAAAACTTAAAAATTGCTTTTTCTACCTACAAAAAAATTTTTTACGAAAATTTCAATTTAAAAAGGAAAGCACCTAGCAAAGATACATGCAACACTTGCGATCAGTTAAAAACAAAAATAAAACGTTGTCAAAATGACCCTGAGTTATTGAGCAATACCAATATTTTACACAACCAACATTTAGAAAAAGCAGAACACGCAAGATATGCTATGAAAAATGATTTAGAAAAAGCTAAATCGAGAGAACATGTTAAAACAGAAACACTTACACTTATGACATGGAAAAAGTAATTGGGCTCCCAAAACTGCCCACTAACATAATCTATTATAAAAGACAGCTTTCTCTTTATAATGAACGAATTTACCAAGGATCCAATAACCAGCCATATTGTTTTATATGGAAAGAGGGCACCGCTGAAAGAGGAGCACAAGAAGTTGGTTCATGCTTGAAAGTTATGATTGATAAACACCTTTCACCTGAAACTGAAGAGCTAAATTTATGGTCTAATTCTTGCGGTGGTCAGAACCAGAACCTAAAAATTGTCCTTTTTCTCAAAAGTGTACTAGAAACACATAAATCATTGAAAACAATAAATTTTAAATATCTGATGCCTGGCCATAGTTACCTACCCAATGACTCTAATTTTGCAAAGATTGAAAGTGCTTTAAAAGAACAAATTAGAATCTACACACTTAAAGAGTTTGAGGATGTGGTGGTAGAATGTTCAAAAAAGCGTAAGTTTATCGTTCACGAAATGGTAAAAGAAGATTTCCTAGGCAGTAAAGAAATTGAGAAACTTATTACTAACAGAAAAATAGATATACTAGATAATAAAGTCAGCTGGTTAAATGCCAGAGTAATTAGAATTATTAAAGATAAACCCTTTTCAATATTTTTTAAGTCAACTCATGAAGAGGGTCAGTTTCAAGAGGTTAACATAAAAAAAGGCATAAGAGGAAGACAACAAAAATATACGCACAATTTTTTTTCTTCAAAATTCGAACTTTTATATCCAGAAGGGAAAGCTGTTTCCGACAAAAAATTAGCTGATATAAAAAGTTTATTACCTCTTATTCCCAAAGATGTTCAGGATTTTTATAAAAATCTTCAACATAGAAATTTCGATGATGACATAGATGGGTTTGGTGATGAAGCTGACTTTGAATTCGGAGAATAAGATTAGAATATATTACCACATATTATGAGGTTCTGCGAGCGCTTTACTTTTGTATTATTGTCGTATTTTTAAATAAAAATTGTTATATAAAAAGATCCATGTCTCATTTTCCTATATATACCAAAAGAACCAAACGCCAAAATATTAAAAATAAACTATTTTTTTTTTAATTTTTAATTTTTTTTTAAACTATACATTTAATTCGCACTTGAGCTATTCATATTACCTCAAAACTTCTTTATATTTGGATACAGTGATTTATAGTACAATTATAAATTTAAGTGTGATTTTCTCGAAATATAAAAAGTGGCTATTGGCTCCTTTTCCAGTAACGCCCTACATATTATGTTAAAATAAAAAAAATAATAATAAAGAGTAAGTATTTGTACATTTTTTGAATGTTTGTAAACTTAAAAGTATTCGAATCTTATATGGCCACATGGTGTATATGACGAAATAAATATTTCATATATAGATATGAGATTTTCTTTCTTGGATTCTAAGTTTCTTTTTAAGATCTAAGAGCATCTACTTTTGTTATTCTGTAACATTTTGAATTTGATTTTTAATTTCAGCTACGGTGATTACAGTCTTTTAGTAAAAGTTTTACTAAATCTTATTTGAGTTACGAGTAGATACCAAGAAAAGTTTTGGCTTTATTCTTTTTAATTTTTTTGTAAATTCAAATAATATAAAAAAATTATTAACAATATTTTAAAGTTCCAAAAAAACTTACCCTTTAGAGCTAGACGATAGCTGAAGGAAAATCTTCAGGGGGTGATGCAGGAGTTCGCAAACCAAAAAAGCGCGCGAACCGGAAAGAAAGTCTACACCACGGCCAACTAGGACAATGCAAACCAGAGCGAGCGGCGGCGCGTCAGGTATTGCGATCGGCAACGGGAAAAGGATGATATCTAGGCGGCTATGATTGCGAGTTGCAAAATGCGACTGTCTGTTGCTACTCTTGGCTTGCGCCGAACACCCGAAATTTCAAAATATTAAGTACAAAAAAGTTACAGACGAAATATTTGACGAAAACCAAACAATGGTAAAAAGAGTTTTGATCATTGTTTGTTTGTACAGAGTCAAAACAAAAACATGTAAGACCAAAATTATGTTTATTTTTTTCCAGACCATGTATTGTAATAAGAATAATTATTTAGATTTTTGAATATTAAAAAATATAAAATATTATATATTTAAAGTATTAAACTATTATTTATTCAACACTTTGACTGACATGTGTATACCTGGGTATAAAGAATGGCCAAGTTCAAACAGCTCCGTATATATTTACGTATTCACAGTCAGTAAAAATCGTTTGGCCCTGTGTATACCACAAGAGCACACTTTACATGTATTTCTAACAGGATTTAACTAACAGGATCTTTGCCTGGAAAAAAGATACTCCGTCATTTTTCTATAAGTAGTTGAGATTTTTAAAACTTAAAGGCTAATTAATTTTGATGTAAAAGTGTTTATTGTAATAAATTATTAGACAGAATATATACAATAATACAATATAAAATAAAGTAATAACACTAATTCTAACTTATACTAAATGACTATTTTGACAAAATTTTGTAACTACTTATCAAAAAAACATTCTAAGTAGAGAAATTTTTGTCACAGACTTGGCATTTAGTAGTAGCTTGACTAGTTTTATTGATTGCATACTGTCGTCCATGGTCATCTTTATTTCACATAGCTTCCGGTTTATTGTTGACGTCAATTCTACCTGGAACATCAATACAATTCAGTTTAGGTTTGGTGGTAAGCATCAGAACATCTCGCTTATATTTCCATTTAAAAATGACAATGCCGTTTCTCTCACTTTCTACAATATCACCCTTCTTCAGTTTGCTTGCCAGTAGTTCTTTCGGAATTCCTTTCCGAGTTTTTGGTAGTGTTCCTACTGGGTGCGTTTTTCTGTTTGTAACTTTTCAGGTAGCTCTAAGCTGGTGTACCAGTTGTCAGTGTACAGTGTTATTGCTTTATCGAGATATTTATCCTTATGGACAAATACTGGTTCAAAAACTACTTTAGTTGCCACAGACATGCCATCAATTTTATCTGCATCACAATAAATTTTGTAGGATACAACCCATTGAGGCATAGTTTAAAGAGTTTGATTTCAAATTTATGTTTCTTTCCTTTCACATATTGGCGAAATTTTAAACGCCCGCAAAATGGTACAATCGTTTTATCTATGCAGATATTTTCGTCTGGTACTATAAACTTTTTAAATTTGGAATTTAGCAAAGTTAACAGAGACTGAACTTTGTACAATCTGTCTTCTGCTTAATATAAATAATTATTTGCGAAGTGCCACATACGCAACAAAATTTCAAATCTATTTCAAACATATCTGCTGCAGCTTTTGACCAGAATAAATCTGAATTTCTCTAATAATCAGCCAGTTTAGGTTTATGGTCCAGAACCATCCAAATAAGTGTTTTTGGTAGGACGATAAATGTAGATTGAAGCCAATCTTTTGGAATCTGGCCCGTATCGTAGATGTCGTTAAAGAGCTTGACAATAATGTCTAGGTTTTCTTCATTAAGTAACTTGATTTTTTCTGCGTACATATCATTTGCTCCTGGGGTTTTGTTACTTTTTATTAGTTTGATAGCGTAAACAATTTCAGCTTTCAAAATACTTAGGTCATATAAATGCTCTCCCAGTTGTAGTGGTTTTTGTGTTCTGTCATCATTGAACAAATTGGCTGTGTACATTTTCCAAGTATTAAGTATATCGCAAGGGTCCGTTAATAGTTCATTTTGGTCATTATGTATATCAGTGACTTATTTTTTATTGAAGACACCAGCAATTTCCTTTATTTTCTTATGAAGATTAAATCTGTCGCCGAGTTCATATAGGTTTTCAGCCTCGGTGTAAAGTGTAATCATCCAGATCTTCTTCGCCGCTTTAATTTCTTTACGAATTTGACTGTGTATATTTCGGTACCGTACTTGGTCCTGCCTAATCTTATACTGCCTGCGTTGTTCCATTATCTTTAATTTTTCTTCTGTCATCCACTCATTCTTGGTAGTTAATTTACTCTCCAGTAGAAAAGTGTTGTTCACCTCATCAAATGATTCTTTTATGGTGGTCCATGACTTTTCAACATCATCCTCAGTTGCCATATTAGAGAACCTATTGTTTATTTCCTCTGTGTACGCTTCACTTGTTTCACTGTTTTTGAGTTTCTTAATGTTTACTGATGCCTTCTGGTGTTTTTTTAGCTATAGCGAGCCTCAGTTTGCTATTTGCTACTAAGAGATTGTGATCGGATCCCATGTCTGCTCCGGGTAATGCAGATACCTTAGTAATAGCATTCCTGTACCTTCTATTAATTGTTACATAATTATTTGGTTTCTTATAATGCCCTGATGTCCGTCCCTCTGTCGTTTCTATAACCAAGACCCTATTTTCCAACTACGTGATCTACGGCTCCTTCCCCAATTTTTGCGTTGAAGTCTCCTAATACAATATTAATTTCGTGATTCTTAGTTACCTTTAAGGCTTCGTCTAGATGTTGATAAAATTGATCTAGTTTTTTTTCTGGCTTGTCTGCTGTAGGTGCGTAGACTTGTATAGTATTTATGTTAACTTTTCCATGCAACTGAATAAGTATGACTCTTTCGGAGATCGGGACAAAGTTCTTCACGGAGACGCGCAAATTTTCGCTTATCAGAACTTCCGCCCCATGTCTGTGGTGAGGGTCTGTGGTATCATTGCATGAGTACTAAATGGTTTTTACCAGTAGTATTAATGTGCCTTCCCCTCGCAATTTGCTTATGCCGAGAATATTGATGTTAATTCTGTTCATTTCCTGAATTAGATTTTGTAGTTTGCCTGCTGCAAATAAGCTTCTGACATTCCACGTAGCAATTTTGGTTATCTTATCAAATTGAAACCGGGAGATTCTTCGCACCCCTTGGCCATTTAAGGCCTGCCCGGGACTAGGGGCCGTTTGTTTTGTTTCTTCCAACATGACAAGAAAAAATCTACGGACGGATGTCCTGAGAAATAATGCGGTAGTTTTCTAGTTGCTTTCCGCATCGCAGTACCGTAGCCCTCGAACTGTTTCAGTCTCACCTACGGTATTCTAGTAAGAAGTCGGTTTAGGATCATTTACTTTACGCCTAATTCTAGCACTGGTGATCGCTGCTGCCCTTCACCAGGTTGATTCTATACTATCCATAGAAACAGGGTTGCCACTTTCGTTGAATTCACTGTACCGAATACTATGTTCTCCACCTTTATCACCGTTGTTGTCTTCACCCGTATCCCTGGGCAAGGGATACCCTGGGTCCCTATCTGAACTTAGCCATCTACTAGCTCCGGCCTACCGAAGCAAGAGATGCCCACCCCCGCGACATGGTCGCGCCAGACAGGAATTACTCATAGGAGAGACAGAGAAGGTGGCTCTGTGCCCTATGAGCCGAGTTAATGGGAATGTGTGATTCCATTCCCAAAGGAAATTATTTTTTAAATTGTTTTAAAGAGTATCAATGCAATACTTAACTCTGTTAAATTAATAAGACATAATATCAATCACATAATATAAAATTTAAAAATAAAAAAAATATGAAATAAAGCTTTGGTCTAGTCTACATTACTGCCTACTGTATTACTTTTTGGTATTATTCAACTACAAATAATGAAAATCCTTAAATTTTAATTTCTCTATTGCAACCTTTTTGTTTGACGTTTTTCCTTACATTTTTGTAATTTATTAGTCTCGCTAAGACCTAATATACAAATACTTACCCCGGAAAGGTGGAAGGTACATTCCAACGAGATTGAGTTCGCAACTCAATTTACGAAACAACATTTATTCGAGCTGGCAAGGGTGATTGGTAGTATCCTTAGCCCCAGTACTATTTATGGTCCATTTATAACAAATTGTTTGTAGAGTGTGATTACAGTTTCTTTTTTCTTTACTGGCAAATCTTATAAAAGAAATATTTTTATCAGAAATAAAAAAAATATTAATAAAAATCAATAACATCACAATGCAAAAAATTAAAAAAATGTACTGGTTATCTATAGGGTGATTGATAATTGTGATAAAGATCAGTAGATTCGATACATTAATAGGAAGCAATACAATTTATTAACTAAAATTGTGAGCAACGTTGAGATTCACATTACAAAATTAGTTAAAATGTTACAGGTGTTTGATAACATAATGGCAGATCACACTTGTGTTTTTTTTAATAAACTATCTGTATTTTATTTTATATTTGAAGTCTAATTCACTTCCTCATTACAACAGTATAAAAGTTTTATTTTGTTATACAGGGGTATTTACAAAGTTATAACCAATTTTCTATGAAAATCATAATCCCTAATAATTAAAAAGAATCAAAGAATAACTCAGATCTATTTTGATAAGTCATTAATGTTTTTTAAATTATATTCACTGTAGATATAATGAATGGATGTTAAAGAAGCCCGTGTGATAAATCATCACCAGCCAGCCAGCCACAAAAGTCAGCCATACACACATTCAATGTTAAGTTTATTATCGGTTTTTTTGCACCGAAAAAAGTTCAGTGTATTTATATGCTTTATACAGGGTGTTCAGAAACTCACCTGACAAATGAAGACAGGAGATTCCTCAGATAATTTTAAGAGAATATAATTAAATTCCCCTAGTCCGAAAATGCTCCTAAGGGTGTTAGAGCTCTTTAAAGATGGCGCCTTGTAGGGAAGGATGGGGCATTGTGAACCATCTAAGGAAGATATGCACATACTGTTAAACCAGAAATGATTTGTTTTGTTTAATTAATTAGGACGTTCATTAAACATTTAACTGTCATTTAGTTGCAATTGAAACATAATTTATTAACGTATTTTCAACAAAAAAATGACAACTGACTATATGTCAAAAGTTCTGAACTACTGACGAAAAGTCACACTATTTCATATCTAATGACTATGTTTGGTAAATAAAATCAAGTAAAAAGAATTTTTTTATTAAAAAATACTTAGAAAACCGGTAACAGAACATTAGTAAAAATAGACACATGTTATATTATTCAGAAATACAAAAATTGACACTGAAATTCTTCATCATCTTCTGGATCTATTCCCGCACATGCTTCATGAGCCATTTCAGACAGGCCGAGCAACGTACCATCCTTCTTCATTGGCTGATGAGGAAAACCACTCGTTACAGTAAAAACATTCAGCATCTTCACCATTGCCATCATCTTGTACTTGATGGTTACATTTATTTTTTTTCTTTCCCTTACCATCTTTGGAAGAACAAACTTTTATTTTTTTGTTACTTCTTTCACTATCTTCGTGCTTATCATCATTTATTTTTTTCTTAGCTTTTTCCTTTTTCATTGTTTCTATTGCCTCCTTCGTGTTTATTTCAAGTTCTAATTCTAGCTTATACGGACTAGATGTCAGTACAGCCGTTTACCTTTTTTTAGATTTCCTCTTTGGTTCATTAATTTACTTCTCTTTGGCAGAGGACGAATGTCTTTAGGGCTGTTTGCTCCAAATGAAGTTGTTGCTCTATTGTATGCAGGGGAAATTGTCAATTGAAAATCGTTACCAGTATGAAGCATTGCAAATGAGGTTGAAGCAATTACCTCATCTTGACTTAAGTGAGGCTCTGCAGTTGAAGTTGAAGGAATTGCCTCATCTTGACTTGACACTGGTAGAATATTATTCTCCAAATCTTTTTCAGTCGTAGAGCATGGTGCAAAATCGAGGTCTGTAAATATATTGGGATCATAAGGTACTATCCACAGTTTTTAAAAGCGTTAATAGCAGTCAAAGGTGTTGCAGCTTGTAAGAAAGCCTCACCAAAAAATTTTAGAGATTTGGAAAGCTGTTACCACTCTGCCTGGGTTGTTATTAAGAAACTTTTCTAATGCCATATCATAATATCGTGGCTAAAGGAGCCATGACACCAACATCGGTTGGCTGCATTCGATGGGTGGAATATGGAGGCAAACAAATGATATGTAATGTTTTTCCCTAGCCAAATTAATTACTTCTATGTTTTTTGTATGGCTGCTGTGTCCATCCAAAATCAATAAGATCGGATCGTCTTGACTTGGTTCGTTTGTTGAAGAAAATGTTTGAAACCATATTAAAAAGAGTTCACTATTATCCAGCCACTATCGCATAGGAGAATATTGAACCTGGAGGTGCACCAGCTTGAAGTTCGACTTTCATTCTTTTCTTGCAAAGATTAACATCGACGGTATGAAGATTCCATGATGATGACATGCAAATAACGGCTGTTGTTATTCCACATCTATCAGCAGAAGTAAGCCGTCCAATTGTTTCCGTCCTTTATTGCGCCAAGATTTTACTATTACATTTGGGGACTGTACCTAGACCTGTTTCGTCACAGTTAAAAACACGCGTTGGAATTGACATGTTTAGAATCTAAAGTAGCTTTATACAGATCAAAAAATTGTTTTACATTGTAACGATTAAAAGCTTCAGCTCTTGCAGCAGATGTTAATTCGGGTTTACGTAATGAAAGCCCTGGGTGCCGTTTTCGAAATCCGTATGCCCAATCTAAACCTGCAAGTTTGTTTGTTTTATTATATGGATGGTCATATGTTATTTTTTTCGGCTAACTGGAAGCTACGTGACGAAGATCAAGCAAAGTAATTCCGTATAAACGCTTCTCCATATCTAAGATATAATTATACAATTCTTCTTCCTGTTCCTTGGTAAAAACTGTTTTGTGAGAAACCTAGACCCTTTTCGTCAGGAGAAATTCTTGTTACTTTTTCTTTGCATCTGCAAATTAACGTTGCATTCGGGATACCATAAACTTTCATCATCATCAATCAGCCAATCGCGTCCACTGCTGGACATAGGCCTCCCTCAGTTCTTTCCAGTGTTCTCTACACTGGGCCCTTGTAGCCAGTTTCCCGCTACACGTTTAATGTCATCGGTCCATCTAGTCGGTGGTCGTCCTCAGCTTCTTTTATAATTTCTAGGCCTCCATTCCATAATACGTCTTGTCCACCGTCCATCTTGTGTTCTGGCTAAGTGCCCTGCCCAGTTTCCACTTAAGCGTCGTGGTTCTTTCGATGACGTCTTGAACTCCTGATCTTCGCCTGATTTGTTGGTTTGTTTATGTGGTCTCGAAGCTCACGTTCAGCATTGCACGTTCCATGGCTCGTTGTGTAACTCTAAGTTTATTCGCAGATTTTTCGCGTGAGTGTTAAAGACTCTGCTCCATAAGTTTGTACAGGTAAAACACATTGGTTATAAACCTTTCGCTTGAGACACATGGGATAAAGTGTCTTTAAAACTTTCGCGTGAGACACCATAAACTTTACTAGCTTTTAAATAGCCCATCTCCCCAGCTTTAACTGTCCGGATAGCATTCTTCAAGGCAACAAGAGACCAGCATTGTTGCTCAGTTTTCCTCACATAATTTCGTACCATTTCTAACTGCAAAAGAAGCATATAATCAAAAAAGTGTCAAGAAAATATAATGGGGCAATGTGAACCACTCCTAGTACCACGTTGCCCCATGCGTAGTACACATTCAAAATATGGAAATTAACGTACCAGTTCACAACGTATTAAAAGCAAATCTAATTATTAAAAGCACATTTTATCAATGCAAAACACAGTATCAAAAAGTTAAAATAATCATGTCTACTTACCGAGAAATCTTTAGTCAAAAGTAGTAAATTCCCTTAGATCAGCAGCGACGAAACACGTGTTTTTAATTATAACACGTCTGAACGTACTCCCCGTGCGTTCAAACTCATACTAAAAGTAGATAAGATGTCTACGCATATTTGTAGTAGTTACTAGATGCAGTGTTGCCAATTTTAAACAAAATAACCGTATGTGGTTTACATTACCCCATGGTCCATGATGCCCCACTCCTCCCCTAATTAATTTTTTTAAATACCTCCAGAACGCTTCTATGTAGAAAACCAAAAACTGGTGCAATTATTTATTTTTTAGCTTTGAACCAATTTTATCAATTTTTGAAAATATTTCGTTTTTTTCGTCATAAAAGTTAAATTAATATTATTTGCACTAGTTGGCCCTGGACCTGTCAACAGCAGCATAATCTATTTTTTTATTGTCTTGTCAGTTCGCCAAGTTTATATCTTAGTTTTTTACTTTGTGGAATTTAAATATAACTCATATAATTCATAATTCAACAACAATGGTTTTTACTAAAAGAGGAATACGCTGGTATGCTTTATTTTATTGCGAAATGAGGTGTAGCAGCACAACGAAGGTATCCCGAAAAATGTTTCAATCGTGATCTCACTCACTTAACATTTACAGCTCTTTATCACCAACTAAGAGAAACAGGTTGAGTTGTCCCAAAAATAATGGGCGACATGATGATATAACAGCAGCACATCCTATTTTAATGAAAGTTGAGCAAAATCCATAAATTGGGGTTAGATGTATCCCACAATTTCAAAATCTTCTGTAGAAAATTTCTTACACAACGAAAATTTATATCCTTTCTATTTTACAAAGGTACGACAACTGCCATAAGAAAATTTTCTTGCTTGATAAGAATTCTCTAGATCGGCTAGATGGTTAAAAAATCAGAAAAATCAAACTAAAGATTTGTTCAGATATATTTTGTTTTGCGACAAAGCTACATTAACAAAAAATGGAATTTTTAATGTGCATAATGCACAGTATTATTCGTACGTTTGAACAATCCGCATGTTGTTTGAGAATTTAAGCATCACCATAGGTTTAGCATGAACATCTGTATAGAAGTAGATAAAGATTATCTACTTAAGCCTGTGCAATTGCCAGTTCGTTTAAATGGTGCTGAGTACTTATATTTCTTGCAAAATCTTTTGCCTGATTCGTTAGATGATATGCCTTTAAATATTCGGCAAACCTTATGGTTTATATTTGTTTATGACGTTTAGCCACTTTTGTTCTTTTGTGTTATTTTTGTTTCATCTTAATAAATACTTTGTTTTAAAACCCTTTAAATAAAATTTTATTTTAAGTAAATTTTTTGTTTTTTCTATCAAACTTTTTTACGAATTATGGGCTGCATTTATTGAAACAAAAAAAAATGTATAAAATTAATTAAGGTAGGTACCGATTAATTTATGTAACTTTCATGACGAAAAAACGGAAACATTAACACCATTAGCAACATTAACAAAAAATAATTTAAAGCAACTCCAAGCCAATGCAGAAGTCAGAATGGTGACCCAATAACAAAAAGGAAAGATATATTAATTATATGGATGAAATTTTTTAACAGGGTACTGAATATAGACGAAGAAGAACAAAACCCTGGAAGTCGAAAGAACTAAGCTAAGCGGAAACCAATGAGAGGGAAGAGAAACCATGAACTATTCTTGGAGATAAAGACATGGTTAAAAACTAGCCAGAAACAAATACCCCGGAATGGATAATCTTCGAACTGAACAATATAAACAAGGTGACCACGATAGCATAATGGAACTCCAGTGCCAAAATATATCTTTAGTGATTTGAATATTGAAATACTTTACACCATACAGAAAAAAGGACATATCTTTGAATGATCTAACTACAGAGAAATTACGCTTCTAAACGCAGCCTATTACCTATGAACCAGGCTGGTTTCAGAGGTGTTACATCGACAATTCATCAAATTGCATCCCTGAGACAAATTTTATACAAAAAACACATTCATCACATATTTATAGACTACAACTCTACAAATAGAACAGAAACGTAAGTTAATAAAAAAACTAGGAGTACCAAGATAGTTGGTAAATTTAACAAAACTAACTTTTGTAGATATTAATTGTAAAGTACGTATCCAGGCCAGACCCAATTTCCTGTATACTGTTAATCTAGCACTGAAAAAAGTAATACTTATGTCACAAATGACAACTATCATTTGATATTGTAAACTGTAAAGATGTATCTACATGAATATTTATAAAAGATAATTAGGATTTTAATAAATTAGTAATAAAACAATACACAATACTTGTTTTTAAATTTACCTTGTTTATTAAAGCAAATATGGATCTAAGTAGGTATACATGTACATCATAAAATTTATATTTACTCTTCCTTGCACCCTATTATACTTTTTCATGTATACATACTCTGTGAACGCATATCGCTATCAAAACATCATTACTAAACTGTAAGTAATGAGACAAGTAGTTTGTTGTACAGCTTGCAAACAATTTTTAAATCGAAACTGTCTGCTGAATTTCGCAAGCATGTTACTGGTATAATATCGCGGGTGCAGGCTCATTTGTTAATATGAATGTGGATAATAATTGCTTGTCTGCATTTATACTCGACAAAGTGTGAGCCAAAAAAATAATAGAAGTAATGGTTAAGATAAAGGACGTTTGCACGTTAGCATCCAATGTTGCTTAATGATCTTTGTTTAATTAAACTTAACTTAAAATCAGATATACGTTATTATATTTTAATATTATTAGTTAAAAAATTATACAGGATGAGTCACAAGGAACTTTACACACTTCTACCTGGTAAGGAGCATAATTATGGGAAATAACAAATGACCATTAAAAAGTGAGAAGCAGACTTTCATATCGCACTTTGTCCATTTTTAACATCTTTGAGGAAGTGGGAAAAACTGCTATTCAATTCTTAATTAAGGTAAAATAAAAACACAAAATACGAATAAATGTACTTTTTTATTATCAATTTATCACATTTTTAAGCTTCATCAAGCTTTATTAGTTAAAAAAAAATTATTGATGGACAAAACGCCATTTGGTTATCTTTAAATGACAAAATGTAGTTTAATTGTCCCTAAGTAATTAAAATAAAATATGAACTGAAAATGCATTGCTGAGTGTTTGAATACATCTGGTCATTCAGGGAAAGATCTAAGGTAATCGTGGTCCTGGTAGCAGAAGAACATCATGGCTAAAATATCTAAGGCAATGGTATGGAAAATCAACTACGTCGTTATTTAGAGCTGCTGTCAATAAAGTCACGGTAGCGAATATGGTAGCCAACATGATATCAAACGATCGATAACGGTCATGGAACTAGAAGAAGAAGAGTGTTTGAAATGCAATATAGTAAAAAAATCATATGACATAATATCTTTCCCCAGAAGACAGCATTCTTCTCCATCTTTACATTGATTGCAGGTCTGGACTTTTTTAATTATTGTATTTTCACGATACTGCTCTTTCAAAATTGGTTTTAACCCAGTTAACTCTGGATCTAATGCCTATGCTTTGCCTGATTAACTAACTAAAAATTTTGATAAGCTATCCAGTTTTTTTATTTAACAAGCATGCTTTAATGTGGGCAGAGGAAGTGTGGAGAGTTGTGTTGGAATGTATGGTTTGGAAGAGCGAATTTAGCGTGCTGAAAGACTAATTCAGATGTCTCAAACAGAAGAACTGGTAGTTATGAATACAATGTTTAAATTACCAAATCGCCGGCTCTACACGTGGAAAACTCCTGGGGACAACAAAGATAGAATTATAAGAAACCAGATAGATTGCATCTTGATAAGTAACAGGTACAAGAACTCTATTACAGTAATGAAGACACCCTGGAGCAGATATAAACTCGGACCACAACCCAGTAGTAGCAAATACGAATGTGAGATTAAGAAAACCATCAATGAAAAGATCTAGACCACAAATATACATTGATAAACTAAGAGAACCAAATACATACCAAGAAACATGAACTAAAAGAAATCAGAGTGTCCAAGAAATAAAACAACAAAATAAGAACACTACAGATATTGAAACAAAATGAAAGAATATAAAGAACGCAATCAAGACTGTGGGACGGGAAACATTAACATTTACAAAAGTTCCCAAACAAAGGAGATGACACAAGACATTCTCGAAAAGATGGACGAAAGAAGAATACATACAAACAAAGATAAAATTAAATATCAAAAAATTAATAAACAAATAATACAGAAAATAAGACAAGCTAAGGAAGCATGGATGTCCATTAAATGTCAAGAAATTGAGGAATATGAAGCAAGATATGATACTTTCATCACCCATAGGAAGGTTAAAGAAATGATTTCAGGAAATCGTAACAAACCAATCGGGATATTAACAAATGTAGATGGTACCACTATAACTGAAACGCAAGACAAATTACGCAGATGAAAAGAATACATTGAACACCTATTTTATGACGAAAAAATAGAACAATTAGAAGTTTTGACGGAGAAACCACAGGACCAGAAATAACAAAAAGGAAGTTATTTATGCCATAAAACACACAAAAGGCAGAAAAGTTCCAGGATCCGATAAAAAACCAATTGAACTATTGAAGATAATTGATCAAGATAATATTGATGTCTTGGTAGACCTTTTTAACTCCATATAGAAGACGGGACACATACCCCAAGAATGGTTTCTCTCAACTTTTGTAATAATTCCAATTATCACAAAATGCTAAAAGATTGCAATGACTATCGGACAATTGCATGAATGGACTACACATTGAAAACCTTCCCTAAAATCATACATAACAGAATCCACATGAAATTAGAACAAGAAATAAATGATTCACAGATGGGTTTTAGAAAGGGTCTAAGAACTGGAGAAGCATTATTCGGATTCAATGTTGTAACACAACGATGTCTGGATATGAATCAGGACATAAATGCTTTCTTCATAGATATTAAAAAAGCTTTTGACAGAGTTCAACATGAACAGCTTTTAATTATTTTTAAGACCAAAAATATAGATAGTAGAGATCTACAAATTATATTGAATCTGTATCAAAATCAGAAAGCAAGAATAAGACTCGAAGGAGAACTGACAGAGGAAGTAAGTATACATAGAGGAGTTCGACAAGGGCGCATACTTTTACCACTCTTATTCAACGTGTACAGTGAAGTGATATCTCAAGAAGGTATTTTGGTCAACGTAAATAGCATTAATAATATTAGATATGCGGATGATACGGTCATATTTGCAAGTGACATGGAAGATCTACAGTACATAATACAACATGTATACAATGCATGTGAAAGGTACGGACTGCAAATGAATCTCAACAAAAAGAAATCAATGATATTCTCAAAACAAACACAAAATGTAGATAACCTGATCATCAATAATACAACGATCGAAAGAGTAACAACTCTTAGGAACGTGGCTAAACGAACTAAATATAAATATTTATGAACGTGGCTAACCGAAGATAGAGATTGAGCAAAAGAAATCAGATCTAGAATACAAATGGCAAGAAACATGTTCACAAAATTGAAGAACTTACTTTGCCATTGTAACCTTAACACGTTAAGCGCCACCATGTTAAAAAGAAGCGCAGTTCTGGGGGCCGCTCTGTAAAATTCATAAATATGTATTAAAAATGCCCTACTTAACTGTATCTGTTATAATTTATATGTTTAAATGTTATTTTCTCATGAAAACATTGTTGTATCGAAATGGATACAAGTGACCCATTTCCATAAATTGACGCTGTTGGCCACTTGCATCGATTTGGATTCAGCATTATAAACTAATCCTCCTGAAATTGTGAAAGCAAAGTTAGGGAAGTATACGATTTTACAAAACAACACAGGTTGTACTGTTTTAACATGGAAGGAGAAAAAAGATGTCTTGGTGATTTCAACAAAGCACAACAATGCAATGACTCATGTAAGAAGATAAGGCGAGGATAATAGAAAAACAGATAATAATTTTAGAGTACTACTACCAATAGATGTACTACTAGTTTACGAAAAGAGATCAAATTGTATCGAAAATTAGCAATAGAATTACTAACAGGAACTACGCTTATAAATGCGTATTGTGTACATCAGATCGTAACGAAGAAAAAAAATGTCCATCATCAAATTCAAAGAACAAGCTCAGCTTTTGGACGAAAATTTTACAAGACCTTTTCCGTCTAATAACACCAACGAAAATCATATTTTAGTATTGTTCTGAAGCTATATTCTTGTGGCATTTTAAATTAATTACTATTTAACTGGGAATAAGCCACAAGTAAAGATAAAAATACATTAATTGACGTTTCAATTTCCACTTCCGAAATCGTTCTCAAAATACAAACAGTAAATTAAACAAATTTTGTTTTTTGTTACATAGTGAAAAATTCTTCTAATAACTTAATTTTATCTGGTTCATTTATATTGGCAATTCAGACATATATTATGCATTTTAAAGTAGACGACTTTAAAATGATATTGCCAATATTGTTGAGTTGCGCTCCTGGGACGACTTTACTCATAAGATAGTTCATTCAATTACATGAAATCAACTTTAACTTGAGAATATCCGTCAGAAAAAAATCATAGCGTGTAATTCCTCTTTAAAAAGACAAACACATGACATCATGACAGTAAAATTCTCCTGTTAGTGATTCCATAGTAAATTATGAGGGAAAAACAAGGAATAATACGAGGAAAATAACAATACCGTACATAAAAGCATTATCAGAAAAACTTAAAAGGATAGGAAATAAATTCAACATTTCAACAACATTCAAAACAACAAACACGTTGAGATCTATTTTGTCCAAAACCAAACCTAACAATGAACAAGAAAGGACAAAGAATTGGATTTATAAAATACCTTGTGAATGCGATCAGTTTTATGTAGGTGAAACATGAAGGCCATTAAATGTTAGAATAAGTGAACATCAATCTTATATTAAAAATAGAGAATTTGATAGATCTCAAATATGTAAACACGCATGAAATAATGAACATAGAGTTCAATGGAAAAATTAAATGTAGTCTTAAAAGAAACGGATGGTTAAAAAAGAAAAATCAAAGAAGCGGCTCTAATTATGCTAAACGAGGCCAATTGTGTCGCAAATTCCTCGGCAGAATGTAGTGGGATCTGGTTACCAATATTGAAAGAGGAAGTTATTAATAAAAAAATACCAGTATTAGTAAGTCAGTAACATATAGAGGATACATCATTTATGTTTTTTAAATAACGAAACGTATAAAATCAGAACTTTGGTGTTTATTGAATGTAAGCTAAATGCTCGAACAAATACTTACCATCTCCGGATAGTATTATGAGGTTTTTTCCTGATTTTCCCCTCATAATTTACTATGGAATCACTAACAGGAGAATTTTACTGTCATCATGTCATGTGTTTGTCTTTTTAAAGACGAATTACATGCTATGATTTTTTTTCTGACGGATATTCTGAAGTTAAAGTTGAAATCATGTAATCGAATGAACTATCTTATAAGTAAAGTCGTCCCAGGAGCGCAACTCAACAATATTGGCAATATCATTTTAAAGTCGTCTACTTTAAAATGCATAATGTATGTCTAAATTGTCAATATAAATGAGTCAGATAAAATTAAATTATTAGAAGAATTTTTCACTATGTAACAAAAAACAAAATTTGTTTAATTTACTGTTTGTATTTTGAGAACGATTTCCGAAGTGGAAATTGAAACGTCAATAAACGTATTTTTATCTTTAATTGTGGCTTATTCCCAGTTAAATAGTAATTCATATTTTAGTGGATGATAATAAGAAAAGAAGATGTATGGCTTGCTACGAAAGGCTAACAAACATCCACGATTGGAAATATACACAAGCCAAATCTTCGTAAACTCGCCACAAATGTAGTGCTTGTAAAGAATTTTATTGTCTCAAATGTTTTTTTATTTCTCATAAATCCGAAATATTAATGAAATAACATTTATTAAGAGTTTTTATTAATAGCTACTTAAAATAAATGTTTTATTTTTTTATTTAAATTAATTACATTTTATTTTTAACAAAATGTGTTATATAATTATCAACTAGTAAAAAAAATTGTTGGCCAAAAACAAATTTTGGACCAGCCGGCCATGCTTTATAAGTCCCCCATTCAATTAAATACAAACCCTGCATTCTTTTGAATTCAGCTAGCCTAAAGTGAAAGTATTCCTTTGTATCTGTTTGGATACAGGTGGCCAAAAATGATCAAAGTCGTTTGTATCTAATAGAATACAAATGGCGCTTAAGGTGTTAATCTAGAGATCCGCACAAGAATGGTACGTTGTTACGTTTTTTCTATTTTACTATACGGCATGGAAGCGTAGACAATAAAACACTCTGAAACCAAAAAATTAAACTCCTTTGAGATGTGGTGCTACAGGAAAATCCACAAATATCGTGGACTGAAAAAGTAACTAATATAGAAGTGTTAGACACAAGAAATAAAGAAAGAATGTGAAGTCATAAAAACTGTTAAAATTAGAAAGATTCAATATCTGGGTCATATAATAAGGAGCGAGAAGTACGTAT
Organism: Diabrotica balteata; assembly: GCA_918026665.1. Lineage (NCBI taxonomy): Eukaryota > Metazoa > Arthropoda > Insecta > Coleoptera > Chrysomelidae > Diabrotica > Diabrotica balteata. The sequence goes on from OU898283.1 coordinate 22,616,624, forward strand.
TACTTAGGTTAATTATGCAAAGGAAGAAAAACCCCGGACGACGCAAAATATCCTGTCTAAGAAATTTGAGAAAGTGGTTCGGTTGCAGCTAATTAGAATTATTCAGAAGCGTGGCCAATAAAATCAAAATAGCGATAATGATTTCATACATTGGATGGGAGAAGGAACCAGAAGAAGAAGTATTGAAAACAGATCTAAACACTTAAAAGTGTATTTATCCTACTATACATATTTTTAATTAATTTCAAACGTTTACTAATTTTTTAAATTAAAATTTAATAAACAATCATATTTTTTTCATTCTTTTTTGTGTAGAAAATTACGAAAATAGGAAAAATACGCTAAGGATAAAAGAACGACTTAAAATCCGCAAAAAGGCTCAAAATAGGTGAATGTTATAGTAATAACTAGTTTTGAATATATAAAATAAGGCGAAGGCGTCGTTCTACTGTAGACAACCTTATTGGTGTAGAATCGGAGATACATGAGGCTTTAGCAATTTAATAACACTGTATTTGAATATTTTTAGAAATTATTAAAGCCTACGATTCAGTATGGAAATATTCAGTTTAAAAACGCTCAGCAAATGGAAAATAAGAGGTAATATACCCAAATATATATTAAACTTATTAATAAATACACAATTTCAAGTCAGAGTAGACGGCATATGTTCCTCAACAAAAAATCAAGAAAATAGTATCCCACAGGGCTCGAACTTTAGTATTACTCTGTTTGTTGTAGCTATGAGTTCTATTACATCAAAAATTTAACATCCTGTAAAAGCTATCCTATAGGCAGATGATTTGGTTATACTTTGTAGAGGAAAGAACAAAAAGTTATAAATCATATTGAAAAATTTCATTCATAAGTAGTCTTCAGTTTAATACCCTTAAAAAAAAGGAGGATGTTTTACGAAAAATCACCAAATACAACCAAAGAACTTATATTTTAATGGAGGACAGCTTAAATATGTAGACGAAGTTAGATTCCTTGGTATGATCTTGAACCAAAAGCTAACTTGGATAATACATTTAGAATATTTAAAAAAGACATGTCAGCCTGGAATAAATTTGTTACGATCACTCGTAAACAAAAAATGGGACACTGACTCTTCTACATTACTACATATCTACAAGGCCCTGGTACGTTCCAAACTGGACTACGGCTCAATCGTTTACAACTGCTTCATAAAAACGTACTTAAAAACTATAGATGTTATTCAAAATACAGGTCTTTATATTTGCTTAGGATCACATTACACAGGTCGAATAGAAACGCTATACTTTCGTCTTTCTTATGCTGCGACAGTATCGTTTAATCATGGTAATTCAGTTAGAACAATGTATTCGCTGACCGCTTCAAAAGTTGTTTCCAAACTTCAAATCGAACTGATCACCCTTCTATTACCGCCTTCATACCTACTTGTTAACAATAGGTATCCTTTTCCAGACACCTACGATATTCCTCAATTCAAACTCCTCCTTCTTGGATAACTCGACTTCCCTCTACTGACACCAGCTTATTGCGTCTAAAAAAATCAGAAATGCCAGCAAGTCAAATTAACCAAGAATTTCTTAAAATATTAGGCAAATATGGTAGCTGTTTCAAAGTATACACCGATGCCTCCAAAAACGAAGAAGAAACTGGGGCAATCTACTATAATCTACTTTATATACAACACAGTTCTCTGCTAAACTGTATGCGATACTAAAAGCATAAAATCTGATAGTTGACAAAAATAAAAAGGCATATCTTATTGCAGATTCTTTTGGCTTAATATTGGCATTAAACATACTCTATTGTAATCATCCGCTGCTCCTTCTTATTAAAAAGGAACTAAAACATGCAGAAAATATAAATATTAAAGTAAATTTTAGATAGGTACCGTCACATACTGGAATCGAAGAGACCGAGGTTGTAGAGAAAATAGCAACAAATTCACCTACTAACCCAAACACAAAAGGCAATACTAAATCTCTTAACACCGACTTGAAAGCATTCTTTAAATAAAAGTTTAATTCAATATGGCAGGATACTTGGATTAACTGACCAACCAAGCTGTACTAAGTTGATATTAATTATCAAAAATTTCCAAAATCTAGCAATACAAGAGAACAAGTAATATTCACTCGCCTTCGGATTGGTCATACTTGGTTAACATACGACTACCTACTAAAACATGCTGATAAACCTGTGTGTGATATGTGAAAAAGTGTCTTAACGGTAAAACATTGTTTATTGCAGTACCCCAAGTATGATGTAGACGCAAAATGTTTAACATGCCATCAACATTAAATAGTGCTCTTGGAAAAGACAGTGATACTAAAAATATTTTCGCCTTTGTTAAAGACCGCAAGCTGTTATAAAAATCTAATATTTTACTTTGTATAGATTTGGGTTCATTTCTAATTATGTACTGCTAGGGTTAATATTCTATTGTTAAGTTCTAAAAGGGGTAATATACCATTCAATTTGCTTGAACAATGTGGATGATTCAACCAAAATGAACCATCTATTTTGCAATTCAATAAAAGCGGTCAACAAAATTGAACGTTGAAATGAGTTGAGCCAATTTCTACTTTTGTTCAACTTCGTTGTACAACTGGAATGATTCATCCACATTGACGAGTCTATACAAGTTTTGTTGATTGTGTTCGATTCAACCGTCTATTTCATTTTGAGTTGTGATATAATACGTTTCGTACGTATGTTTCCAATAGTGTGGCCCAAATGCAAGAACAAGACGAGACTTAGACAGTCTTGGTCTTGGTCTTGCACCAATATACCTGGTCTTGGTCTTGGTCTTGGTATTGCGCTCCCAGTCTTGGTCTTGGTCTTGGTCTTGCAGCAAGAGTCTTTCAAGTCTCGCAAATACCCATTAGCCTATTGCTATTTATTAAACGTTACTGTAGATCTGTACTGAACAGTTTGTACTAAACAAATTAACACAGTAGGTATATTTTAAGCTTAAATTAACATAGCCATAAAAAAAACAACCAAATTAATGAATGTCTAAACAACTTACACTGGGTGGGGTTTGAACCCACGATCTAAGCGATCCGTGCCTATATTCTAACTAGCTGAGCGATCTACCATGTCCCACGGGAGTCAATATGTTTCTTAATAAGCGTTTGCTTTTAACAAGCTTACGTATGCACAAACATGGTTAAAAAACAAAACAACCAAACTAATGACATAAACTTGACTGTATTGTAAAGAACATTTGTCTAGAAAGGGATTGCTGTACTCTCACCTTATATGAAATGGAATAAAATAGTTATATAATTTGCTATTTATTTAAATAAAAAATAAAATACAACACAGTGCACAATAAACTTTTACATTACTGATACTTTATATTATTATTCCTTTGACCAAGAATTAATACAAAGTAACCATCTGGCTGACTCATCACTTAACCTATTTCTATGTTTTCTAATTACTAACGATGCTTTAGAAAATAATCTCTCAGCAGGTACTGAGGTTGCTGGTATTAAAAAAAATCATGGGCCATCTTCGAAAAAATCGGATATTTTGTCTCATGCGTCCTCCACCATTCTAAAATGTCTTCCGAGTTAGCGGCTCTGGGTTTACTTAGGTACTCCTCCAACTCGTGAATAACTAAGCCTTGATGACAAGATCCAGGTGAAGTCGAGGAGCATTCATACAGTTTCTCAAAGTCTATTAAGTCTTCATCTTCATCATATTCAGATACTTTCTTTTCATTTCTTGGTAATTCTAGAGATTTATTTACTGGGTGTAAAGTTTTGTATTCTTTGTAAAGTTTATTAAATTTTCGCAGGATTTTTGTTTTAATTGGCTTCCCCCATAACGTCATGTCAAAAGTCTGAGCGTTATGCTTTGGGTCTAAAATTAAAGGGATACAATAAATCTAGTTGCTCTTCTTATAACGTTTAAGCATTTTTTCTCGAGCTGCTTGAAAACTAAGAATGAGCCTTTTATCCACTTCAGATCGATTAGGTTTCTCATCTAATTGTTTTACGATGGATTCAATTTTATCGAGCAAGAGATTGAATGATACAATCACTAGTGGCAATATAACATATTTTTCTCCACCAAGTTTTGTTGACAAAAGTTTAAAGTTTATTAGAAACTTATGTACTTTTTCGAGTGTTTGCCATTCACTATCTGTGATGTTAAAATCGTTCAATTGTGCATTTCATTGTCAGTTTTACTATATGTTTCTAAGGTTTGTATGTATATTGTACCGAATAAAAAACCGAGAATTATTATCGTTACTTCGTTACTTTTAATATATCGGTATTTTGTTTACACTGTAACCGGCATTATCTCTTTGTTTGTTTATTTCGTTACTTTTGAATATTAGCCGCATTCTTTCAGCAAATTTTGAATGGTATCATCACATACTCAGCAAAAAAGATGTTTAGTCTTAGCCGATAAGATTTGTGGTATTTAAATTCCTCGTAACTAAATTATAAGGAAAAAAATATGCCAACCTAATTTTATATTTTTTATCAGCTAAGGTGATACATTTTTTAAAAAGTTTCGATACGATATTACTGTCGGCGTCGCAAAGCAAAGATATTATTTTATTATTAGAAGGGGCTATTCTCATATTCTGGACAATTAATTTCAGAGTGAAGAAATAGTGTGCTGGAAAAGAATGTACAAAATATTTTATTTTTAGATTGTAATTATGACCTCTAAGTACGTGTCAAATTTTTAAGTGTTTTTGTAATGAATATTTTGATTCGCTATGTATGTTTATGGTATTTTTCGTAATGCACAAGTCAAATTTTCCAAATTTTTGGTAATAGTTCTTTGCGTCTCATAGAGTCTCTAAGCATAAACCCGAACTATTATACTCCTTCAAACCACACTCAGTCCTAACTGCAAGACGCAATAGTCTCGCAGGCTTAGTCTTGTTCTTGCTCAAGTCTTGCACGGTTGGTCTTGGTCTTGGTTTTGCAAAAATTAGGCAGTCTTGGTCTTGGTCTCGGTCTTGCAAAAACGCAAGAACAAGACCAAGACTACAAGACCAAGACCGATTTTGGGCAACACCAGTTTCGAATAATCCACATTGTTCAACCAAATTGAATGAAGAGTAAATTGAAGCATGTATACGTATGCTTTTCAATTTTATTGAACAATATAATTGAATTGTTCACATTGTTCAACCGAATTAAATGGTGTATTTTCGCCTTTACTCTGTATCACAATTCATACACTGGTAATGAGAGGTAAAAAACATGAGAGGTAAAAAATAAGGCCATAAATAAGTGCGACCTCAGAGTCTTTGCATGTTATAAAACTGACGCTCTCACTGAAGAGTTAAACATTGGATTACCACTACACAAAACGTTTTTAGTACCTAAAACAATTTTGAGTGTATTTTTAACAAACAATAATGCAAACATTTTAATTATCCGCAAACTAAAAATAATTACAATGCTTTTTATCTTTGTTAGTCACTATGAAACATTCCTTTATTTATAGCAACCACCATTTTTTTGGCGAGTATTATTATTCTCGATTGCAATAGCGACTACTATTAGAATGCCAAATATTTATGTTTCTTAATTGCTCAATAAGAATAATTAGACATTTTTTTACATACAATATAACAATAGTGATTTTACACATTATTTAAAGGTAGTATTTTCGTAATGTATGTATTTATAAGAAGCTTTAAATTAATTACCGTAATTTCGGGTAACTTTGACTCACTTTCGAAGTTTGAACGAAGATTTCAGTAGTCTAAATACAAAAAAGTATGTTTCTTAATTTATTTGTATTTGAATCTTTAACTACTTTTTTACAAAAATTACACTAAAACACAGCGAAGCGCTTACTTTATTACAAAAAAAAATTAAAATGTGGTGTGAAAACCGCTGGTGTCAGGTGACTTTGTCTCAAGCTACATTTTAGATTAATTCTCTGTTATTATTAGTGTTTGGGCTTATTAAATTATTAGTGTTTGATTATTAGTGTTTAATATTTATTTAAATTTCAAACAAAATGAACTAAAACTAAAATGAAACTCTACATAGGACTCTAGGTTTACAAAGAACATAATTTTTAAACAAAAAATTAACAATAAGACAATTTACAAGCTTGTTTTTAAATCTTTAAAGAAATATCGGTTATGTCCAAGTTCCAATACCTCTGTGAAATCAATATTACCCAAGTGGTAGGATTTTCTTACGGGGACTTCTTTCACCAAGAACCATTACTTGCACCCAACCGTAACAGTTATTACTGCCTCTTACAAATCCATCGAATTTTCCTGGAAAGCTGTCGACGTAGTGGGATACAATTACGAAGTCTCCAACTCCAATGGAAAGCTTTTCTAGATCAGCATAATTCCTGTAGCTCTTATTAGATGCAGAATTAGACGTAGTGTCTGAAATGTGTCCAAAATCTTGTATTTTATTTAAACGTTGTGTTTTTTTTACCGTCTTATATTTAGTCACTTTACTAGAGCCAGCTGCAGCAATGGTCGCTTGTCTAGACATATCTTGATCTAGGCTACTGTCAAGTACAACTTCGTTATTAACATCTCCGAGGACCTCATTTTGTTGTAGATTTTCTTTCTTTGTTTCGCAAATCTGATTATTGGCTTGATTATTTGCCTGTTCAGTTTTCTTTCCAATCTTACTTTTTGCTGTCATTCTAGTTTTTGTTTTTGATTTTCTTTTAGTGCCATTTTCTTTTACTGGCTTATTCTTAACAGCTATTATTGCAACTACAGCCTCTTGTTGGCTTTTAAGATCTTCAGCACTTATACTTTTTCCTGCAGCAATTTCTATTATTCTTTTTCTTTTAACAACTCCATCAGCTGTGGACTGTACTCCCCTTTTTTCTACAAGAAAATTTAAAAGAGCGTCACTTACTCTTGAAGGTACTTGCGTAGCATCAGTTATATAATTTGGAATTCTAGTTAGTACTTCTTCGGCGTTTAGGGGAAAAATGCCACACTTTCTAAATCCACTTTCCAAAGTTTTTCCGCCATTTACACTAATTATGTCAAACAGTTTTTTTACTAGGGTGGGAAAAATACTTTTTGGGATTACGTTGGTGTTAACATTTAGTGTTTTGTATTTTACCAAAATATTTCGCCAGGCTATTTTCATCGGTCGAAAGTAGGCGACATCTAATGGCTGTGTTAGGTACGTACAATTGGCAGGAAGGCACACAAATTTAATATATTCTGTTGCACAAAGCTGTAAAACTTTTATTGATATATAGGACGATAAATTGTCACCAATTAACACCTTAATGCCAGGAATGGGTTTCAATGTTGACAATAAAAGAAAAGCGAACCAGTCTTCGAAACGAGCTGTGTCGAACCATCCGCTTTTCGATGTGTTATACCGTGCTCCATTTCCACAAAACATTATTGATGTTGCCGATTTACTAAAATTCATTATTCTTTCAGGATATTTAGTTCCACGTTTTGTTAACATTCTCTTTTTGCCGAGGTCGTCACTTAAATTTGTTTCAACATAGTTTCAAATGTTGTTAGCTGGGACATCGGCGAGTTCACCCGTAATTACGGTACGTGTGTTTGGTCACGAATATTTTATTATATTTGATGCCAATATCAAAAATTTTTAGTGCAATATTTTTTTTTATTAACCCTAATTCTATTACAATGTATCTATACAATCTCAACCTAAATGTTTAGGCAGTTAATAAACAATAAGTAATAGGATTGACAATTAAAGTATTATGACATACAGAGACACGGCCGGTTCTAGGGGTTTGAGTGCAAAGGGGCAAACCAAGTTTGGCGCACTTTCACGCAAGAATAGGTAGTTACAAATTTACTGCAAATTAAAAAAATGTCAAAAAATTAAATTAACATACCCAAGAGATTGAATGTCGCATCGGTAAGGCAAAAAGTACATTTTAGACTATCATCTATTTCTTCTTCCAGTTTTTTTATTTATACGACCATGTATTATTTTCAAGAATAATTTGAGAATGTGAGTTATTAGTGATATTGTTCTGTATTTACTGCAATATTTAGCGTTTGTATTTTTAGGGATAGCACAAAAGGTGGAGAGTAACCATGGTTTCGGTATATCGATGGTTTAAAACACAGATATAGTATGTCCAAATATCTTAATTGTTGAGAAAAACGTTTTGAAGTTTTCGCTTTATTTTTTGATTGGTACTGGTAATATATTGATATATTATAATTTTTGTGTAATAATTTCGGTTATCATTATTAGCTTAATGTAGATAATTTTCAAAATATTATATGTTATTAGGTTAAAAAATCTATTTTTTGAAAATTTGTATGGACATACAACATAATGGTTCTTACTGTTTGGACATACAACATGTAACCTAGATTTAAAATAATGAATTTGTTAAAGTTCTCTTTTATTTTATGCTTTATTTGTTAAAAAATAGTAGGTAGAACACAAAAGTAATATATTTTATTCGTAATCATCTTCTTCATCTTCAGGGGTCCGCCAAGGTACAAGATCTTTTGTTTTTTTTGATGTAGGAAGACTTTCCACATACGTTTTATAAACTGCTGGTATAATCTCCTTATTTAGTAAATACAACAAGTCTTTCTTTTTTTGCTCAGATATGAAAAGTCTTTTTTGATATTTGGATTTTAGCTTGACATCTGTCCATGTAACTTGTGTAACTTGTTTAGTATGTCTTTTGTTTTGTATGACATCAAACTCTAAAAAATGTTCATCAGTCAATGAATATTTATATTGAATAACAAATGGCCTTGTTTTTTGAAACCGGAACCACTTAACCTGAAGCCATTTTATTGGATCACCTAACGCATTAGTTTTCCTATTTTGCATTATAAGTGATGCAAGATTCTGCAGGTCATAAAAATCTGAATGGTTGAGTTTATGTACGTCATAGGGTTTTGGTTTGTGTCTTGCCATGCTAATCAAAAGTGCCCATTCTTCGGTGGTGAATATCTTTTTGTGCTTACGAGCATGCTCAATTGTTGCATGAATTGAGTCAGCTTCTAAATAAGAATGGCCAGATTCCATAAACTTAAGGTCGATCGTTTTAAGATTATCAATTTTTGCAACAGCGTATAGCATTGCAGCACAAACAAACTGGTTGCGGTTTTGCCCACCACATGTGTCTGAGAAAGTGGCTACATGTTCAACGGTTTCTGGCAAACTATACAGATATTTTAAAAGGCATGTGCCTATCTCTGAGGCACCTTTGGAACCCTCGGTTTCATCCCAGACATAGCAGTGACCACTTTGATCAAATGAATCATAAATGGTAAAATTAAAAACTGAAAGTTTCCGTTTGTAGTAAATCTGAGAATCTGCAGAAAACGGCACTGTCAAAATTGCTTCTAAGTCAAACGTGATCGCTCTATAATTGACTCCTTTTACTTCAATAGCTTTCTGCTTGTCTGCTTTTTTCATTGTCATGGCTTCTTCTTCCCTTTGCTTATGGAGATTCCAATTATTTTCCAAAGAAGATTTGTCTGAGGCATTATAATAAACGTTGCAAGTAGAACATTGATCTTTTTTGGGAATATGAAACGATAGCTGAGGATCATACTTCTTAAAAATGGATCTATAAACGTTTATGGAAACGGGTATAATTTTTTCCTTAGAGCAATATTCATCTTTGTACAATCTGTACATAATAGAAAGGTTTAAGTCAGAAGATAAATAAAGTTTCTTTGTATCGCGACGACTATAATGCGATTCCATTTTAGGAAAACTGTCTATATGAATTGTCACGTGATTTTTAGCTGCGTCGGGTGTAATGTTAGCTGGAACTTTCCCTTTTCGCCCATCGCAACCTACGTAAGCCCCTCCTGGACCACGTTTTTTTAATGCCAAATCAACTACCTGAAAGCTAATACTAAACGTTGCACAAAAAAATTTGAGACACACTATCTGTGTTTCCCCACTGGTGTCACATAATGTGTAAACACGCGATGTTGATTTTGAAATATTGCTTTCAGGGTTACGTTTTCTGTGTCTAGCTACATTTCTCTCTGTAACTAAAGAACACAAGTGCCCCTTTTGTCGATCAGAATCAGCCAGTGCCCAATATTCTTGATGCAAAATACTCTGACGTTCAGGAGGAATTTTTGTTGAGCATTTAAATCTACATCTTGAGCAGTCAATAATATGTTGAATACGCTTTTCAGGAATAATTTCTTTTTTGCTATTTGTATAACTTTTACCACACATTCTTTTTTGTTTACGAATATTCCTTTCCCATGTTTCAGGTTGTGCATGACGTTTGCGGCTTTTTTTTGTTTTTGTCTCTATATTCATTAAAGTAGAATTTGTTTCTGAAGGCAATGGAGAAGCATTCGCTTGGTTATCGAAGTCATTGTCAGTTGAAACGTCTAAGTCTGCTGGGATAAAATCAGGGTCTGATAAATATTCAGTGGCTTTCACTTCATTTTGAGGAATACTATGGTCTTCATTGTTTTCTTGTAAAGCAGTATTTGTAATAACAGAAATATCTTCATTTGATTGAAGATATGGAACAGATTGGACTTGTTGCAAATGTAACCAAGAAGTTTCCTGTGCAGAAACAGCTAGTGAGTTTTCAGGTAGACTAAACTTTCCTAAAAAATAGTACATATCAAAATAAAGCATATATTTTTTAAACTGACAAAAGTTACCATCAGCATCTTCTCCGTATGAATTATATTCTATGGGTTTGGATAACTGGACAACATTTTGAATCTGTGCAATTGTATTCATACAGTTTTCTTCCACCGAAAAAATGTTATCAATGAGACAATTAGTTGTTGAATGATAAATGGAATTATCTTCATTTCGTTCAAGTTCCTCTAAACAGAAAAAGAAATACTAATATTATTTAACTAATATAAAACACCCAACACAGGTCTTACCAAAGGGAATAATCATGATGTCATCACAGACTTGGAAACAACTTTCCTCATTTTCTTTGCAGCTTTCCATTGCCGGATTATCTCTAGTGTCACACGTTACCTCTAACAAAATATAAAATTAACGTAATTACGGGATACCGCGAAAACTAAATTTATTTTGTTATACAAATTATTGATCTAACAAGATGTTTAGCTAATAGTATAAAAATATTTATCAAAGAAGTAAGGTTAAACCGGTAAAATAATTATTTATGTCTTTAGTATACTTCTAGTACATTCTTCCTAAATAATTTCTAAAATAAATCACGTAGCATTGTAGTCGTTATTAGGTAAGTACGGCCCATTTTCTTAAAAATACAGTACCTATGTATACAAAGAAGCAATCAATAGATACCTGATGTTCTTGTTGTTTCGCATCCTTTTTTTGCTAATTCCACTAAAAGTTTAGCACGTTTAGACATTTTGATAAAATCACTACTTATTTTAAGTTCACTAATCACACAAAACAGTATTACCTTATTATTCGAACGTAAAAACAGAACTGCTATTAGATTACCGAAAGTCGTTATAACTGATTAAGAGACAGACATACGAAAACTATTTGCAAACTATGCACAAACATGATATATTTATGTTACAACGTTATCAGCTTGATTTCAAATCATAAAGAGCACAAATATTGCATGTCCGGACAAACAATATTTACAGCCATAATAAGTTTGATCATATGAGCACTAATATTGTATGTCCAAAACATACTATGTTTGTGCACTTCCAACGGACATAATATGTCTGTGAAGTCGATTTTTAGTACAAATGGGAAATACTATATTTAGGCAAGGCGGTTTAAGGTATTTACAATCATTTTTGACTTACAATAATTGTGCAGAACATTCATATGACCCTACTGAATATGTCTATGGTGATATCTTAAAATCAGCAAAAAGTGGACATACTATGTTTGTGCTTTAAACCATCGATATATCCTATTTTGTATACTGAGTTAAATAAGACTACTATATTGTCTAAGGTTTCATCATTTATGCATTATAAGATTTATATAGGGATTTGGTCTGGACCTAATGGTATATCATTTTTGCTGTTTTTTACTGCCATTTTAATTTCCTCGTTTAATATCTTTAAAACCATATCCTCTTCTACTTCTATCTTCATCTGCTCTGTTCTATTGTCTTTGAACAGTTCATTGATGTATTCTGTCCATCTCTTTAATTTGTCTTTAGTATTCAACACAAGTTTCCCATTTCCATCTTTCAGTATTCCTGGTTTTCTTGTTCTATTGTTCAATAAGCCTTTATAACTGAGTTATTTTGTAACTAGACTAAACATTATCCTATAACAAAAAAAAGGAACAAATTTCTTTTTTCACAAAACAAAAAAAATAACCAAAAGCAAAAAAACATCATAAAAACTACAATTAATTCTTATAGGCAATCTATGCAAATGTGTGTTTCACACATGTGGCATATTGGCGCTTTGCAACTAACGCAAACGATCTTTGTTTTTCTATTTAATGATGATGGACATTTTGAGCACCTTACTCTTTTTTCTATAATAGCATTTTCTGTTCAGAAATGTCTGTTTTTAAAATGGAAGCGATATTATGTCTTAGTTGCCTTTTGGAGTTTGAGAAATAGTTAGTGTTTTTTCCATATGATCCTGCACAAGCTGCCGAGAGATTTGATGGATTTATAATTCGACTTTTGGGAGTTTCCAGATAGGTATATATAGTATATTAGGATATTTATATATAGTATATTATAAACGCATTGATAAAAGAAATATCCAAAATTGTATAGAACTCGATAATTTTGGGTTTGTTTGTTTCATAGTTTACTGCGTTACTGTAGTGCAAAAAGTACTGCTTTTAGTGGTGTAGGTACATATAAAAGTATTGAAGCTCTATCGCCAAATCCAAATAGAGATGATTCCGTGGGCTTCGTTTTAGTTGGCAAAAAAAAAATATCTATCATATCTACTTTTATTTTATTTAACAAAACCCACTTAAGTTAGGCCTCGGTTCCTCAACTCAGTTACCACTTTTAAGGACGTAAACCAGTTGTCTGCTGTTACGATACGGTTATAACCCTCAATACATTTTACTAGACGAAAAACTGATTATGGCAATGTTTGGCCATCACTTCTAGCACCTGTATATACCTACTTATCTCAAAAGTAATGGGTTTAGGCGTCAGTTAGTGCCATTATCCTTTAGCCATATTTTCGGGGTTTTTGAGACATGTACATACGAAATAAACATCTTTCCCGATAATCAATGAGCATTTCATCAATACAAGCATACTGTCCAAAGTAATAAATTTTTTTGCTGTTTTCTACAAGCTTATTGAAAATTGATGAAATGGGGTAAGGTTTTCGGTTTTTTTACGTTCTTTCCTCGCAGTTTCGTCATTAAACCTAAGCTCTGTCAAAAGTACTAAGACTAAAATCGTTTTACTGACATGCTGCATCTAAAAATTTCTCTACCAGTATCGTCGGCGGCGACGGAAATAACAAACCAATAAACGCTCTTAGTTCAATATTGTCTAAATCTTTTAGATCCGTTCTATTACTATTGGTATATTTCGTTCTAATCCTGGCAAGTTTTAATTTGTTCTAAGAACAATATATTCTAAAATATCGTTTGATATTATACATTCCCAAGCACTTTTCTGAAGACATAATTTCCCAATAGAGTGGGTCTTGTTCTTAAATTTAAAGGTGGAGCTTCTGCAGTCCACTTGCGTGCATTTTGTACTGCATACTGCCACAATGCAGTACGCATTGCGTACTGCATTTTGCGGGATATTATCTTTAACATCCAATAGAGGTTCCATGGTTTCCAGCTCCCATTCAATTTCTTAATCAGTTTCGTGTTCGCTGACATAGTCGGGATCATTGTCTGAGTCATAATTACCGCTGAAATCACTCTCATCCGCGTCTAGAATACTTTGAGCCCATTATTCAAACCTAGGATCATCGGAATCCATTTTATTATATCGAAAGATACTGAGGCAGTCAAGTAGTCGTGTTAGATAAGCTATGAATAATGTCATTTTAAAAATCTGTTGGGGCTCGTATGACCCCGCATCACCAGTTACGGGTTAAAACTAGTTTAATATTTAAATAAAACACAAATAAACTGTTTAACATATATTTATTTCGTCGAAACCATATGCTAATATAAGTATAACTGCTTACCTGCGTACAAAGTACAAACATATTCTTTTTTTCTTATAATAATAGACTCACACTGCAATTTAACAACAAATAGTAAACAAATTCTTACTTACGCCTTGACTTTGTCATTAAGTTCACAGTATACCTAGATACCTGCTTGTTTTGCGAAAAAATTAAATACAGACATTAACAAAATACGTTTATTTCGAAAACGGTGTAATTTTTTTATTTAAACCAGGAATACCTTTTTGTGTAGAATTTAATATTATTTAATGTCTAATATTATAGTAGGTGGCGCTACCTAGTGTCAATGGTAACACTAATATTATTTTCATATTAAGCATACTAAATAATAGCAAGATACCATATTTCACTTAAAGCGGTTGAATAGTTTTCAATATATCCCTAAAAATATTATAAAAAAATATTAATGAATCACCCTTTAGAACTAAAACTAGCAACATTTTGCGAAGGAATTTGAGCTCAATTTTGATGTCAGCTATCACCCATTAGCTAATGTCCAACTAATTATGGGACACCCTGTATAGAAGAAACCAATTTTTGTAACGTGTATTTTTTTTTAATATAAATAAAAATTGCCCATTTCTTACTATATATTTATTTAAATACAATAATATTAAATATTTACCCACATTAATATTAACAGAGATATTCTATTTAAAAAAAATTTAATTGAAAAAATTTGAATGTGCATAAACCATTCGGCCATTATCTTTAAGGTTTTCCAACACAAAAAATACTTTAGATATTTATCTTGGTATTTTGGACGATTACAATTGAATTTCCCTCTTTTATTCAGTTTTTTATGAAGTCGTTAAGTTTGGAATATTTAAATGCCTCTAAAATATTTTTACTGCATTCTTGAAATTATTTTAAACATTTTTCATATTAATTTAAAGTTGGAAAGTCGTATAACCAGGTAAATGCTGAAAGTTTTTAACATATTTAAACTGTAAGCTTGCTTTTAAGTATAATACATGTAGCTCTCATTAGTTTTGTTTTTTTTTTATAAAATTCTTTATCAGCTGTATACAATTGATTTCTAGCAGGCACCATCTAACGGTGGAGGATAACACTAAGCTAAATTTACCAGAAAGAATCCTTTGACGGTTTCACGATCTTTTATAAAGAAAATTACTATAGATATAGTTATAAGATATAGAAATTGGCCAAGTAAAGTCGAGTGTGCAGAAGTTTAGTGGAAGTGTTGTCCGCTAGATGAAACAAATAGGGGGGCAAACAATATAAACAATGTTTAAAATTTCCATTGTTTTTTGTGATTACTTGGGATTTTATGAGAATGATATTTTAAAGATTAAAGTAAGATAATTTCCCGGCCGACAAATAATTATTTTTTATTTATGCGAGTGTAGTTTTAAATCAAAATTAGATAAGACACAGTTTGTTAACATACAGGATGCGGCATTAGTGCGAGGAAGTACAATTACTCATTATTTTGTCATAAAAGATACGAAACAAAAATATTTAAGCTAAAGTATAGATAGACCCATAGACATATGCAATATTTCAATCAACGTTCATGGGAGTTCAAACTCTCGGTTATTAATAGAGCTCTGTGAGAGTTAGTCATTCTTTCTGAGTAGCTACGCCATAGTGAACTGTACCAATAAACTCGAGAGTAATATGTTTCCTTCAGAGAGGACGCAGCGTGAACAATTTCGGTATACGTAGTTTTAAATTTAAATTTTGTTTAAGCCAAAGGATGGAACGATGGAAAGTGACATTGTATTCCAAATTAGGTCTTAATTCGCCAAACATAAAAATATTTATGTTTGGCGTAATGCGTATATGAATATACGCATTACGAAAAATACGCCATATTTGGGAGTCTTTGGGCATCGTCTCTGGTATTTAAATTTTTTGGATGTTTTTCGATCTCTATGGCTTCCCTGATTACACGTTTGGCCTTATTTTCGATATAGGCTAGCATTGTTGTTCCATTTAAGTCGATTTTGTGTCCTGTGTTGATGGCATGTTGCGCTAGAGATGAAGTTTTCTGTTTTCTTTCGATGGCGTTTCGATGTTCTTCGCGTCTAACTTGTATCCTTCGATTTGTCTCTCCGATGTACGATTTATCGCAGTCCTCACACGGGATTCTGTATACACCTTGATTTTCCAATGCAACTTTTGTTTTTGCCGATGGTAATATGGTTGCGATTTTTTTGTCGGTGTTAAAAATAGTTTCTATGTTGTTTTTACGTAGCACTCTGCTGATTTTGTCTGTCGTACCCTTTATATAGGGTAGGATAGTTTTTCCGACTGGTTTTTCCTCTTCTTCTGGATCTTTGATTTTGTTTCGGGATTTTTGTGCCTTTTCAATCGTATACATGGAGAAGCCATTTTTTCTTAAAGCTGTTTTGACTTTTTGCATTTCTTCGTTCTTATGTTCCTTATCTGCCAGTTTCTCAGATCTTGTTATTAGGGTTTTTATTACCGAATTTAATTGTGCAGGGTGATGGTGTGAGTCTGCGTGTAAGTACCTGTCAGTATGGGTTGGTTTTCGGTATACTGTGTGCCCTATGCTTCCGTCTTCTTTCTTAATAACTAACACATCTAGGAATGGAAGTTGTTGGTTATTCTCCCGTTCCATGGTAAACTGTATTTTTGGGTGGATATTATTAATGTGTTGTAGGAATTGGTTGAGCTTCTCTTCTCCATGCGTCCAGATAATAAATGTGTCATCAACATACCTAAGCCACAGTTTGGGTTTATGCTCTGCTGTTTCTATTGCTTTTGATTCCATATCTTCCATGAAAAGGTAGGCTATTACGGGTAATAGTGGTGAACCCATCGGTGCCCCTTCAACTTGTTTGTATATCTGGTCCTTGTAGATGAAATAGATGTTGTTTAAGCAGTGCCTCGTCAGGTTTAATGTATCCTGTGGGTTTGGATATTTTTTACGTATAATTTCTAATGATTCTTCTCCTGGCACATTGGTGAATAATGAGACTACATCAAAGCTCACTAATAAGTGTTCAGGTTCCAGAACAACGTCCTTGATACGGTCGATTAAGTGGCTTGCATTCTTGACGTAAAACTCTTTTTTCTTTTATTACTCTATATTTCGCTGATTTTTTGTCAGTTTCTTCAGGAGACAAAGATTAAGGGTTAAAATATTTAAAAATGTTGAACATGATATATTCAAAACAGTACTGTTTTAAATATATTTTACTACCATGCCTGGAATTGACCAAAGGTAATCTTAGTCATAAATAATCTTTTGTATAAATATAACAAGTGGATGATGGTGCGGGTACAATGAATAGAAGTTAAGGATGGTTTTTTCCAATAAGCCATAAAGTGTTCCGTAATCCGGGTTTGCGCCATGAACAGGACAATAAAAATAGCTAATAAGTAAATTGTTTTTCGGAATCTGTAAATACCCAGTAGCAATTAAGTGTCCTTGTAGAAATAATATGAATTAGGAGAGTTTGTAGGTATTTCTGTTTTTTTTGTGGGGAGTGGTATACAAATTTCTGATTGGCCTAGAATTTGGAAAGTGGTGAGATGGGTGTGTATATTGAGAGGTTGGATGGATGGATAGATGAAATGAGATAGTTAGTTCCAGTTATGCCTTCATCTTAATAATAAATCAAAATAATTAAAAAATACTTTTAATAATAGCTTAACTTCTTTTTCTTATAGTGCCGTGCACCTATAGTACGTTGGCGAATTATCTTAAGGCCAGACGTCTGTCTTTTGCGGCATGTAAAAGATCACCAGTGTTATTTATGCCTGTCCAGTTCTTTATGTTCCGTAGCTACATTTGTTTGCCACCTACTTCTCTCCTGCCTTTAATCTTTCCCTGGATGATTAGCTGAGGGATTACGTATTTTTACTTCTCAGAATATAGCCGAGGTATCCAATTTTTTGTACCTTGATCAAATTGAGTAGTTTTTGTTTTATTTTTATTTAGTTTGATCCTTGATCAAAGATCTTTATTTTTGATGCACGATGGAGCTCCAACACACTTTGATAGAAGGTGTCGTAATTGGTTGAGTAATCATTTTCCGAATCGATGGATTGGTAGAGGTGCAGAAGCTCTGATTCATTGGCCTCCTCGGTCATGCGATTTTAACCCTTTTGGACTACGCAGTTTGGTCGTATATTAAGGAAAAAGTCTATGCTACAGAGGTAAATCCACACCAAGAATTGGAAGAAAGAATTCAACGTCAATTCAATGACATCATAGCTGATCCCCTACCGTTTAGAAGGTTAATGGAATCTTTAGAAAAAAGAATAGACTTGTGTATTCGCGAAAACGGAGAGCATTTTGAACACTTACTGTAATTGAATTTTATTTTATGTTCCTAATCATTAATTTAATGTTTTTTTGTGAGTTTTGTTTAATTACTAACTATTTTATACCAGCATGAATTATAACTTTTACCAGGAGTACCTTTTTCGTGTAAAATTGAATAATGTTTAAGTTTACTTGAAATTTTGATTAATAATTATAATCTTAAAAAATTATATTGACTAATACTTAGTACGATCCGTGTAACTAGCGACCTCTATAAGAATCAGATATATAAACAAATTCATGGGATGTATCAGCTTCCAAAACATATTCGTATAAAAGTTCATTACAATGTTGCCATTAGTTTCGACAAAATCGTAAAAAATGCGTAATTTTTTTTTCAACGCCCTGTATCTTGAAAACGGATGGCGTTACAAAAATTTTTACTAAGCCTCCTTAGAGACGATGTTACCTTTTCTGAAACACCCTGTATGTTTTGTGTTTTATATTTATATTTATGTGTATATTAACTATATTAACATATATATTTTTTTCTTTGTACTTGTAAAAAATACTTTTGTACTCATTTATTACCAATTAACCATCTATCTATCTATTTTCCAAATAAATCTTAAGTACATTGGTACAGACAGTTTTATCTTTCATTGTGCATCGCGCACTTACAGTTGAAAATTTATAAAATAATTAAAAGAGGAGCAAATAAAACAAATTGAACTATGAAAATAAAAATATATTAAATAGTTTAATACTTATAACAAGAGGTTGCCTCCATATATATTATAATACTTGTGGGATGGGAATTTTGAGAAATGTTGATTGTCATATCCAAAAATTGCATCATATCTTTTACTTTCACACACAGTATTTTTAACTAATACGTCAATAGGTGCAAAATATACTCTAAAGTTTATGTCATTGAAGTCTAAAGAAGCTAACAGAAAATCAGACATTCTGTCAGATATTACCCACAAATTTCTGTTTCTGTCAACCTTAACATCAGCAGGAAAAATTAAACCTTTATCATCTTTGTCGACCACATCATGGTTTCTTGATATATAAGGAGTCTCAGAGTTCCAACAACCAACAGCATTTTGATCGATTAAATTGAAAAACTGATGCCGTTTTCATCCATAACTCTGGATGTTGTATGAGAATCAGGACCTCTTTCATTTAAAGGATAAAATTCTTTCCAGCTATCGTCAACCTTGGAACTGTTTTGTAAAGTTTTGGTGGAAACAACAAACTCCCTGTGAGATGCTAGAGGACTAAAGTACAAAAGTCTGTAACCATCAGGTTGCACTGGTGTTAAACTTAAACCAAAGACACCTTCTTCGCCCCACTGGAAGTTTAGGTTGTTAATAGTGAAGTCACCTCTTAAGGGATCAGGTAAGAAATAACTGTGGCTAAATCTCCAAGACTTGTTATCTTTCAAAGAATAAACAATAAGGCCATAACCGAGTTCATCACTGAAATAGGCATGTGCATCATCACATGTGGCACCTAATTCCACCGCTATATTGGCAATGAAAGTATTACTGTTAATATCTTCGGGGCGGAACTCGTACCTTCTTATTCTTCTGTTTGTCTTTAAATCAAAAATATTTATTGCATACGGACATGGGTTTTGAGTGGTGTTTCCTATGCCAAAGGTACCAGTGTCGAGAACCCATAGGCGGTCACATTCATCTGCTTTGATCCTATATACGGTACTTAAGCCTTTTTCGCAGTTACCAAGTTCATTGGAGGGAAAATCTGGATATGGAATTAATCGGGGGTTTTTGACTGGACTATTCAATGGAACGTAGTTTAGAGTTGCTGGAATACCTAAAATTAAAAAACATTTGGTATTTTTGACTCAAAAATAAATTATTTTAAAATATTACATAATATTCTATACATTTATGATATATTCCTTATGACGCACTCATAAAAAGATGTGCTGATTTAAGTGTATGGGTTAAAGTAGGAAGTTAACACTTTCTGTTAAGTCGTTTCTTGGTCAAAAAATTTAAAGAGTAAAGAGTTTTACAGGTTATTGTTTCGTTTCTGTAACCGAAACAATGAAGAATTAAGTCCTTTGGACTTTCATTATACTGCTCAAAGAAACAATGTACAGCTTTTTAAACCAGACTGATATTATAAAGATAATTGTGGCAAAAAAAAAGGGAAAAATATACAAAACCCAGACAAGAATTTTATTACTACAAGAATTATTAAATCTCCTCTTCTTCGTTATATGCTAGTCCTTAAGGCCTGTTGTTTCCGATCTAGTTTAGCAATATTTGTGATTGTTAATGTGTTGGTTTCATTCATGTTTATTTTTGACTTCGGTGTAGATAGAAAAACTCTAAACCTAATCGAAGCTTCTTTTAAAAGTATTAAATTAAAGGTGAAATTTACAGGTTAAGTATCAGATCCATTTAAAATCCGTGCAGGAATCAGACAAGGTGATCAGATTGTTCCTTGACTATTTCCCTGTACAAAACAACCATACCGTCAAGATATAACATATAAATTTGACATAACAGAAAGGGTCTGACAGTAAACTCCTTAGTTTTGTCAGAAACTAAGTTATTTTAAAATCCGTAAAATAGTTTCGAAACACAATTCAGATTTCTGCTTATAATCTGAGCCTTCTAAAAATTGCAAGACAAACAGACGTTGATAGAAGATGTTAAAAGGGACATGGGGAATCTAAAATTTGCATTCCACGACATGTCTTTTACAACTAAGCAGAAATCCTTAGCGAATTGTGTTTCTCGTACTCAAACAGAGCATATCCGAATAAAATGAAAAAGACAGCAAACATTTAATTTCAAAATCCACAAGGAAAAATTCCTGTAGCTGGCTGTATACCACGTATAACAAAAAGAGGTTAATCTTTGTAAATGGGTATATTTATTTAAAAAACCCTTAAAAGGGCCACATCAATAAAACAAACCTTTTCGGACTACACAGTCCATCATCAGGTTATTAAAATCGAAAATGCTAGGTCATAATGCCTGAGCCACCAAAATATTAGGGTAAAAACCCTTTAAATTACATTTAGTTATGAAATGTTGTACATTGTGTTATAAAATAACTGTGATGTTCTATATTAAATTAAATTTGACCAAAGGTAACACATGGCTCAATTGGGTTCCAGAGCCGGGTGAGAGACAACCTCTGCACTCGGAGAACAACGCGTGAATTTAATTTCACGCAAACAACTCCTATGTATCTGTTGATACGTATTGCGACCTAATAGGTCTCATCAGAACAGTTATTCATAGGTGTTCTCAACGTGAAAACTTATTATTTTCTGTCTTTTAAGAAGCAACACTAAAATGGCTTCAATACGGACGCGATAGCGACATCTAATAATAAAATCCGTAAAATAGTTTCAAAACACAATTTAGATTTCTGTTTTAACCTGAGCCTTCTAAAAATTGCAAGGCAAATAGACGTTGATAAAAGATATTAAAAAGGATATGGAGAATCCTTAGCAAATTGTGTTTCTCGTACTCACACAGAGCATATCCGAATAAAATGAAAAAGACAGCAAATATTTGATTTCACACAAACAACTCCTATGTACCTGTTGATACGTATTTTGACCTAATAGGTCTCATCAGAACAGTTATTCATAGGTGTTCTCAACGTAACAAATCAATATTTTCTATCTTTTAAGAAGCAACATTATGTTTCGAAATTATTTCACGGATTTTATTATTAGATGTCGCTATCGCGTCCGTATTGAAGCCATTTTAGTGTTGCTTCTTAAAAGACAGAAAATATTGATTTTTCACGTTAAGAACACCAGAGGAACAGAGGCCAGAGAACATACCAGCAGAACTTTAAAAAAACGGAACACCAAAACTAATAAGCTATCTTAAAGTGCTATTCACAAGATACTTAAATGGGTAAGAAATCCCGAATAGTTGGAAAGAAGCATGGATTACTCCAATTCACAAGAAAGATCCAAAAGATATTTGCGGAAACTACAGATGTATCTCTGTCACCAGTACCTTTAGCAGGCTGTTTGGTAAAATCTTAAAAAACATGATTAAGAAAGAATACGAACCTCATGAAATGGAACAGCAAGCAGGATTTAGAGCTGGAAGATCTTGCGTAGACCACATATTTACCCTAACACAACTGAATGAAAAGAAAGTTGCAAGAAACAAGGAAATACATCTTTTATTTGTGGATCTCACAAAAGCATATGGCACGATTCCTGTGAGAAAGCTGTGGCAGTCTCTTGAACGATCTTTATTTAATAGCACGATCATCGCCGCAGTCCAACAATTATACAATAAAGCATCATCAAAAATCAAACTAAACAACACCTTATCAGAAGAATTTCCAGTAACAAAAGTCTTACGACAAGAATGCTGCCTCTCTCCAATACTACTTATTTAAGATCTATTTAAATGAAGCACTAAAACACTGGAGAAGATGCTGTTCAGGAATGGGGATCCAACTTGAGGACGTTATACACTCTACATTTTGCGGACGACCAAGTAGTAGTGGCGGCAGACAAGGAAGATTTAGAATTTATGACGAGACGGTTGTTTAAAACATATGAAGAATGGAGCCTTTCTGTAAATAAAAACAGAACGCAATACTTATGCATCGGGAATGAAGTAGAAAATCTAATGGTCAACGAACATGAAACAATCAAGAACTGTGAGGAATATATATATTTGGGAACAACAAACAACAAGAGTGGACGCACCGAAAAAGAGATAGAGCAAAGAATCGTGAAAGGAAAAAGGGTGATAGGATGCCTAAACCCGATGCTATGGTCAAAAGAACTATCAAATCAAAGAAAGCATCTCCACTTTAACTCCATCTTTAAAAGTATAGTGCTCTATGGATGCGAAACATGGCAACTTATTAAATCCCTAGAGCGACGCCTACTTGCATTGGAAATGGAATTCTGGAAAAGATCTAGCTCTGGAAAAGCTAGAAAATCAAGGCTTGATAGAATACAAAATGACCACATCAGAAATATAATGGGAGTCAAGTCAACCATCATTGACGAAATT
The DNA here is from genome assembly GCA_918026665.1 of Diabrotica balteata. NCBI lineage: Eukaryota > Metazoa > Arthropoda > Insecta > Coleoptera > Chrysomelidae > Diabrotica > Diabrotica balteata. Next base: position 22,640,019 of record OU898283.1, read on the forward strand.
CAAAGGAGACAACTGATCTGATATGGTCATGTGAAAAGAATGGACGACGACAGGCTGCCAAACCAAATTTTAAAATGGACGCCAAGGGAAAGAAGGAAGAGAGGATGGCCAAACCAATTCTGGCTGGGCGGCATTCAGAAGGCAATGTCAGAAAGAAACCTTCACCCTGGCGAATGGAATGACCGACGTAGCTGGAAACTGGGAACCGGAAGGCGGAGACCGCTATAAAAAACCGGGATAATTAAAAAAATGATTTAAAGTAGTAGGTCTTCAAAATTAGAAGGCGTATTCCATTTGTGTAACGAACTGTATAAAATCAGAACATTATTTTTAAACTATGACACAATATAGTGATCAGACCGTCAGCCCTGAATGTTTTTGAATGTTTAAATATGGTAAAGAAAGAGTACGGAAACTTGAAATAAAAAGTAGGAAAATTTTGAGAAAAATGTTAGTACCAATTAAAGAAAATACACAATTTTGCAGAAAATCCCAAATTATATGAAAACTTGGAATACATTGGTACCAGCATGAAAACATGAGAAATGATGTTTTATGGTTACCTAGAACTTATGCATCCTCAAAGAACGTATGAATCATCTTATTCAGATGGGCAAGTTTAAAAAGATTTTTTGCAACAATTAAAAATTCCAACTGGTGACCCTTCAGAACAAGTTAAAGATAGGGTTACCTTTACGACGGACCTTATCCCTCGTCCCACTAGCCAGTAGTCACAAGAAAGGAAAGAAAGTGGAACATTCAATTAACATGAAAACCTACTAACAGAGGAAGGAAAATCGGTAATGTGGAAGATGATAAATATTCATATGAGTGTTATATTAATAAAATCTTATTACTAATCTGATTAATTCACTAATTCACTTTCTTCAACAAAATTTACAACGAAGGAAAATTACCAGATGATTGGTTAGAGTCACTGTTTATAACCCTACCAAAGAAAAGCAAAACCACCAAATGCAGAGATTTTAGACTAATCAATTTGATAAGTCACACACTGAAAATACTCTTACGAATTATACAAAACCGAGTATTGCTTCTATGCGAAAGTAGGATGGGTAATAAGCAATTTGGATTTAGAAACGGTCTAGGAACTAGAGAGACACTATTCTGTATGCGCGTTCTATTACAAAAAAGTTGTGAATTCCGAAAAAATGTTAAGGTTTGTTTTATCGACTTAGAGAAGGCGTTCGACAGAGTACAACACGATACACTTTTCGATTGCCTACAGGCAGCAGGACTTGACCACTATGATATAAGACTGCTGAAATATTACAATCAAGTAGCCTCTATCCAAATTGGAGACAGTCCGACTGAAAAAATATGTACCAAACGTGGAGTACGGCTGGGTTGTGTTTTGTCACCCACTCTTTTTAATCTGTACTCTGAAGAAATCTTTAGGTAGGCTTTGGATGACAGACAAGAGGGAGTAAGACTAGGTGGAGAACTAATCAACACTATTAGTTACGCTGACGATACAGCCATTCTTTCACAAAATTTACAAGATTTCCAAACATTACTAAACCTAGTCAGTGAAGCAAGTTATCGGAGAGGCCTTAAAATCAACATTTCAAAGACAAAGTGGATGGCAGTTGGAAAGATGACTATAGATCAAGGTCTGATTTCTCGTAATGGAGAGGAGATCGAAACGTTAAATCATTTCAAATACCTTGGCAGCTGGTTAAATGTAAATTGTGACTCTGATGAAGAGATAATAACCAGGATCGAAATATCACATAAGGCTTTTATGACCTGGAAACCAATTTTATGCAACAGAAACCTTTCGATGAATATTCGTAAGAAGGTCCTGAAATGTTATGTGTGGTCCATTCTATTGTATAACAACATCCAATTGACAGAGTGGACAGCTACACATATCTTGGTACCAACATTAACAGCTAATGGGATCACTCCAGTGAAATAAAACAACGCATAGGAAAAGCGAAATTAGCGTTCATAATGATAAAGTCTCTTTTCAGAAGTCATGATTTACCACTTGCTACCAAAATCTCTCTCATTAGATGCTATGTATTTTCTACCTTATTATACGGAGTAGAGGTCTGGACACTTTCCGAAGCTTCCTTAAGAAAACTCGAGGCATTCGAGATGTGGTGTTACAGACGTATTTTAAGAATTTCATGGGTGGATCGTGTGACTAATGTTGAGGTCCTACGTAGAATAGGCAAGGAATACGAGATTATTAACACCATCAAAGAGCGCAAACTAAAATATCTTGGCCATATTATGAGGAATGAACAGAAATACGGCTTGTTGCAACTCATTCTTCAGGGCAAGGTATTTGGAAAGAGAGGTCCAGGGAGAAGAAGAATATCTTGGCTTCAAAGCCTGAGAAAGTGGTTTAATACATTGACAACCGGACTATTCAGAATAGCAGCAAGCAAAGTTAGGATAGCCATGTTGATCGCTAACATCCGGAACGGATAGGCACCGTAAGAAGAAGAAGATTCTATTGTATGGTTATGAGACATGAACTGTAAAAACCACAATGCTAAATAAGTTAGAAGCATTCGAATTATGGTGCTATACGCGAATCCTAAAGATATCGTGGGTTTTGCACACTTTCAATGAAGATATTCTTCAAATGATCAATTCAGAACGTTTGCTCATAAATACCATAAAGAGAAGAAAAACAGAATACTTCGGCCATATAATTAAAGGACCTAAATATCATCTACTTTGCCTTATAATACAAGGAAAAGTGGAAGAAAAGAGATGAATTGGTCGAAAGAAACTTTCATGGCTGCGTAATATTAGACAAAGGTGTGGTTCCACAGTAGAAGAATTATTTCGCGCAGCAGCCGATAGAGAAAGGTTTCAGGAAATTGTAAACATGATGACGGCCAACATCAAAATACGGATACGGCACCCAAAGAAGAATAATCTGATTAATAACCTTGCGTTCCCAGATTCCAAAAGTAGTACCAGCTTGGACTTGGCCTCTCGGCTTAAATAGAGTAAAATTATAATCGTTTACTGTTAATGAGATACGCTTTTAAACAGAAAATGAAAAGGTATGGTTGTGTTTTCTAGTAGAAATATTTTTCCAACAACAATAAACGAATGTTTTTAAATTAATTCCATTAGAAAAGATATCGACTATTTAACCTACTACTCTTAATATAGCAAACTGTGGGTATATACTAAGACGATCTGGTTTTAACATTAACTTTACACCTATGTTTAATTTATCATTCTTAAAAGAACAAAATTGTAAACTGTGATGTAAGATGTAAGACAGGTTCAAGTGCATAAAATTGTCCAAGAAGAACACTCTCCTAAATACATTCATTTACACACAAATTTTTGGTAACTAAAGTTCAATAGAACAATAAAAAAATTATAATTATGGGTTTTACCTTCTTTCCATCTAGGCACAGAAACAAATAACTTATCTTGCCATATTTCTATACCAACTGGCAAATTATTTTCAGGCTTAAATCTTCCTGTCAGTAAAGCATTCCTTCGAATAGCTTCTGTGGGAAACTCATAATCCAAAATGTTCCATTGAAAATGTTCTTGGAGTTTTTGAACACATACCGCCACTTCAACAAAGATCAGGAGAGTAAGACAAATATTTCCAAACATGGTTGCCTAAAAAGATAGAAAATATTATAAGAAAGTTAGTAAAAACTGTTTAGTGTGTACTTTTTTGTAGACTAGGTTGTACATGCTAGTTAAAATTGTTACTTTTGTCTACAGTTTCCTAAAAACTTAAACCGAAAATATACTATAGAATACACTCCAAATGTTGTCAATAATTAACCTGTTGTGTTTATCTACGGATGCTTAAGAGTTCTTATACACTGCTAATCAAAAGTCCATTCTTCCCCTTGTACCTTTTGAACGGTTATTGTTATACTAATTAAATTTGGAGGGAGGTAATAAACAGACGTCTTGGCACAAGAGAAGCACTTTTTAGTATAGACAAAGTACAGTATGAGAGGCTTATTAAAACTTTGCGAATCGCAAACATCGATGACAAAAATATAAGAATAATAGCCAATCTCTATAGAAAACAAGTAGCCAAGATTTGAGTAGACAATCAATTATCCGATGAAGTCCCAATACAAAGAGTAGTACGACAAGGTTGCATATTCTCGCCTTTGCTGTTTAATGCTTACTCTGAACGTCTATTTCGAGAAGCTTTGGGAGAAACGACTGATGGCGTGATTGTTAAACATCTCTACTTAAGGAACCTTCGCGTTTATAGGTAGTTTTTCGATGAAAATTGGTGGTATGTCATCAGGTTCAGGTGAGGTATTTTTGAGGTTATTAAGACTTTCATTTAATTCATCAAGTGTTATGGAAGTGTTTAGTGGACCAGCAGAATCTTCTATGTTCATTTTTAATGCTTCTGTTATTTCTTTATGTTCTAAGAAATTTAGGTAGTACTGCTGATTGCTTGAATACAATTGATAATGTTCTACTAAAATTTCTGAGATTTCATGTTTGTCTGAAGTTGTTAGATTATTTGTAGTTATTGTGTCAATATGGTTAAATGTTTTTGAACCTTTTATTTTCCTTATTTTTTGCCATATATTCCTTATGTTCATAGACGAGTCAATTGACGACACGTAATTGATCCAGCTCTCTTTTTTTGCTTTCTTTATTAAAAATCTAGATCTGGCCCTTGAAGATCCAAAATTGTTCAAGTTATTAGGTGTGTTATACTTCTTGTATATATTAAAAGCATATTTTGTTTGCTTTAAAGCGGATACGATTTTAGTATTCCACCAAGGAAGAAGAGTTTTTGTGATATTTTTGGTCTTTCTTATAGAATCTCTGGCTGAGTCCAAAATTATACCGTTGTAAGATGATAGAGTAGTGTCTATATTATGTGATATAACATGATTTGTTATACGTACGCTTACTAAGTTCATGTATTTTTCCCAATCAGCTGACTCTAATTTCCACGTTTCATATGGTGTTGTACAGGTTTTTTTCATCTTTGTCATGAGTTATTATTATTGAAAAATGATCACTGTCGTATAGGTGGTCCAATGTATTCCACTGTAAAAATGAAGCTAAAGTTGAATCACTGATAGATAAGTCTATGGTGGAAAATATGCCATTATGTACATTGAATTTAGTAGGCGTTTCTGTGTTTAACAAAACTAGTTTTACGTTATTAATTGTTTCTAATAATATTCTTCCATTTTTATCTCTTTTTTGGAATCCCCATGCGATGTTGTGACAGTTTGTGTCACCCAAAATTAATTTTGGATATGGAATTTGTTTAATTAAATTTTAAAGTTCTAATGGAGTAGTTTCGTCAGGATGTGATAAATAGACGTTGAATATATTGATTTTAAAATTATGTATTACCGAAACTGCTACTGTTTCCAGATTTGTCTTTAAAGGAATTGCTTTGGATTGGATGGTTGAATGTATAAAAATTCCGACACCAGCACTGGATATTTGCTGTACTGCTCGATTTTTTGTATAGGGCATATAATTTTTTAGTTTTGCTTGATTGTTGGAAAGGCGAGTTTCTTGTAGACATATTATTAGTGGTCAGAGTTCATTGATTAGCATTTTAATGTTTTCAATGTCGCTATAATAGCCATTCAAGTGCCATTGAAGAATGAATTTAATTGGACTATTGAGATAAATCGTAGTCGCTTTCTTCAGTGAGGGAAGATTCATATGTTGGATGTGGTTTATAATACTTGTGATATTATTTTTCATGTGTCTATCATTTAATTTTGAGTTACCTTTATTGCCCATTGCGTTTATAACGAAAATCGCATAATTCAGAGAAATTTAGCGTATATGAAGAAGATGCTGTCATTAAAATATTTTTAAATGGTTTTAATGTGACTTTCGGCATCTAAAGCCATGTTCTTTTTTTGGGTGCAGATTTTTTTGAAATTGTAAGTTTCGTTTAGATTTTTAGTTTTTGGGATTTCAGGAGAGGTTCAAATTTGCCTTTTTGCTTGATTGATTGTTTTAGTATTATTGCTGTTAGCTGTTGTTAAAGGTATATTGTGTACTATAAGCGAATCAGTTGTCGTTGGGATATCTGCAGAAATATGATTGGAATAGTTGGTTGTATCATTTGAAATATTTGTTGTTGAATTATTCTGATTTACTTCCATGGCATCGAGTTCTGAGGTATATGTTTGTATCACTTTAGATGGATGTTTAAGTGTTTCTGTACCAGTTGATGTTAATGTGCAGTTCTCATCTTTGTGACCAGTAGTATTACATCTAGAGCAATTAAAACCATCTAGGGATAGGAAGATTCTGTAAGGAGTGTTATCATAGGTTATTAAGATTGTATTTGGAATTGGTTTGGTATTTATCAAAGAGACAAATATTTTCCGCCTGAAGCTAAAGACGTAAGATGAGTATACTCAGACTCGGGCATGCCAACTTTTAAAAACGTTAATTTGGATACTGCGGTTAGTTCTAGTTGTTTCAGTTCATCTTCTAGAATATTGTTTGGGATGCTGGGGCAGATGTTTGATACTACTAGTCACCTTGCTGGCGTAATATGTCTTCGAATTTCTATCTCATTGCCTTGGATGACTACAGTTTTATGGTTGTTTAGTAAGGTATCTACTATGCTAGTATTGTTTAAGTAAATGCTAACTGCTAAATTTTTTGGTGTGAGTAGAGACCCTATGACTATTATGTATTCATGTATTTTAATACCTTGGATAGCTGACAGAATAATGGCTTGTTCTTTTGAAGGAAAATTGAAGTTGCTTACTGCATTGGAATTGAAATTAGAAAAAATTGAAAAAAGAGACCAACCCAAGAATTTGTTAAGCAACTACAAATAAAAATAAAAAATGTTAATTCCGACTTACAACCAGAAATCAATAAGAACGAGATAAGAAGAGCACTCAAAGAGATGAAGAATAATAAATCGAAAGCAAAAAACGGGGTGACTGTAGAAATGCAAAAACGTGGCGGGAAAATAACTAGAGAAGTTTTGAACATACTTATGAATAAGATACTAATGACAAACCAAATACCCAACGGTCGGAACGAAGCAATAACACTGTTACTATTTAAGAAAGGAGATAAAAAGGATCTAAAGAATTACAGACTCATAACTGCTAAATGTGATGTACAAACTATAAACCAAAATATTAACAAATAGATTAACAACTAAATTAGATGGACACCAGGCAAGAGAACAAGCCTGATTTAGAAAGAGCTTCAGTACAAGTGACCACCTTTTAACGATGAAGATTTTAATCAAAAAAACTAACGAATATCATATCCCGCTATACATGGCATTTATTGACTTCGAGAAGGCATTTGATAGTGCGGAATACTGGGCAGTATAGAATTCCCTACAAAACGGCAGAATAGACTACCGATATACCGACTTAATTACAAGTATATAAAACAAGGCAACAACAACTATTAAGCTAATGAAACAAACGGAGCCTATTAAAATAAACCGAGGAGTAAGTCAAGGAGATACCATCTCGCCCAAGCCATTCAACCAAGCGCTAGAAGATGTTTTCAAACGACTACACTGAAATGACTTGGGAATTAACATAATCGGGCAAAATCTAAATCATTTACGATATGCTGATGATATTGTATTATTAACAGAAAAAAGTAAAGAATTACAAAGAATGATGAAAGAACTAGATAGAGAATGGACAAAAATTGGACTCAAGATGAATTACAGTAAAACAAAAACCATGACTAATCAACCAGAAGTACTAATAATTACAGTGGCACAAACAAGAATAGAACAAGAAAAATAGTATATATATATATATATATATATAATATATATATATATATATATATATATATATATATATATGTATATATGTATATAATATATATATATATATATATATATATATATATATATATATATATCTAGCCCAAATCACTAAATTTAATAAAGAAAGTCAGACCGAAGAAATAAAGAGAAGAATAAGATTGGCCTGGGCATCATTCGGAAAACTGTCTTATATTCTAAAGAATTCAAAATACCCCCAATACCTAAAAACAAGGGTCTTCAATCAATGTATACTCCCTGTCCTCACATATGGCTCTCAGACATGGACGTTTACAAAGAAAAATATGGACAAAATAGCAAAGACAGAAAGAACCATGGAAAGACAAATGCTGAACATTAAACTATCAGACAGAAAAAGAAACGAATGGTTCCGTAATAAAACAAAAGTGACAGATGTCTCAACCCAAGTAGCAAAGCTTAAATGGAAATTCGCCGGACACACCCTAAGGCAGAAAGATAAAAGATGGACTAAGAGTATTACACATTGGAGACCATGGAATCACAAACGAAAAAGGGTAAGGCCACAAATGCGATGGTCAGATGACCTGAAGAAAGACGCCGGGTTAAAATGGATGCAAGTTGCCCAAGATAGAGAGGCATAGAAGAAAGAGGAGGAGGCCTATATCCAAGGATGGATGTTTAGGGCTGTATAGATAGAATAAACTGCACTAATTAAACTGTATTAACAAGAAAGTTTCAACGAATTATCATAAATTTAATATTTCATTTGATCGATTTAAGTATGTTGTTGATCTAGTTATTTAATTTGGATAAATAATTTATTTCCATTTTTATAAGATTGTGACGATTTTGTATAAAAAAGTGTACCAATGCTAACAATAGTAATGTACATACAATTAACGTACATAAAAGTAGTAATTGCCGTAGTTTACCCATAGATTAAGAAAGTAAAAGCAGCAATATCTCCTAATAAGATTTAACTATCACTCATAGTCACCGTTAGAAATGCTAATTTAAAACTATTTTAGAATAAAAAATAGACTTATTTGTCGTATCCTGAGTCAATAGGAAAGTAAACTCTTGCAGCAAGTTTTAACAAAATATTTAGTCGTATTAAGACCAATGACATACGCAGCGGTTTGACCGAAGCGTTTATCAAAGCGGTTTTCTAGACCAATGACAAACGTAACGATTTAACCAAAGCTGGCTTCAACTTAATTTAACCAGTTTATTTCATCAAGACAGGAGTTTTCAATAAATTCAAAAATAAATAGAAATATTTCGCTTTTAAAATTATTGTGATTTATTGAAATCAGTGATGAAGAAAAAATGTGGAAAAAAAGGACAATGTGGATACACTTAATTATACATGGTGGAAAAGATAAAGGGCACTAATAATTTGTTTTGTTGAAGAGCCATTGTCAGTTGAAGAGCCATAAGGAACAATTTTTTAATTTTACTGCTGTCGTCATCTCTTTAGAAGCAAACATGTAGCAAATTTCCTTCTAATATTATTTTTTAATAATTCTATTACTGTATTACTCGGGAGTAATGACACGGGAAAAAGAGTAGAGTGATGTTACTACAAGTAGAAGCCAACCCTATTAATTTAATTACGATTTAACTGGGAATAAGCCACAGATAAAGATAAAAATACGTTTATTGACGTTTCAATTTCCACTTCGGAAATCGTTCTCAAAATACAAACAGTAAATTAAACAAATTTTGTTTTTTGTTACATAGTGAAAAATTCTTCTAATAATTTAATTTTATCTGACTCATTTATATTGACAATTCAGACATACATTATGCATTTTAAAGTAGACGACTTTAAAATGATATTCCCAATATTGTTGAGTTGCGCTCCTGGGACGACTTTACTTATAAGATAATTCATTCGATTACATGAAATCAACTTTAACTTGAGAATATCCGTCAGAAAAAATCATAGCATATAATTCGTCTTTAAAAAGACAAACACATGACATGATGACAGTAAAGTTCTCCTGTTAGTGATTCCATGAAAATTATGAGGGAAAAACCAGGAAAAAAAACCTCATAATACTATCCCGACATGGTAAGTATTTGTTCGTGCATTTAGTTTACCTTCAATAAACACCAAAATTCTGATTTTATATGTTTCGTTATTTAAAAAACATAAATTATGTATGCTCTATATGTTACTGACTTACTAATACTGGTATTTTCTAATTAATAACTTCCTCTTCCAATATTGATAACCAGATCCTACTACATTCTGCCGAGGAATTTGCGATACAATTGGCCTCATTTAGCATAATTAAAGCCGCATCTTTGATTTTTCTTTTTTTACCATCCGTCTCTTTTAGGACTACGTTTGAATTATTCCATTGAACCCTATGTTCATTATCACATGCATGTTGACATATTTGATCTCAAATATGTAAACATGCATGGGATAATGAACATAGGGTTGAATGGAATAATTCAAATGAAAATATTTATTATCTTAACCCTCTAACTGGTAAGAGGTCCCTGAGGGCCCCTTCGCTTATTGTTTATTTAAGCCGCAGGTAAAAGTCAGGTAGCGGCAAACTGTTTTGAATCTCCCCCACTAGTTCGTCTACAGACGTTTCAAATGCATTTTTAATTCATTAAACCTTACTGTTACATTTTTGTCTCAGTTTTCTGCGACAGGTCGAGGTGAACACAGAACAATTATCTCTCATTTAAAAATTTTTTTCGACGTAAAATTATGATACCACAAATAATCTAAATTTAGTGAAAATATTTTTTTATGAGTGGTTTAGAGCTTCAAGTTTCACTATATATTGTAATTATTAAAAAACAAGTATTCTGAGTGTGCTTTAGAAGCGAAAATAAAAAGGGTTCCTGAGGGACCCCTTGCCGGTTTATGTGAAGTTTCGTCTCACTTTGTTGTGATTGTTGTGTTGTGTTGTTGTGCTATTGTTTACCAACTTTCATCAGTTATTTGTTTATTTTACAGAAAAAGTTTAATTTGTCGGTAATGACCAAAGATAAAATCCAAGAACTTATGGACTCTGTTAAAACAGATTCGTCAGGTGATTATAGCAGTGATGATCCAGACATCGACCCAGATTACGAGCAGAATGAGATCGCTCCAGATGACATGATAACAGAGTGTATCCGTGAAATGCAAGCAGGTGAAACAAGCGACTATTTTATTCAAAATGTGAACATGTCGCTAAATATCAGTGACATAGAAACACCTGATGCATCATCAACAATGCTAACAGCGGTGCAAATCGAAGCTGACGAATGTGTCGAATCTTTAAAAAAGGAATAGGCTGGGCCGCCTAGATGTACGAAAGCAATTCCATCTACTTCAGTCGCCGATGTCGCACATGCTGCAAGTTCTAAGCCAAAGAAACGACCCCGTTCGCCATTAGCTATAATGGAAGATTCTGGACCTTTCATCACGCCTTCTATTGGTGGTTTTACTGGGAGAGGTAATAGTTATATATTCATACTTTAGCAATAGTGTACTATTTTTATTCTCATTTCAGCTATTCAGGATAGCAAAAAGATTCGGAACAATTTACCAAAGTAACGTGGCGTAAGCGATCAATGAGCTTGCATGTAAACGAAGTAGCTTTCCAAGGAGATGTACGGTTTCCATCGTCAATAAAAGAACTGGAAACACCAATAAAACTCTTCAATTATTTGTTCACAAAAGAGATTATTGATTTGGTGGCCGATGAAACGAACGATGCAGCTCGTCAAGAAAATATCAATACAAAATTCGCCGCGAGTGGTGAGAAGATTCGGAAATTTATCGGAGTGTTGATGTACATGTCGATTTATCGATACCCTAATCTAGAGAGCTACTGTTTATGGCAATAAAGTTTATGGCAATAAAGAAACACTTATCGTTTCAAGATGAAAGGCAGCGCATTCGAAAAGGTCAGCCAGGCTATGATCCACTGTTTCGCATCCGGAAATTGGCTGATAAGGGCAACAATCGTTTTGATTCGATTCCAAAGACGGCTAGATTGTGTGTTGATGAGCAGATGTGTTCGACCAAACTCAAGCATTATCTCCGTCAATATATGCCAAATAAGCCGAACAAATGGGGCATCAAACTGTTTGTGCTTTGTGATTCTCACGGTTACGCATATCGTTTTGAAATTTACAACGGTGCAGAAGACAATATAATTTTTCCTGGCGCACCTGATCTTGGAAGTACATCAAACGTTGTTGTACGTTTGTCACAGACCATACCTAGCTTTTCTCATCACATCCTTTACTTCGACAATTTCTATACGTCTTTACCTTTGTTAGTTTATTTACGTGCAAGAGGAATCTATAGCCTTGGTACAATACGGACAAACAGAATCCCAAACTGTAAGCTTCCGTTGGATTAGGATATAAAAGATGAAGAAAGAGGATATTCTGTTGAATATGTTGGATCTGCGTACGGTGTTGATTTCAGTACAATTTTATGGAGAGATACTAAGAACGTGCGGCTGGCATCGACTTACGTTGGCATTGAGCCGTTTTTGGGAGCAAAACCAAATCAACATATTGCAAAAGTACCACGATATGATCGAAAGAAAAAGAAATACATCGAAGTCAACTGTCTGCAGATCATTCGCGAATACAACAGACATATGGAATGAGTCGATCTGATGGATGGATTCATGGATCGCTACCATATTAGAGCAAAGACACGTAGTGCAATGGTTCGAATTTTCTACCACTTGATCGATATGGCTGCAACAAACGCTTATATTTTGTACCGTCGCATACATGCTGAAAAATGTAATGATTCGAGCAATATCTCAGCGGAACATGAAAAGTTATTGCAGCTACCAGAATTCAGAGAACCAATTGCTGCTGCTCTCGTTGTATTCAGTGAAAAACGTGTACTTGGCCGATCTTCAACATCAAAATCACAATCGAGCTCACCACAACCAACTATTTCTTGCATTGGAAAAAAAGCAAAACATCCCATTGATGACATTCGCTTCGACGGTATTGATCACTTTCCACTTTGGCTCAACAAAGAGAGTGGTAAAAAAAAATGTAAACTTTGCAAAGTGTCAAAAACTCAATGTATGTGTAGCAAATGTGATCTTCACTTATGTTGTTCTAATGCCAAAAACTGTTTTATATAATTATCACCATAAAAAATAATGTACACACCTTCTTTTCCGTTTGTTTTTGAGTTTATTTTAATAAAATCCATTCAAATGAATAAAACGCTATTTTTAACTTGAACCGGCAAGGGCCCCCCTGAGGACCCCTTTACCTGTTTTTTACCTGGAAGCCAAACAAAAAATGATAATTACATTTTAATAGATTTTCTAGGTTTCTTAATACATTATTAAACTTGAAAAAAATTCCCAAGTAAATAGAATAATTTTTAGAATCTTGGCAGTTAGAGGGTTAAAAAGACATCTGACTGAGTCCAATTAAAGGACGTGAAATGGGCGAAAACCAACTTAAAATAATCTGCTATACAGACCAACGAAATACTTAAAATGATATATTATACTCTCATAATATAACCACCAGAAAATTTAACACGTTAATTTCCCCAAAAAAGAGAAAATGCATGGTTATAACAGCAAATTTACCAAGATGTAAATTGGAGCTGGAAGGTCGTATAATAGAACAAGTGATGGAGTTTAAATATCTAGAAATTACATTATCTAGCTACGGAAAGCTCCAAATTGAAATGGAAGGTCGAGTGAATAAAGCAAACAGAGGTAAGACACTATGGGACAGAGCTATATGTACAGATATACGACGTACATGCCAGGTGAAGAACATCACGAACTGGCCAAGAAATAGAAGAGTAGAATTGAACGATCATATAAGCTGAAAGGCGACAAATAGAGTAGTGAAAGCGGAGATGGTTCTCCGATAGGGAGACGATCAGTAGAAAGAGCATGAAAACGATGGAACAGCAATTTACTGGAGGCACCTTGAAAAACAGACAGAGTCATGTCTACATAAAAAAAGAAGAAGTCTTTGTAAGAAAAATAGCTTTATAAGAATATATCCTGTAATATTTTTATGTCGGAAGATACGACCTATTACTAGCCATTAATTTTAAGGATTATTTACTGATTTAATTGAGGGACAAGAAAATAATCTTGTTACAAATTAACATATCGTCGTTAGGAATGAAATATCTCCAATGTAAAAATATCCTAATTTTACAGTAGACACAAAAAACAGTTTAAATAGCGCTATTTTATATTGTATTAAATTAGTAATTGATTTTTTTGGCCAAACTAAGATTGATATTGATATTAAGATAAAATTGATTCCTTAAATCAGTACAAAACATTAAACTAATAAAAAAATATTACAAACGCGTACATTGGAGAAATTATAAATGGTTGAAACCGGTACAATAGCAGGAATTTCAAATATTGTGCATGGCATGTCATAGTGCTATACACCTTGAATTTGGTGTTATTAAGGGAAAAGGGTCATATAAACAGTAAAGTGATTTGTATTATTTTTAATTTTAAATAAACAAACTTCGACATGCAGTATCAGTGTATGATATTTTTACGAACACCACCGAAAGATATATTTTTTGTTGATTTTAGGAAGAGTATCGTAAAAGCGATGATTTATTTTTTTTCAATAACTGATTTGAGGTCTTGCAGATGTTTGAACTTGTCTTCTGATATTTCAGGAGGTGTCTTGAAGAGCGAGTTTTCATAAACCGACAGGTCTTGGCTTCTCTTCTGTGTGGTAGTAGCTTCTAGTTATCTGAGTAATCAGTGGTGTAGTATACCTCTCCATTGGGACTATATTTTAATTGTCTTATATCTACAACTTGCGGATCTTTGGCATTTTTTTTCCAGGTCTTATTGAACGAAAGTTACTGTCAATAGCGTACTTTTTAAAGAACGTAAAATCTAACGTTTTTAATATTATACGGATTTCAAGATATAACTGCTGTATTGTAAGGATTTTGCTCTTGCTGAATCACTTAAAGCACTAGCCAGAGTTCTTTTTCGATTTTGGTAGTTGCATCCATCTGAGATGAATACAAAGTTTGATAGTTAGCAGGAATATTATTTATATAATCTATTTGAATGACTCCACCATTTGCTTCATGTCAAATGTACAACTGGACATCTTCAATATTTAGAGAATAAATGGTGAAGTTGTGTACTTGGAGTTTAAGCTTATAATACGATTGGAAAGCTAATACTTTTAGACACGTTAAAGAAACTTTAAAGATCAACTGTGAGAACCAATTTTTCAGAATTGCGCTACATTTTAATAAACTCTTTTGCCCGTCTTTCTTCTTTCTGCTTTGACATGTGCTGATCATAATCTTCCGTACTTATTGTCTTCATTTTATGTGCAACACACGTATCACATTGATCTTTCCTTTGCTTATGTATGCCAATTTTCTCTGCTTCTAAAACAACTTTAAACAACTTGATATGAGCAACTGACTGCTTTCTATCATCGCACCATTCTTTATATAGTCCTGTACATGTAATTTGTTGTTATAATACTGTTGTCAACATATATTCTGCTAGTAGATGCTCTACAATAGTGTGAAGGAACTTTAGGAATATTCTTTTTTTTGCAAATTTGTCTTATTTTTTCTTGGAGTAATCTTGTTAAACGTTGGAATCTTGTAGACTTTCACTAGAAGTATCAATTTCATGAGTGGCTGGCTCCCTTTGAGACCCATCGTTTTTAATTGTGTCTTCTCCTAAATTAAATGTGTTGAAAAACATAACTCGGCATACCTTGAGGTAACTTCCGTCTTTAGAAACAAAAAAAGTCACGAGCACTCTTCTTTTTGGACCGTTTGTCTGAATTTTGAGTATCTTTTTCGGTGCCTTTGCACTGCTCTTTGCCCGAACAAGATTTTTTAACATAAGTGCTTCTATGTTTCCACGACGTTTAATGTCCAAATTTTTTTAAAAAGTCGTAGTCTATCGTCCTGCGTAAATAAAGAACATCTAAATGAGTGTTTCTTTTAAACATTTTGGCGTTATAAATATGGTTACATCGCTCCTTAACTGACATGCCATTCCGTCTGGTAATATGTTGTACATCGCCAAAAAACAAATTTTGCCTTTTTCATGTTCCAATATAGTAGCTGCAGGCAAACTGAAATAAGAAAAATAATATATTACCTACTTAATTTAAGCACTAATGAGATGAAAGATATCTAACCGTAGTAGTGAATTTGTTTAAATACCTGTTTTTGGATTTTTCATTATAAATTTCATTTTCAATAGGTGCAAAAGTTTGGATAGAATTTTGCCGATCTTCCTTAAGTGAATTTTGTACAACTACTTTAGTTCTTGTCTTGAAAACACTCATTTTTCACTGGTAAATAGCTTATTTGAGAAAATTTGAGGATAGGAATTTGACAGATAAAAGTACAGATGTGCAGATATTATAATAGATAATAGCTCCAATGTGTTTTTTAAGCACATTGGATTTATTTCAGTCCAACAATTAATAATATGTTACATTGGAGTAATGCATTTTTATACATTGGGGAAGTTAGGAATTGACACGCACATTAGATATATTTCTAGACTGTAAAACTATTCATAGCGATTCAGAATCGTTTAAAATCTGAATTACTAGAAATTTGCACATTGGAGTTATTTTATTCCTAATGACGATATGCAAACTGATATAAATGTATTTGCATTGTTAAATTTATTTAGAATTTTACAAAATCAAAGAATATTCTATAAGGCAAAGCATAATTTTGTAACTGTAAACCTCTACCAGTTATATGTTATTAAAATTTAATAGATACAATATTTCAACAATATATGGCTACTTAAGTCAGCGCTAATTTAGCAAATTGTTTATATTAGATTCGTAGTGACAAGAAAGCAGTTAATTTTATTACTGGGATATAATCTTACGCATATCTGTCGCAACATATCTTACTTAAATTACCTTCTGCATAATCGAACTAACTACTTGTAATTATTCTGGTATTTGCATCTTTGTTGTGTACCTCAAATGCGTTTGAACTATAATTAGCAGCCATAACGGACTACATGTTCTTAGAATATTTAATATTTTTATAACAGTCAATATCCATGTCTTAAATTTTATGAACTATCTATTTTTATATTTTTAAATAGCTGATTTTAATCAATTAAATCAGTTTCTATTTAATGATTAAGTTCTTGATTATTACAAAATAAAAAGCATGTTGCATTAAATAGGGTCAGCTATAATAAAAATATAATTGATCCACACCTATTTTAGTTATGTCATATGTCAGTTTTAGATAGAATGCAAATGTAAGAGGAATCATTTTATGTAAATATGGAATAAAAAACGGTTTTAAGAAAATTTTGTTTTTTTTAATTGGTAAATAATATTTGTAAATACTCCTCAAGCTCTGGCAGCTTGAATACGACTCAGGGTTAAGATAATTGAGGAGCTATTGCGTTCAAAAGGGGCTATATCCATTTGGAGAAAATGTCCAGGAAACGAAAAAAACTTCTTATATCGGTTGGCCTTAGTACTTGGGGATAACAAGATAAGTAAGTGACCCAAATTCAGACAATATTATGTTGTTATATTCGGTTAACCCGGCGTCACATACGTGGATTTTTCTTTCATTAGTACATGTGTGGGGTGTGACAAACCCCAATTTAATAAGAAAATCAGAATTTTTTCTGGCAATTTTGTTATACGTTTTCTAATTTCATGGTCTGAAGTGATTATCTAAGGACAATAAAGCAAAAAAGAAATAATCAGAACACCTTTATTCAAAAGAAATTAAAAATAAACTTAAAATAGGCAATTTTCCATAAGCAAAAACCACAACTTAACTGAACAATCTTACCAAAAAATATAAACACTATATGATCAAAAATAGAATAGTTAATGAAAATATAATAGTAAGATAATACAAGGAAAAACTCTACCCGGTTGTACAGTGAAAGAAAAAAAAATAATCGCTATTTGAATTCATGCAATTAGTTTTCCGATCTCGGCTTCTTGGACATACTGAACATCTTTCCATGAGTTTTGGAATCTTGGTAGTTGGCACTGCAGGGGCATCTTGGCTAAAATGTGCAATGTTTTGACGAATACTCCTTGGTATTTTTGGATTATTTTTTCTTTCAGATATGTGGTCCTGGATCCATTTAAAGCCCAACATTTTGATAAACAACCTTCTGGCAAGTTTGAAATCTTGATTGTTTTCTCTGTATATCACCAAAGCATTTATGCGGCTGTATTCAAGAGAGAAAACACGATCGTAAGAGGCCATCTCCGTGAGTTTTCTAGATACGTTATATGATGCAGACAGTTCATCCACTACGTCTACTCCACTTTTAATAAAGTTGTAGAAGCTTATTATTTCTGGTAAATTTTATGGCCAGTTGCTTCATCAATAGCTCCATCATGGTGCATGGTGGACAACAGTAGGACGTTTTTATTTTTTTTTTTTTCGGCACATACGATAAAAGTGTAATATTTTTATGAAAACCAAATAAAGATGTCATTGTTCTCTGTTCTATACTGTCAAAAATTGTGCTGGGATGCATCGTTTGTTCTTTCTTAGCGTGCCTACTGACGTAGTTTATGCTCGTTCAGCCATTTTATCATTAATTTATAACTAGTGTACCAGTTGTCAAAGGTCACATTTCGGTTGGAACCAGAAATAGGTTGTATTAGTCTCCCTACTATATCCATTGGGGAATTACTAACACTATAGGGACCTTCTGGCTGTTTTCCTGCATACACTTTCAAATTTAAAACGTAGTACGAACGGGAATCAGCTAGGGCTTGCACTTAGATACCATACTTTGCATGCTTGTTGGACATGTACTGTTTGAAAGCACATCTTCCACGAAAAGACTCCAACTTCTCATCTATCGCCACATATTGAGAAGAACTGTAGGCCTGCTTACAATTTTCAATAAATTTTCCAGAATTTCAGGAACTGGAGTTAATTTGCCAATCGCCTATCTGTCTTACGATTCTCGATGTTATCGAACCGAAGACAGACCATCAGGAATTGAAAAACGATTTATAGACATCGTATTGCGGAATATATCGACACCAGTCCCATCTGTTTACCATAAGTCTCTCTGACGATTAGAATAAAACATACTGCTACATAAAGAATTCCGATAAATGCCTTAATTTCACATATATTGGGTGGTTATCACCATGCACTTATTTTGATATGCAAGTGATTTTTGTTGAATTTTGAGGTTGGTCCAGCGCACTATGTCTTCGATCATTTGTCGATCAAAAAACAATTGCCAACAATCTAAAGCACGTTTAGCATTTTTTGCATAATGCTTCACACCCGGCAAATGAGTAATAATGTTCTCTGATCTTTGTTCAAACCCGTTTATTATTTGAAATAAGTTTGTTCCATTGTGTTCCGTCTTTTCCGAGATACATTTCTTCGTTTCTTGGAGGTCCGTCAGTGCTTTTATTTTCCGTCTCAATCTGAGACGGATAATGGCTTTAAATTTAAATTCCGGACAAGGGCTTTAAAAATTCCATTTTAAGTTGGAATTCTATCAGTAAAATTACAGCATCCAAAATTTTAATGGTGTCAGAATAAGGTACAAGAAATTTCCTGTGTTTCGTAAATTAGACACTGGGTGTCGGAATTGCGTACTTAAGTTCTATTTCTTTCGTTTCTCTTATATTGACATAAGTCTATACCATTTTAGTTAGTAGAATTATTTTTTACAGATTGTATCCAAAATCCCGACACAGGTGTCGAAGTTAAGGACTTTCTGTCCAAATTATGTTTAATTAGTGTAAACGGATATTCTCGGTTATTCTAACATTTAGATATCATTTGCAATAGTTTTTTTAACTTTAAGGTTTATTTGTAGTGTTTTAGGAAAGTAGTTTGATGCAATGTGATTTTTACTGTTTGAGTTAACGTTTTTTGAAAAAAATTGATTAATAATCACAATATAGATAGTTTTGATTGCAGAATTTTAAAAATTCTTAAAAAGAACTAACTAAAACGCCAGAAAACATTATTATTATTATTAAATTGGAACACAAAAGTCAAAAGGAACCAAGAGAAACAAAAAATATTTATATGTAAAGAGCAGGTTCTTCATCCAAACAGTCACATTCCTCGCTCTCATCTACTTCTTTGTCAGTAGATTCCGTGTCTTAGCGGAAACAAGTAAAATCCTTAATACTATTTTAGATCTGCTCGCAACAACCAATTTTCCCCAAACAGCTCTTTCAGAAGCTTCGTAAGACTAGGTTTCTTCTTATCTGGTAACGAGTTTCTGGGCTCTATAATGTTTAGAACCAGGTTTCCATCGTCTTTTTCTTTTCTTTGCATCATTTGAAGCGATTTATTTCCAGATGCAAACCGATAATATAGGTGTGTATTTACTTCAATATTTTGTTGGCTTTGAATGTCTTTTGTGATAAAAATTCTTTTTATTTCAGCAATGCCCTTTACCTTATTGTACACTTAATCTAGTTCCTTTATATTAAAAACTTTTCAGTTGATTCGTAAGACTACGTAAGACTTGACCACATTCTGAATAAAATTTGACGTACTCCTTTTTAAAAATTATATCGGTATTTTGCCTAAGCAAGTTCTCCACTCTAGATCAGCAGCCATGAAACTATGTCCGCGGACTGGAAAAGTGATTAAAATTTCCGACACATCTCTTGACGACTTATTTTTAAGACAAAACATAAGGGCATAAAATAATGTACGATGTTTTTATATTTATGATCACCGCCCCTATTATCCTTTGGAACACCACCTGCAAGGAGGACTTTCGCAACAGTATTAACTCTTCTTTTGCAGATACTCAGTGCAGCAAGAAAAAACTTTTGACACACCCGCGTTGCTTTTTTTGTCGCGCTTAATAAAATACGAGACACAAAGATTTTTCAAAGGGATGGCATTCACTTAGCCGATCTATGACGAGCAATAGGAGCGACGGATAACACATGGCACAGTCCTAACGTCTTGTTAGTTTTTGATCGAATCTGCATAAAATTTCTGCCTTAGAGTTTGGATGTGTCGTTTTCTAACTGTAGCATACTGAAATGATTTCCCATGATGTTGGCAACGCCTTTCGTATCGAAGCAGTGTTGGATCGGGATCACCATACCTGTACAATGCAAAGAAAAACAAATGTATAAAAACAAAATTATTATTTTCATAAAAGCAATATAACCAGTAACTAAATCGTATAATATAATTTAAATTAATTACATACCTTGATGACTGTTTAGCCTGGCGTTTGTCACATTTTTTATGCGGCGTGTAGAACCTTTATTTCCCTGCTCTACGGTGATCATTTCTTTCATCAATATTGCACCTGGATTGTCGTCAATCGTCAATATTTCGGAAGCAGACTCCAAGCACTACTCCCACAGAGGTCGTCCACTCAACGAACGCCTTCAACCCCTACCACTCTTTTAGTTAACGGTCAACGCGAGGCGGTCGCGAGTTTCGCCAAGTGTATCGTTACAGTATTGTCAGATGCAACCACCAATTTGCGGTATTTCTGAATATAACAAATTATTGGATATAGCCACTTTTGATCGCAAAAATATAGCCCATTTTGAACGCAAGCTCCTCAATTATATTACGTTGAACGTCACGTTCAATATCTTCTGAATATACATCACAGGTATTCAATTGGATTAAGATCGTAATGGGAATTATCCAAATCCTATGGACAATGCCAATATTTTTTAAAATATTAATGACGGTATGATCACAGACCACTCTGCTTGAAAAAATAAGTTAGCGCAAATCGGACGGAATCAGCCATGTTTTAAATGAAACCAGTGTTGTGCAGTGACATATTATCTGGTGTGCATAGACAAATTTACCCGGTTTAATTTATTTACGGCACTTACAGACATAATATGCATTATTTTATTCGTACATTTAGTTGAAGAATAGATTAAATTATTTCAAATGTACTAAATTATTTTTCTCTAAAAATTTAAATTACAATTCTGTCGTAGCTTGTCACAAATTTCTCAATTCGAGTCTATGTTTCCGTTTAACACATGGTGTTCGGCTGCTGATAAACTTCAAAGGCGGCATCGGAGAGTGGGCATTCTTTATGGGATTGTTTATTATTCTGTCCCTAGGGTATTGGCACAGGGAACATTGGAATGCATCTACTGTAATTTTATACTTCAATTACCTACCGAACTCTATTTTATGTCAATAAATTTATTAACAGGCAAATTACCAAGATTAAATAATTATTATTTATTTGCCAGAACAATAAATCTGAAAAACTAACATTATACTTTATCCTACGTATTATAAACTATCAAATATTCGGAGTAAAAAAACGGTTTTCTAAACATGACAGTTACAATCCAATATCTCACTGAAATGTTATTATTATAAATTTTTGAATTCAAATATTTTCATAAATTATAATAAAACACAAATTAATGTATGGGTACTTAATTGAGATGATGAAAAATAATTACAAAATCAATATGAGAATTTTTTAGTATAAGTTTAAACAAATTCAAATTTTTAGTATACTCAAAACGGGACTGTCACACAGCCCTTCTTTTAGCTGGTTTCATTAATATTTTCGTTGAACTGGCAACAGTATCCTAGAAATTAGATTGTCACAAGTGACAAGATCAACGTACACAACTTAAAAAACACGATTTTTGGTTAAAAAAGTTGTACCAGTTTTTTATGACGCGAACGGTACATACTAGATAAAATGTAATGGAAAGTTTGTTTTTCTCCTACTATAGTGTATTTTTATGTTATGAGAGAGTAATAAAACAATAAATTATGTATACAAACCCCTAAAGTGTTGATACAGGTGACTCAATAAAAACAGATATTTGTCAACAAGTTTACAGAAGTAATATAGGAAAACAATTTTAAATTGAGTATGACCACCAGGTATAAAGGTTGGAGCAGAATAGAATACAATAGTTGTGAGGGTTACTAATCCCTAAATAAGGTTGCCAGTGTCGGAGTAATGGAGGTTAACAGGTACTAATGAATTTGCAAGAAATGTAAGATGTTTATTTTAATTGGTTATATATAACCAATAAAAGTTTAATAAGTACCTACCTATTTGCAAAATAAAGTTTAATTCTTTAGATAAAATAAAACGTTTTATTTTATCTGAAATGAGTGCATTCCACGAAGTAGGGTTTCAACAATCAAACATTTAATTCTTTAATTCCAGGAATCTACGGCAGTAATATTGACTAGAAAATTACCTTCTAAACTTATTCCACAGAAAATGTGATAGTGGGTTTTCCAATTTTGTAGGAGGTCCAAGTGGCGTAATTCAAAATTCTTAACCAGTTCACTAAAAGTAGGTACTTCAGTTGCAAGGTGCAGTTTATTGTGTATACTAGTGTTATGGAAAATTTGGAAGTGCCGTGTAAACGCCGAAAATATGGTCCTTTAACAGTTAATGAAAAAACATTAATATTTAATTGTTTTAAATCATTACAGACAAACGTTTATGTGAAAGTGTTGATGAGACCGTTGAGTTAGTTAGCAGTACACTTGGTGTTGGGAAATCAACGATTTACAGAGTTATTAAAGAAGAGAAATGTGGTAGTATTTCAAATGCCACGTAATGCTCCAGGGAAACCAAAATTTCAAATAGAATAATTATTTTAAAGAAGGACTTCGACGGAAAGTGCATGAATTTTTCTTTAGACAAGAATTTCCAACATTGGATAAAGTTCTTGCCTCAGTTCGAGATGATAAGGATTACCCAGAAATGAGGCTAAGGTACGTTAAGGAAACTTTTAAAAGAAATAGGCTTCCGCTGGAAAAAGAATCCCAGAAAGTCTATTTTATTAGAAAGAAGAGATATTGTCATATGGATGAAGACATTTTCTAAGAACCATAAAGGAAATGAGAAACAAAAAGAAAAATATTTTATCTTGATGAACACATGGATCAACGAGGGTCATACACCAAATAAATTTTGGCAGGATGAAACTGTTACAAGTCAAAGGCACGCTTATGTAAATAACTTAATCTACTGTTTAAACCCACCATCAGGAAAGGGACGCAGGCTGATAATAGTACACATTGGGCAGTTCAGACGGTATTGTCAAGGTGTTAAGAGATTAATATCAACATTTGAAAGCAACAAATGATAGATCTTCTTCCTAAGAACTGGTAATAGTAATGGATAATGCAAGTTATCACTCCAGACTTATAGAAGGACCTGCCCACAACCAAGTGGTTAAAAAAAGACTTGCAGAAATTGGTTGAGTTCAAAAAAATATTACGTACCGTCCCGGATCTATAAGAAAGGAACTTATTTGTTGTGTGCCCTTCATAAAGAAAAATTAAAAAAATACGAAATTGATGAAATTGCCAAAATCGTGGAATGACAGTACTTAGATCCCACCATATCATTGTGAATTAAACCCCATTGAACTGGTATTGGCTCAGATAAAGAGTAAGTTTCAAGAAAAAATACCACTTTTAAAATTCATGATGTTAAACAGTTGTTTTTGGAGGCCGTAAATAATGTAAAACCTGAAAACTGGGAAAAGGCAGTAAATCACACTATTAAAGAAGAGGAAAAAATGTGGAAGCTGGACAATATTACTGATAAAATGACCGAGCCAGTTATTATAAATCTTGGTTCTGAATGTTCATCTTCTGAATCCGATTAGGATTTGTAACAAGTAGCTGTAAGTTTTATATTAATATTTTTATTCATCTATTTAACATACCTTAGACGGTTTTAAAAACTCTTTTTCTCTTTTGTAATTTTTAAAAATTAAAAAAAAATTGAATGTTTTAAAACCTTTTTTAATGTAGGCCAGTCAGTTCTAATATAGTGTGTGATAAAAGAGGTCACTTTTGTTTACATACACATAACACTTTATAACACTGAAATAATTCATTTATTTTTTACAATTATTCAAAGTAATTTTTCAATTAATCTTGAGCACGCCCATGGAGTGGTCGGAGATACCAGTTAAAATTATGCTAATTACTCTCTCGTTCATAAAAATAAACTATAGAAAATTTTACACATGTGAATTTTAAAACGGTTTTGTAATAGTGTAGTGAGAAATTTCTAAAAAAAAAAGTGAAGTTATATACAATAATTCGAAACAGTCATATTGGTATAACTGTTAGATTTGGTACGTTGGCAAAGTTAAAAATAATTTTGCTAACTGAGGACTAATAGAAATTGGATTTTTGAGCAGTTGAAGCGAATCTAGTTTCTTTCGCGGTCCTTAGAAATAGATATGATACCGCACATGGACAGTAATGATTACATGTCAGAAGAGAAGAAGAGATAAGATAGAGGGCCAACTTTAATTTTCCTGCACATCAAAAAACAACTGCCAGAACTTCAAGCAAAAGAGAACCAATATAAAAAGATAAGGAATATGGAAAAGAGATGATAGCTTGGATGATGGAAAAACTATAAAGATTAAGCCAGAACTCAGAATTGAAACGGAAAGACACATTAGGTAAAAATTTTAAATAAAAGTATGGAATTAAGATAAAAAATAAACGTAAAAATAGGGTAAAAAAACTGTAGATCGAATAAAATGGGCAAGAAATGGTATTTCTTGCCCATATATTTTGATTAGAAATCATATAAGAGATGTAATAATTAAAAAGCATATAAAAGAATACGAAAAATAAAAAAAGCCCCAGGGAGATCAGCAATGTGGCTGAGAACTTAAAAATATGAAGGAGAGGCTTTACGAAAGTAACTTCGTGAGCTAATAGTGGAAATGTGGGATGTCGAAGAAAATTTCATAAGAATGGAATAAGTCCATTATAATTTCTATACACAATAAGGAACACAGAACTTAAGGCGCAAACTATAGAAGAATATTCTTGTGAGAGTTAATATACAAACTACACGCCATACTAATTAAGAAATGATTAGAAATATATGTACAGAAGAATATAGGGAAATACAAGGGATGATTTCGAACGAAAAATCGACAACAATTTTTATTCTACAATAAATCCTGATCAATTGCTATAAATACAACATTCAATAATAGCACAAGTACTTTTCATTGATTACAAAACCGCCTACAAAAAAATAGACATAAAAGAAATAATAGAAACGCTAAAAGGCATCTATCGTATAAGGATTTAATAATTCCCTTTTTAATACTAATATCGTGATTTGATTTTGAATTTTAAATATCGGTTGGTGTGTGTTGGTTTTCTATATACCTGACTAGCATATCCAGTATCGAGATCCTACAGCATACATAAGGAATAATACGAGGAAAATAACAATATCATACATAAAAGGATTATCAGAAAAACTTAAAAGGAGAGGAAATAAGTTTTAACATTTCAACAACATTCACATCAACAAACACGTTGAGATCAATTTTTTTCCAAACCAAACCTAACAATGAACAAGAAAGGACAAAGAATTGCATTTATAAAATACCTTGTGAATGCGATCAGTTTTATTTAGGTGAAACATCAAGGCCATTAAATGTTAGAATAAAGTGAACATCAATCTTGTATTAAAACTAGAGAATTTGATAGATCCCAAATATATAATATAACTCCATTATAGCCGATATGTTTAGTCGTGTTCTAGTTGCCAATGAATCATCACTCTCTAATTTTGTCCTTGACTATACTTAAAGTCTTATTTAATGGCACATTCGTAAATAAACTATTTATGTCAAAACTAACCAAAGTATTATTTGAATTAAATTCAATATTTGATAATTTATTTAAAAAATGTTGTGTATTTTTTATGAATGTGTCATTTTATTTGTAAATGGTTTTAAAATATTTAATAAAAATTTTGATAGTTTTACTACAAGGAGAATTCATGGTACTTACAATAAATTCAGAGCAATATAAATACTTGACGTTTCGAAAATGACTAACTTATTTATTATTATGAAGTTTTCGCAACACTGTGGGGTTCCGACGTCTAAAATTTTGAATGACGTAAAATGATTTTAGTATGAAAAGTACTATAGCGCTTAATATTGTCGGAAATAAGAAATCTTGAATGAAGCGAAAACGGTATCATTTGCCACATACCGTAATAATTCAAGGCAGATTCTTTAAAAAGTGTTAAGAATAATAGGCACTTTGATCAAAGAAAAGTAGACATTTCCTAATGACTGCAGAAAAAGAAACTAACTTAAGAACTTGTGTTGGATTTTAAATGATTTCTTAATGATGTTTATTTACAATACTATAATAATAGCAACATTTTTATTAACGATGTTTATAAGTGGCTTTTCCGCATCCATAATTATTGCATAACTATCTATTTCAGCAATTAAAACTCGACAGGCATTCGTCCCACTTGTTAAGTGCTCTCGTTTCGGCTAATGTTTAACGGAATTATAAACATAATATGTTAAGTAATCATGCCTTAGGATCGTAGTGTTTTCTTCAATTTTAAGATAGTTCAAATACACTGCTATACATTGACACTATTATAGTTTAAAAGAATCGACAATAGTTATCGACAATGATGTCTTCCACTCCTCTAGGGTTGTCATTCCATTAATGCAGTTATGAAACAGTTTGGCTAAACTTGTATACAGTGTGTAAAAGCCAAATGGAATAAATTCATTATTTGGGTTACTGTACATATTTATAAAAAATCCCGAAACACAAATTTAAATTATAACTTTCGTTAACGTGAAAGTGCAACCCCTACCTTCAGCCCACTTAGAATGGGAGGTACAACCCCCAATTTTTAAAATAGGAAGTAAAGGCTTGTGATATATCGTTTGAAAGATCTTTCCATTCTACATTTAAAAATGTTGTCGCTTTCAAGTTTATTAAGATTAATTAAGATAAAATAAATTAAAATCATGTGGTTACGGAAATTCGCTACAATACAATCAAAAACTAAAATGTAATGAAAAACGTAATAAAATGTAGAACATGAAAAAGAACTATAAATGTTAATGAAGTAGATGTTTAAAATGTTCACCGCGAATGTCTTGGATACATCCTAATCTCAAATAAAACTGTCTTCTAACATTATTTAACATAACAGGCGTGATTGACCTAATCGCAAGCGTTATTCGTTCTTTTAAGTCATTTAAATCAGAAGGTTTAGTTTTGTACACATGGCTCTTCACATATCCCCATAAAAAGAAATCTAATAATATAAAACCATGTGATCCCGCTGGCCATTCAATCGATCCTCGCCTCCCTATCCACTGATTAGGAAATATTGTATCGAGGTTCTGCCGGACGTTAAGTTGGTAATGTAGTGGTGATCCATCCTGCTGAAACCATATCGTAATTGCTGGAATTTGAGGGTTTCCTGGATCAGGATATAAATTTGCCAACGTTGGAATGACATCATTTTAAAGTAGTGCCAAATAATTGTTGCCATTCAAGTTGCCCTCAATGAAAAACGGACCAGTGATATTGTTTCCTACAATCAATGCCCAAACATTAACATTTTGAGGGTATTAAGTGTGTTCTTTTCTCCTCCAGTGAGGATTTTCCGTGGCCCAGTAGCGGAAATTTTGCCGATTAGCATGACCGTTAAGTGAAAAAAGTACACTCATCAGAAAACATACTGTCTTCTAATTGGATAGTATTGTTATCCAACATGTCCATTATTTGCTCACAAAAAAAAGTTCTATCAAAATCTTCTTCCATGAGCTCCTGAGTATATATCATCTTATAGGGATGCAATTTATTTTCTTTTAATATGTTTACTATCGATGTATGGCTAGTATTGATGTAGTGGATGCCTGTCTACTCGATGTATGTGGATTTTCCTGAAACTCAAGCAACACATCTAATTTGAGTTCATCACTTAGTGCATTGGCAGCTGCTTTTTTTATTTGCCTTACAAGACCAAACTCGCGAAACTGCTTCTCTATTTTACTTAGTGTTGATTGGGATATAGGCGGTAAATTAGAAAAGTTCTCATGAAATAGGCGAGTTACTTCCTGTTGTGTTCGGGTGTTATCTCCGTAACCAATCATTTGTAAAAACTGTTTTTTTTTTTTTTTTTTATTAAAAAGAAAACATTGCCGCATCCACCAACAGGTTATTAGCGGCGTTACTCAGTAAATAAAACATTAAATCTGATACAAAAATATTGATTGACCTTAGGTAATTTAATAAGTTTTTTACGGGACAGTTTTCTCCTAATAAATCTGGTAGAGTATTTGGTATATTGTTTATTAAAACGTTCTCTATGGAATTTTGGACACTCAATTAACAAATGCGCGACGGTAAGAGGCGTAGCACATAGGTCGCACAGGGGGCGTTCACTGGTCGAAAGTAAATAAGAGTGTGTGATCTTAGTGTGTCCTATACGTAGGCGCGTTAGAAACCGTTTGAATAAACCGTGTACTAGCACTAGTTTTCCACTGTCGTGTATCTGGTTTTAGCGATCTTAATTTAGATTGCGATAGAAACCATTCGCGCTGCCACTGACCAATCACTTTTTGTTGACAAAAACGTTTTGAGATCTTTACATATACTGTCACGCACTAATTCAGATTCCGCACTTGTTGCTGCATCACGAGCACTACGGTCTGCCTCTTCATTGCCGATAATTCCAATATGCGATGGGATCCATATAAATTTAGGGGTTATGTGGTTCTCTTGGCGATTTGTAGTTCAGTTTTTTATTAGTTGCTCCAGGGGCTGTTTAGGATACAGATGCTGTATTGCAAGAAGAGAGCTGAGCGAGTCCGTGAGAAACAGCGGTTTTGAAATTTTTAAGAGGTTTGCAAATTTTTTAGGGCACGATACAAAGCAAACAATTCAGCGGTAAAAAACACTTGAGCTAGGCGGTAGTTTAAATTTGAAAGTAGACGTTGGAGTAACAAATGCACAACCAATGCCATCATTAGATTTAGAGGCATCGGTAAAGATATTTGTGTAGTTAAGGTAGTCTCGTTCAAGAATCTCGTTTAGTTTGTTTTTAATTAGTATGTTGTTATTGTATTTTTTGGAGAACTCTATTAGAGAAGTGTTTGCAATTTGGGATGCTTATTAACCATGGAGCCGGATGTTGGATGTTGCACTGAAATACGTTTGGGATTATTGTATCAAAATTATTCAGAATTGATCTTACTCGTGTGTAATAAGGTTTTCCAGTACGAGGTTTATTAAATAGAAAGTCAAGATTATTTTTAGAAAAAGTATTTTCGAAGAGTGGATGATCCTTATTAGCAGCTATAGAAGAAGCGTGTGAAAGTGTTAAAAGTGCTCGCCTATACTGCAATGATGGTTCTCCAGTTTCAGAATATAAGCTTTCTATGGGTGAAGTGTGAAAAGCTCCGAGAACGATCCGAAGTGCGGCATTGTGAATTGTATCTAACGGTTTTAGGGTACTCTTGGTTGCAGAGGCATAAACTATTGAACCGTAATCGAGTTTGGATCTAATTAGTGTTTTATACAGAAGGAGTAGTGTAGAGAAGTCAGAACCCCAGAAACGATTTGGATACGGTTTTAAGCAAATTAAGTCTTTTGTTGCATGTTAGCGCCAAGTGTTGTATGTGCTTTTTCCAGGAAAGTTTTTGATCCAGCCACATACCAAGGAATTTCACGGAGTTTTGGAATGGAATGATGCTGTTGTGAAGATAAAGGACTGGTGTAATGGACGATTATTTCGTGAACACCACACCAGTTGTCTTTGTAACGGAGAATTTGAAGCCCGTACTAGCCGTCCATTCTTCTAGTTGGGTTAGAAATGTCTGTACTATTCTGCACATAGATTCCTTTTGTGCTCCTTTAATATACACCACTAAATCGTCGGCGTAGAGGCGAGCTTTGAGAGGTTTATGTAATTTGTTTAATATGTTGTTTATGGCAACTAAGAATAGGGTAGGACTAATTACTGAGCCTTGTGGGGTACCGTTTTCTGCAGTATAAAAATCAGAATAAACGTTGTTAACTCTTACTTGGAAAGAAAAGTCTTTTAAGAAATTTTCGATATAGGCTAAGCAGTGTCCTCTAATACTGGATGCGTGCAATTTTTTTAATGATGTTAAATCTCCAACATGTATTGAAGGCTTTCTTTAGATCGAAGAAAATAGCTATGCACATTTGATTCATTGCAAACGCTTCTTGGATATCACTTTGTAAGTCTACGATGTTGTCAATTGCTAACCGGTTACGTCTGAAGCCGTTTTGCTCTGATAAGAAGAAATGAGATTTTTTCCAGTGTCCACATAAGCCGGGCATTGACTATTTTCTCCATTAATTTAGCCATTGCACATGTTAGAGAGATGGGTCGGTATGATTCTGGATCAAGTCGAGGTTTTCTGGATTTTAAAAACGGCAAAATTGTGGCTTTTGCCCATACAGACGGATATTGTCGTTGCTGCCAAATTTGATTGAAAATTTGCAAAAGATGTTGTTTTGCTAAGGTTGATAAATGCTTTAGGAATACAACAGGAATATTGTCGGGTCCTGGACTTGAGTTTTTCATATCTTGTAAGGAGTTATTTAGTTCTGTAATAGTAAGAGGTTGAGATAGGGGGTTTTCGTGGGATTCTTCTAGAGATAGGATGACGCGTTCTTTCTTTAGCTTGTAGTTTCTAAAATTATTGTCGTAGTTTTCGCTAGAGGAATGTTGTTCAAAGGTGGAAGCAAGAGTTTCAGCAATATCTTGTGAAGAAGAGACTGTGGTATTGTTTATTTTAAGAGTGCTAATTGATGAAGAATACTTTAATAAACCGGATATTTTCTTTACCCTTTCCAAACTTCGTTCATTGGAGTAGAACTGTTTATTTCTGAGACGTATTTTGACCATGAGGCTTTTTTTGAATTTTTTATGATTAATTGGGCTCTAGCTTTTAACCGTTTGAATTCTATTTTACTTTCTTGAGTTTTGTGCCGTTTAAACCTATTTAGAGCTTTTTTACTTTGCCGTATTGCTTCTTCGCAATCCTTATTCCACCATGGTACTGGATGATGATTGTGAATTTTTTTGGTTTTTTGAATGTAGAGTTCTGCACTTTTCAGTATTAACTCATTAAAATTGGTGATTGTTCTATCGATATCACAGTAATTTATTTCACAGCTCTCTACGGAATTATCAATATATGTTGAAAAGCTCACCCAATCAGCATTATCTGTTTTCCATTTTAAGACAAAGGTGTCTTTTGGTTCCGGTATGGTGTTAGTATTGCAGATTTTTATGGGGTAGTGGTCGCTGCCGTAGGTGAACGACAACACTTCCCAGGATAAGCATGGAGTTAAAGTTGGATCACATAGACTTAGGTCAATTGCCGAGGATTCTCCTGATGCTGAGTTGAACCTCGTGGGGGTTCCATCATTAAGAAAATTTAAATTAACATTATGTATTAGGTTTTCTATTATTCTTCCCATCGTATTTGTATTAGAAGATCCCCATATTATATTGTGTCCATTAAAGTCACCGACGACTATACGTGGTGTTGGAATTTTGTGTAAGAGGTGCAGTATATCTGTATAATTTACCTGTGAGTTGGGAGGAATGTAGATATTACATAGATAAAATGACATTAAGGAATCAATTTTGATGACTATGGCTTCTAAATTGCTTAGTACGGGAAATAAATTTGCATTGAGAGATTTTTTTACTAATGTCATAACACCACCACTAGCATGGTTAACAAGCATCCTGTCTTTACGGAAGCACATGTATTGTTTAGGATTGTATTTCTGTAGGGGTTTTAAATTGGTCTCTTGTAGACAGATTATGTCTGGACAGTTTTCGGCAATGATAATCTGTAGCATAGCCAAGCGATGGAAAAATCCATCGATATTCCATTGTATGATCGAGTTGAAAATAAGAAATGAAAAATTTAAATAAGAAAAAAAAAAATAAAAACTAAACGATAGCTGCTAATGGGTGCTGGTTTGTGATGCATCACTTTCAAATTCAGATCCCACCTCTCCAAGATAAGCAAATATTTTTTGTTTAAGTTGGTTAATCTCGCTTTTATTGACCTTTCTTTTAAATAAGGGCGGATTTGTTTTAACATGTGAGAGAGACCTTGCAAATCAGATGTGAAATCCTTGATTGAGATTATGGGATTAGATAAGCCGGCAGTGTTGTCTAGTAGGAGGGCTAATTGTTCACTGTTCAGTAGAAATGGTGGTTCGTGATTATTAATGAAGGTTTTGGCTGGTTCTATCATGGATGAAAAGGATAAATCCGAATGCATTACTTCAGGTTTAGTTTTCTTTGGCTTTTTTCGAGTTCCTGTGGATTTTGGTGTTACAAATGGGCTTTCTTGAGGCGCAGTGTCAGTTTCTGGAGAGATGACTTCATTTATAGAGCGTTCTGAATGCGTTTCTTTATTTCTTGTTTCTTCTGTATTTACATTAGGTAATTCTGACTCGGTATGTGGCAAAAGGATATTTTGGTGTGATATTGGAGGTAGAGTTTGGTTAGATAGCGACATTGATGGTTGCGGTTCTTTTACAGTTTGTGCAGTCAAATCAGCTATAGTTGTGATATTAGAAGCTGTAGAACTTAGTGGAGTTTGATGTATTTCAGATATACTTGTAGGTTCGGTGCAGGCTGCTGCCACGTGTCCTGGTTTCTTACATTTAAAGCAGACGTTCCCATCTTGTGAAAAGAATACTGTGTAGTTTGTGTTTTCGAATGATATTGTTATGGCGCTTGGGATGGTTAAATTATGAGGGCTAACATATACTTGCCGTCTAAAGCTAAGGATATGGCTATAATCGGGAAGATTTGCACCAATTTTTAGAAATGTTATGGGAGATACAAGATTTAGACCAATTTTAAGTAGGTCTTTTTCAAGGATATTATGTGGAATGGTCGGGCATACGTTTGACATAACAATTCTTTCAGCAGGTGTTATAAGCCGTCTAGCTCTTAAAACTTCTCCTCGGATAGTGTTTTGACCATGGTTATCTAAAAACTCATCTAGGATATTTTTGGTGGAAAGGTACATGCAAATTCGGTTGTTGGAAAGGCGGGAGGCGAAAATGATATTTTTTTGGTTGAACTATATTACCAAGAGGAATTAGGTAGTCTTGAAGTGGAGTATTTTCAATTGCACTAAACACTAGTGCTTGTTCTTTGGAAGGAAATTTAAATTGATTGGTCACTGCTGAGTAGCTTTTTGGTACAGTTCTTTTAAGTTGAGGTGCTTCGGAGTCAAGTTGTTGTGCATTACTTAAATCCATGTTTGCTTCGGTAAATTTATTTTAAAATAACAGGTGTTATCCGCAAGAGTGAGTGCGGCCCTGTCCCCTGATGGGAACCCAACCAGTTCTTATCAATTTAAAACTCGATTGAAAAATTTCTTGGTTAATGTAATATTATTGGTAATATACAATAAAATGTTTGTTATTTGCAATACTTAAGTGAAAAATAATATCTCATTGATCACTTACTGCCTTTTTGATTGATATGCACAACTTTCACAAAATAAATTAGACTATTTACTTGCACTTTTGCACAAAATTACGATCATAACTAAAAACACAGGTTAACTTGTGCTCAGTCAGGACCGGTCCTTGTAAAACTGTTATTTTATGCAATTCCGTTAATCTAACCATTTTTCAGAATTAAATTGAACGAACTTTTTACTTAAATTAAAATACTGACAACTTAAATAAAACAATTCACTAATAAGTGTTTAAATAACGTTGCCATGGAAATTCTTTAAAGTTTTTTAATGGCTACCATCTAAAAACCACATTGCTATGGTTATTGTTCACTTTCTCATTATCAAGACCTAAACGGGAAATAAGTTTTGAGTATATTTTAGTGAATTTCGGTGACCACATGATTTTAATTTATTTTATCGTAATTAATCTAAATAAACTTGAAAGCAACAACATTTTTTAATGGAAAATGAAAAGACCTTTCAAACACAAGCATATATCACAAGCCTATACTTCCTATTTTAAAAATTGGGGGTTGTACCTGTCCTTCTAAGGGGGTTGAAGGTAGGGGTTGCATTTTCACGTTAAAGAATGTCAAGTTATAATTTAAATTTGACGTGTTTCGGGATTTTTTATAAATATGTACATTAACCTAAATAATGAATTTATTCCATTTGGCTTTTACACACTGACTGTATATAAGTTTAGCCAAACTGTTTCATAACTGCAATAATGGAATGACAACCCTAGAGGAGTAGAAGACATCATTCATATTCACTATACACAAAAAAGGCAGAAGGGGTAAATGTGACAATTACAGAGACATTGCCATAACAAACTCGGTCAGTAGAATATATAAAAAAGTAATTAAAAACAGAATAGAAAGCGATTACAAAGACTTAGAGGCTAAGGAACACGCAGTATTTAGGGCAGGTAGATCTACTGTTAACAATTTGTTTTGCATTACATAGATTATTAAGCGTTATAGAAAACAATCACAATAATGAATTTATTAAATGCGACGATGAAACTCTACGCTAATGTTAATTCAAAGGTAAAGTTTGGAAATAATCTGTCGAGTGGATTTCAAATGAATAAATTCCGTAAACAGGGCTGCTGTCTCTCCCCATTATTTTTAAAGTTTATCTAGAACATGCTCTAAAACTGTGGAAACGTAAATGGGAATGCCAATTAACAGCAATAGCAAATAAACTTTGTTATTTGCAGATAATCAACTAGTGATAGCACAATATTATGCAGATATGGAGTATATGACTCGAAAATTAATCGAGGGGTATAAAAAATGGGGACTTGAAATCAATATCCAAAAAACCGAGTATATATCTATCGGCGGGAAACAAAAGGGCCTCACATTGGAAGATGGAGAAGTTATCAAACATTACGATACATATAAATGTGTATGATCATCACAAAAGAAGGCAACGTAGACGACACAATTGAGGAGAAAAACAACGAGCAAGAAAAGTAATTCCCCTTCTCAATAGTATCCTCTCGGATCAATTAATTTTTAATAATAACTAGCACAAGATAGATAATACAATAAGTAACAGTATAATTACCTATACAGTAGAAAAGTATGCCAAATAATGCAAATATACAAGAGAAAGTTCAGTTCAGTCAGAAAATCTAGACTAGAAAGAGTTACGAACAACAGAATAAGAGAAATTATGAAAGTAAAACATACAATAGTACACGATATTGGTACTCAACAACTCGGATGGTACGGTCATGCACAGAGAATGTCTAAAGAACGTCTCCCAAAACAAGTCTTAATGTGGACCCCTCATGGTACAAAAAAAAGGAGGAAACGTTCAGAAAAAATAAAGACGAAAAAAGCTTCTTTTTTCGTCTGCTTCTTAAGAGGCTCTGTGGCCTCTGCGAAGCTAAAAATTTGCTTTTACTACTATAAGTATAACCCTGTAAAAGATATGAGGGGGAGTATACTTTTGACTAGAACTGTATATATATATATATATATATATATATATATATATAATATATATATATATATATATATAATATATATATATATATATATATGGAATGAGGTGAAGGCCTTAGCGCAAAATAGAACCCGATGGCGCGTTTTCACTGAAGCTCTATGCTCCACTTAGGAGTTCAAGAACCTTATATATATATATACATATATATATATAATATATATATATATATATATATATATATATATATATATATATCAAATTTTTCCGTCATACAAATCCACCCGTCCAACTAATCTTTCAATGACCCCCGTAGAAGTTCATAATTGTCTCAAACCTTGGAATTTGTTGAACATATGGCCCTTAAAAACTTTCGGTATCGCGCCACGTCGTTTTGCATAGATTGCAATAAATCAGTGTTTTGTTTGTCTTCATTGGAGAACCATCTCTAAATAAAGCCAAATGTACGGTTAAAATTTTTGTAAATCTTCGTTTCTGCGAATATTATTTTTTGCAAAGTTTTTGTGTTCTTTGTTTCTGTTAAATTTTTTTTTAATTGGTTCTAAATTTATGAGTAAACTTAAGTACATATGCGATACCATCTTTAATACTACATATTGAGTTGTAAGTAATAAATTATTAGAATCTGTATTTTTTATAAACTCTATGGCATCTTTGTATTTTAGAGAACTGATGAAGCTTTAGAAGTATAAAGCGAAACGTCTTCTATAAACTTATGAAGTAGTTGACCTCTGTTTTTTATTTTGCCAACCTGAATGACCGAATAAACCTCTGAATTCACTAGTTGAATACTTTATATAAATATATATATATATATATATATATATATATATATATATATATATATATATATATATTTATTTATAAATATATATATATATATATATATATATATATATATATATATATATATATTGTTATCATATGTAAAATCGAGAAAAATATTGGTTTGCTTAAAATATTTCAAATTTCGCAGCATGAAAGTCTTTTAATTTTGGATTACCTGTATTGAACAAAACGTAAGATATGCATAAATTATTTTCTTTGTTAAAATATATTTAAGTGACCTGCATAACCTTAAGTGAAATCCTAGACAATGGAAGCGGGTTTTTCCAAATAAATTTGTGCAGTAATTAGGACAATATAATAGGTTTTAGAAAATATGTTTTTGTTAGTTCAAAAGAATTGTAGGTAAAAATTTGTTTGTGTTATAAAAATAAAGAAATGGGAGAGGTATGACGCGTTTTGATTGGATGAGATTGAAAAAGGTGGGATGGTTGGTTTGAGAATGAGACGTTAGTTAGTTTTTGAAGAAAAACAAGATAGTGAGTTGGTTTCCAAGGGTGTAAGGCGAACGGCCGTTGTTCTCGGGTAGTTTCCCAGAGGTAGGAAGCAGTAGCAGTGAAAGTTTGTGAGTTTTCGTGTAGTTAGTGTAGCTGATCCAGTAAAAGATTGTAAGTCATATTTTTCTACTTATATTCCAAGAGTCACTGTTCAGGCCAACGAGAGATTTAGTTTATCGTAAAGAGAAGATATTCCAAGAGTCATTTTCACTCAGGCCAACGAGAGATTCAGTTTATCGAGAGGAGAAGAGGCTAGCATAATTTGAATGATTCGTGCATTTGAAGATCATTAATGACGATAAACTTGCAACAATTTGTTGTAAGATTGCTGATTACCTAGGGAGCTGCTAAGAATAGATAGTATAGGCTACAAGGAACAAGGATTTGGACCACTCGTCATCAGAGAGAGATAGTTTTGTTTTTCTGCAGTTTTTCTTTTATTGATAACACAATGTTTACAAATACTATAAAAAGGATATAAATATTTTGATTAGGAGATTTAGAATAATAATTGGGATTTTGAGATTTTAACTAATATTGTTTGTATCATTAATTTTGAAGGTTTACGTACGTAGAACAAAATTTTGAGAATCATTATATGAGATATTGTTTATTGAAAACATTTGAGTGTGAATTTTATTTCATTATTTTATTTCAATATATAATGGTATATCATTTATGTTTTTTTATTATTCCGGTATTCTTTGGACCTTACCTTTCGCATGTAATAGCATAGATATTGAAGCACGAATGTAACCCTGAGATAAGAGAATTAAAAAGTGTGATAGAATCATAATCATATCATATAAATAATTTTAATTAATTAATTAATTAATTAATTAGCTAATTAATTGCTTGGCGCACTAAGATTTTGAATATCACAATAATATATATATATATATATATATATATATATATATATATATATAATATAATTCTTTGGAGGGTAACTTTCGGGAAAGCGTCAAAACAAGGATCAGCTAGAGATGGTATAAGCCAGTTTGGTGTAGAACTTTATTCTAAATGTGAAATTTTCGGTGATATGTTGTCACCTTCATCAGCACCTAAATGGAAAACCTATTTTAGTACAAGTGGTGGAAATTAACATTTAAAACCTACATTGAAAATGTTCAGTTGGTCCTAGAGGTGAAGAACACTGTCACAAACATGTTATAAATATTAAAAAATACATTTAAAATTTTGAATAAAAACATTACAACACAACAGGGTTGTTTTTATTCAAAACAATGTTTTTATTCAAAATTTTAAATGTATTTTTTAATATTTATAACATGTTTGTGACAGTGTTCTTCACCTCTAGGACCAACTGAACATTTTCAATGTAGGTTTTAAATGTTAATTTCCACCACTTGTACTAAAATAGGTTTTCCATTTAGGTGCTGATAAAGGTGACAACATATCACCGAAAATTTCACATTTAGAATAAAGTTCTACACCAAACTGGCTTATACCATCTCTAGCTGATCCTTGTTTTGACGCTTTCCCGAAAGTTACCCTCCAAAGAATTGTATTCTTAGCGTCGTTATACAAACTCTATTTATATATATATATATATATATATATATATAATATATATATATATATATATATATATATATATATATATATTGTATTCAGTTTAGTTTTCATTTATTCTGTATTCACACTAAGGCGCGTGTTCCTATTTGTAATATTTTATTCGTTATTAAATGAATAACCGTTAATCATCAAAAGGAAAATAAAAATTTAACCCAGCCTTTCGCATTAACTTGTCATTGCCAAATTATTACCATACCAGCGTGCACATTATTTTACACCGCACCAGACTTTATTATCAATTAAGATATTGTCTAGTAATTAAAATAATATTTATGCACATTTATGCACCTTCTCAAGACTGCTTTCATCACAAACAAGTAGAATATATTATACTACATTAGCAGATAGATAACAAATTGCATCAGAAATATTATGTATGATACAATTTGTTAAATTTGATAGATAAGTTCGAAGTATGTAATAAATAATATAGTGAACAATATACAAGTAATTTATGACGGCATTGAAATGATCTTTTAAATTAATATCACGATGGATATACTAGGTCTAAGAATACGTTAATGCACTTGAGGAAATGTCTAAAGATGCTTAGAAATGAAAAGGGTTTTCTAAATAAATACTCTAAAATGTTTAATCGTTTTTTCCAAAAACATTACTTAAATGAAAAAACCACATCAAAATAATTACTTAGAGTTAATAGCCGCAAAGATGGTTATATTAACATGATCATTTTAGGCTAATCTAGGTATTTTCGGTCACTAAAAACTGTTAAAAAACTGCTAACCAAATAGATAAAGTCAAATATATCTAGATTAAAATATCCATTTTGGTTTCAAAGACATTTTTTTCCGTAGAAGTCATTTGTTCTAAACTATATACCGTAGAATGGGGTGCCTTTGATTTTATGAGGTGACTTTGATAGAACAAGAATATTTTGTTTCAAGAGAGTATGCAATTCAAATGTTTCATCCGTTATGGTGATTGTCTGAACTTAATTTCAGTGCACACGTTGGTTAACTGTAGTGAAAGGCGTTTGTGGCGAATATCAAAAGTACACTCTTATAACTGTACTGTTGAAGTTTTTGTTTTAATTTGAAGATTTTAGACCATACAATTTCAGGTACGTTTGTGTATGTTGCCTTAATTTATGTTTAACTGTCAATATTTTAAAATATTTAACCCAAGTTATTTTTGTGACTAGTTTATGAAATTACATGATTTCTTCTCCGCGGTCACTTTGATACATTTTTCAGGGTGACTTTGATATTTTATTTTTTTTTTATAGTTTTCCTCATTAACTTCAAACTGATATATTAGAAAATGAACTGACCAATTAGAAGATAGATATCTGTGGGATATCTGAGACACACTGCTAAGGCCAAGGACATTGGGAGGGCACACACTACAGAGATTTTATGCCAGGAGCTACCAAATCAAAACAATAAGGTGTAGCAATATGAATTCAAAAACGTTGGGCAAAATATATACATGAATACCTTCCAGTTAATGGTCGAATAATCAAAATAACTTTAAACGCTTAACCAGCCAAAATGCATAATATACAGGTATACATGACAACATCCAAAGCGGCAGAAGAAACATATCACCTGATACATGAAACCATCTCTTACATTCCCATAAAAGAAACAATGATGATAAGGAGATTAGAATGCAAAAATAGGATAAAGTAAAATTGATAACCATTTAAAAGAAACGATAGGTGAGCGAAATGAACGAGGTTAAAGGCCTCTTCAATTTGTCATCGATATAGATCTTAGTATGGTAAACACAATGTTTCAAAATCATCTGCGAAGATCATCAAGATGGTCTTCACCTGGAGGACGATACAAAAATCAAAAAGACTATATTCTTGTTACTAAACGATGTAGGAGCTTAATGATCAATGTGAAGATAAAACCAGCTGCAGACTGTGTTTCCGACCACAAAATGTTACAAGCCGAATTGCGCATTAAGTTACATAGTAAAACAATCACAAATAATAGACCAAAATGGATTCCAAAACACACGGAAAAGTTTAGAGAAGCATTAGCAGAAGCTGACCTACCAGTGACTACTGGAGACCCTGACAAAACGTGGGAATACATAAAGAAGTGGATCACTGATGCCATGACTCTCAATATTGTAGAAGAAGAACGAAAACTTAGAAACGGCAGATCAAATTCAAAACAAAAAGAAATAGAGTAAGCACCATTAATACAACTATAAAACACTTGTGCAGAAGGAACAAAAATAATTATATTAAAAACATAATGTGAACAACTAGAGGAACATGCTATCCGCCAAGAATCTAGAGAACTTTTTTCAAAAGTCAAGTATCTAGCGAGAGAATTCAAACCGCAAACCCAGATCATCAAAGATAATAGTGGAAATATCATAACAAACCCAGACGGTATCGCAGAGATGTGGAAACAATATTGCGAAATACTATTATCTAACAACGACCCAGACAAAAATACATAGAAAAAATCTTATGAAATACAACCTCAAATATTGAAATCAGAAATTGAGGCGGCAATTAAAAAAAGTTAAAATCTAGAAAAGAAGAAGAAGATAGAATAACAGCTAAAACACTCAAACAAATGGAAAAATTGGGGACGGAAATAATGCTTAGATTTTGCAATGAGGTATGAAATACCGGAAAGTGACCAAATGACTGGGGTAAACTTACGTTTATTCCCATTACATAAAAAAGGTTCGCCAACACATTGCAGTAATTACCGCACAGTAGCATTGATATCAAACGCCAGCAAAGTAATTCTAACCATCATCAATGAAAGACTTAAATCTATTTTTTTACGACAAATTCGCCAAAACAATGCAGATTCATCCCAGGTAGAAGAACAGAAGAACATATTTTTCATATTCGTCAAATTATCGAAAAATCTCAAGAGTTTAACATAGAAACATATTTATGCTTTGTTGACTATTCCAAATCCTACAATATCATATAAACGGGATAAAATGTGGCATATACTTAGAGAAATGGATACTCCAGAACATCTAGTCTATTTATTTTAAAAACTATATGTAATTAATATTGCTAATGTCAAAGTTAATACTGTGATTTCGAAAAACTTTAAATTAAAATCTGGAGTTCGACAGGGATGCATTATATCTCCTATTCTATTCAATGTATATAGTGAGTATAATATACGACAAGTTTTTGAGGAATGATAAGGTGGAGCATCGATAGGAGAAAAAAGAATCAAAAATCTAGGTATGCTGATGACACTGTTATATTGGCGCCATCATCAGAAGAACTGGAACAAATTATGAATAGGCTAGGTACGGTGAGTACGAAATATGGTTTGAAAATAAATATGCAGAAAACCAAAGTGATGATGATCTATGGAATCAGAAACAACCAAGCAGAGATAAGAAACATGGCAGGTTACCAAGTGGCAGGCAATTTAGTTACTTAATATTTTTAATTTACAATTTTAGACAATTTACTTTCGGGTGAGTCGCTTTGTTAGATTAATTCGCATAAATATGCTGTCGCTCTGAAAACAAGTTTCGAAATTATTTTCACGTTTATTTTCTCAAAGGTTGTACGTTTAAAAAAATGAATTCTTTGCAATTCTCTGCAATTTTAACGCAATATTCTTAATACTCAAAAAAGAGGAGAAAGAAGAAGAGTTGATAACGTTAAATATAAATAAAACAAATAAAAATGTAAACGAACTTTTTTCATGTCTAATACAGAAGGTGGTTTTAAATTAACTGTCGAAGAAAGATTGTTTCAAAACGAGAAAAAATTTCGAGAATCTTTTAGAATTTTCAAGGATTTA
The DNA here is from genome assembly GCA_918026665.1 of Diabrotica balteata. Lineage (NCBI taxonomy): Eukaryota > Metazoa > Arthropoda > Insecta > Coleoptera > Chrysomelidae > Diabrotica > Diabrotica balteata. The sequence goes on from OU898283.1 coordinate 22,682,840, forward strand.
TTTGGAACTGTCTTACAGTTTGTACTAGATCCACTAGTCTGTCGTCTTCCTCGGGAAAAAATTTAGTACTATATAAACTATATAAAAATACAATTATATTTTCGGTATAGATGTGAACGCTGTGAGCTCAGCTAAACCTCACTAAAAAATTAAATCCCCAGACCCTAACAAACCGTTATTACATGATACAATGAAAAGAAGATATGACATTGCGCAGGTGGATCGAGCTATGTGACGTCAGGTTGTGAGTAGAGTAGAGTAAAAAAAATAATGAATTAAATTATTGTGAATAACGTATGGACCTTTATTATTTGTCTTGGATTTTTTTTTTTCATACAAAAACCATATTTTAATATTTATTTGAAAAATATTTCTTATTCTTCATATTAACAGATTTTAACATTTTTATTTAACTATTGAAATCAATTCACTCAATTAATATGGATGCACTTATTCAAAAATATGAAGAAGTTGATAAAAAATCATGCATATTAGAAATAATCAAAATCTTTATTACCTTAATTAATAATTTATTACAACCTCTTAATATTACGCATATGAATATAAGAAGCTGCCAAAAAAATTTTGATGCCTTTGTAATTTTTTTATCTGAATTTAAGGGAGATTTCGATTTTGAAATTTTAACGGAAACTTTTAAACAAAATGATTTAAATTTGTTTTAAATTGAAGGTTATATATTAGTATACAATTCAGGAATATTTAACAAAAATGATGGTGTATCTAATCTTACAGATACTATCTGAATGTCAGTATGGATTTCAAGAAGGAAAATCCATTGAAGATGCAATCATTGCTATAACAGCTAACATCTACGAAGCTCTCGATAATGTAAGACCAGCTCTTTGTATATTTGTAGATTTATCAACGGCATTTGACACTGTTTTACATAAAATATTGCTAACTAAACTTAAAAAATATAATACCCTAGAAAGTTATCGTCTAAAAAGGCAACAACATGTTTATATAGATGGAGAAATTAATAAGAGTTAGATCCTATTGAGTCTAGCAGGGAACAGTCTTAGGACCAATTCTCTTCAATGTCTACTGCAATCACTGAATATTACAGGTAAGATAATAAGCATTGCAGATGATACAGTAATTTTCTATGATGTAAATACATGGGGTAATTTAAAACAAAAAGCCGAAACAGACTTTGCTACAATTCAGAAATAGTTTCAATAATAAGCTCACCTTAAATGCAGATAAAACAAAATATACACTACATACATCGCATGTAAGTAACCTCCCAAATCTAGGCTCATTAAAAATCATTTTAGTCATTTTAGAAATTAAATATCTAGGTATAATAATTGATAAACATTTACTTTAGAATTCTCAGGAAAACACTATAGTAGTTAAATTAAGGGGGCTTCTATCAAGATTTAAATGTTTAAAACAAGTTTTTGAAATAACTTATTTAAGAATTCTTTATTATACACTCATACTATCTCAATTTACCTATAACCTTTTAAGAGGGGGTAATACGGAATATTTACTTACATTCTATAAAAATTATTCAGAAGTGGATAATTAGAATTATTTATGGGAAAAATTTAAGATATTCTAGCGAGCTGTTATATAATGAAAGTCAATTTTTAACGTACGCAAATTATTCTGTTACACAGCCCTTATACATATACATAAAAAAATAATTGTAACACCCGTGCCCAACCAATTAGATATTTAAGGATAATGCCAAGGAATAATTACCTAAATGTAATAAATCCTTACTCCTCAGATTAGGTTACATAGGGCCCAAATTTTACAGAAAATTTAAAACAAATTAAAAATTATAAAAAACATAGATAAAAATTTGAAATTAAATATTGGATTAAAATTAAAACACCACAATTCTATGAAGAACTGATTTATGGACAATATTAATAAATAAAACACATCTAAATAGACTTTGATTAAAAACTACATTACTTAAATTTACTGCAATTAATATCACATACCTACTAACATTTGTGTAATCACAGTTGTGTCACATGTTATATCAAAATTAAAATTATTGTATTTAATGAAAGTACGCATGTAAGTTGCTAGTTGTAGGTATACAATTGTTAAATATTTTTTTGTTTAAATACATGTTTTTTAAGTCTCGCGCACAAGGGGTGCTACTTTTATAGTAACTCTACTTCAGTGAGTTTTTATGTTTATTTAGTATTTAATATGCTTTTGTTTCTTTTAGTTTATGTAAGCTCTTTCCCCCAAATGTTTAATGAATAATTTATATGCTTTTGTGTTTTCTTCTTATTCAGTAAAATGTATAAATAAATTATATTTATCTTTAGATTTGAATAATCCTTAGGATATATGACCTTTAAATATATAATTAATCTGATAAATTATAACCGATAGGCTTTATTACTAGAGCAGCTTTAACGTTTTTTATGATGTAACACATTATTATTAATTATATTTATTCATACTAACATAAGCAAAATTGCATCTATAGAAAGTTTTACATTTAATATTAAAAGCTTAAATCATTAAACCATATAGCATAGCAATGCCTTAGAAATTAAAAAAATGTATTCACCACCTGACGTCATGCGCAAATCTGAACGAAATTTGGAACGCTACATATCTTTCTTTCATTGTATCATGCCGTTATTATAAAGAACGAACCATTTTTTTCTTTGATTTTGACGAACGTGCGCGGCATTCGACTGACTGTGAGTTATGCGTCGCTCACTGTTCTAACAAACCATAGCTGTAGGCTACGTTATCACTTACAATGGAGGATGCGAAGACGAGATCCGTCGACGCATCACAATGGCCAGATCGGCAATAACCAAACTCACAAAAATTTGGAAGAATTATAATATCACAAATAACACAAAATTACGCCTTATTCGGGCATTGATATTTCCTATCGCCACCTATGCTTCAGAAACTTGGGCAATAAAAAAATTCGAAGCGTATATTGACATTTGAAATGTGGGTCTACCGTAGAATGTTGCGCATATCATGGACCACCCATCGCACAAATAACTCAATTCTAGCAGAACTTTACATAAAAACTAGACTTATCACAACTATCAACCAAAATATACTGAAAGATTTTGGACATATAACTAGAAGAAGACAAGGCATGGAGCGAATGATAGTTGAAGGTAACGAAGCGGGTAAAAGATCGAGAGCAAATGAAGGAGATGATTGGTTACTTATTCTGCGAATCAAAACAACACGCACAGGAGACAGATAATTGGACAAGAATACAAATATACAAGTTAAACAAATTACATGACGCCACTAAATCCTCACGAAAGACAAAATATTGAGGAGTATTTATTTTTAATTTTGGTATTTGATATTTTTACATGTTTCGTAAATTCCTAATATCTTTAACTTATTTTCTTTAAAAATTTTTCTAATAATTCTGTTTTTCCAGTAAGTCATTCTTTAGTTCTTTTTTTGTCCTGTTTTTTATTGATCATCTTATATTTTCCTCGAGAAAGGTATAACATTGACTAATTATAGTTAATCAAATATTTTTTGTTTGAATATTTTAGCTCCATTCATCCGAAGTACTTTAAAACTTCTATTAATCATTCTCATTAATTTGCACACTAATATGTGTTAAGTAATTCCGTTATTATTTATGAGTAGTAGTAGTTTTGTAATCAAGTGTATGTACATTTAAATGACCGTGAAAGTAGCATTTAAAGTTTAAATCTTAATCGTAAATCACGGTCAATGTTATAAATTTTAATTCCGCAGTCCATATACTTTAAAATCATGTATTATTACTATAAAAAATTAAAATAAGAGCTAATAATGTAAAATAGTTGAATTTGTGATGTTGATCAGTATACCTTTCGTTGTAATGAAAATGAGAAATACAAAAAAAAATAATTTTGATAAAGATTTGAACCTTTAGCGAGGTTGGATGTTTAATTACGAGCCTAATCGCACCTAGTTTGTGCGCTTTTATTTATATCCACTTAACACGTTCGCGGACACCTTGTTTTTATAGGGGGTCGCAAAAAACACACTTGTAAAAATCTTAAAATTTGTTATTTTTCTGTAATAAAAAAGTAGTTTTATAATATTTTAGAATTATTTTTAGGTTGTTTTTTATAAAAAAAAACAAGGTGCGGTAAATGCCGCTATGTCCATATATGTCACAAAAGTTGTGCGACTGGCCAAAGCGGTACATGCCGCTCTCGATTGGTAAATGCAACTAAATCTTTATTTCTGTAAAAAATAATAAAGAAATATCCTTATAACGAAAATATAATACAGAGATACGCTTATATCGATAAAAATTTAATTTTTGTGCTACAGTTCAATACACGGTACATTGTAAAGTGCTGGTTTATCGGCACACGTTTTACACAAGGATCTGGTTTCCTTTTACATGCATTTATAAAAGCAGTTAGTAACAATGCTGTGGCCAAGAAGTTGAATGTATTCAAGGTATAGAACATCCCAGAGGTACTTTTCAGTGCGTCACAGTTGTTCGATTTCTTTCTAACGCATTAAGTTGGATGTGACGGAGAAAGCGGTAGTTCGGTGATTAAACAGAACTATATTGCAGCGTTAGAATAAGCTTACATACATAAGAGGTTCTTTCCTAATCTACGTCTGATTCGTTGATATTTAGATGCGCGCTTTCTCTAGCCAATCAAATACGCCTATTACTGATAGTTGACGTAAAATTTCGTCCATGCTGGCCATGCTTTCAAAGTGTTCCAACACCAAGTGACGGCTGTCGTTCAGGTCAGTATTTGCAAAGAATATAGACGCTATATAATATATTTATATTCTTTTGTGTTTGTTTTGTATGATTTTATTTTGTTTTACCTAGTATTGTGATTGTGGTTTTATTTGTATTTGTACAAGATGACAAGATATATGGAAAAAGAACAAGTTCTAATATTAAAATTGCTTAAATATTTTTAATTGGAAAAGGAAGCTGGACAAACATTATTACCAATTTCTGCTGTTCGTGAAGTAAGTTGAAAATTACCCTAAAAATAAAATTGTTTTATTTACTGTTTATTTCAGCGTAATGGGGACATTAGGTATTTGTATGGTATTTTTTAAAACACCATTCAATACACATAGTTTTTTCACCATATTGCGACCTTTGTATTTACTTGACCTAGTGGTTCAATGGTACCTATCATAAATGGATAACATAGAACACTATTGTCATACCATTTCACACACAAAATTTCATTAGTTTTGTCAAATCTATAATCATATGCATTTTTCTTCATTAGCTTTCTCCATTACTGGAAATTTTACAGTTCCTGTTGCCTTTACATTTTTTGTTCAGATATATCATTAGTTGATATGTCATGAAATGTTTATCGAAAAAATTTCATTTGTTGATGGTTTAAGCAACTGTTTCAAAATATCAATTACTATTTTAGCTTCAAGTGGTCTATTTTATTAGTACCATTTGTTTTTTTGTTTCGGCAACAAACGTGAAAACTATAATCATATCCAGAGGAACCAGTTATCATCCAATTCTTATATTCACATCTGACTGGCTTCTCTCTAATTAACTGTTTAGCTAAGTTATGACGAAAATATTTGACCATGGAGTTGCCTAAGGAAATATCTTTATAGAAACATCCCCACTGGCAGTATATTTCTATAATTTTATCTGCTTAAAGTCTAATTTTGTACATACAAACGGACAAAATAGAATTTTATTTTATTTATGTAATTAATTTATAAGTTACCTAATACATTTTTGAAAACAGTCTTTTTTGTGTTACTTATACTATGGCCAAAAAGCAGTAGTGAGAATAGAAGATATAACATCAGAAGAAATAGAAGTACAAAGAGTTGTTCGACAAGGGTATTTAAACCAGTATTATTTAATATGTATACTCGGAAGACATATTAAGTAAGGCAATGGATTAACGAAACGTAGACATTAGAATTAATGACATGATCATAAATAACCCGAGATACGCTGATGATACAGTTCTTTTAGCCGAATCACATGAAGACCTACAGATACTTCTTAATTAGGTGACCGCAGTAAGCGAAGAAGAATATGGACCATCACTCAACAGAGCAAGAAATATATGATAATAACAAAGACAACCCAGGACATTCGTGAGATATATATATTTCTGCTCAATTTTGATGTAGGTGGTTGGCCAACAAAAGGTTGTAAAATAATTATATTATAAAAATCCAATACTTCAGCGGGCTGCTGGATTCTGAAATCATAAAAATTGAAAGCTACACATAAATCTATGATTTTATTATGCTGTCAAACCAGTTATCGCTACTTTAGACAAGCCCTTCTTTGAGCGGTGTTGTCAACCTCATTCCTTTAGATGTTTCTCAAATAAGGTGTTATGCATAAAATATTTACAAGAAAAAAAGAAAATAACTACAATCCATTAAGTTTATTTTTGTGGTTAGTCTGTTGTAGTAGATTGGTAAATACAATGAAAAATATAGGCAAATATCCGATTTATTTAAAGATACAAAAAAGATATAACTCTCAAAAAGATCCGCAAATCGGATTATTACACGGCGATTGGCAACAATGTTACGCAAACAACATTCTTGCGAGACAGATAGTTGAACGATATTTTATACAATGTCTAAACCCAGGTATGGATTTATTTTTGTCCAAGTTTTATATTGGTTTACTATTTCAAATGCAGTTCAAACAGACATATATTAAATTGTATGATCCGTTTTAAATTCGTTCAATCTGTATGTACAGAATCAGCCTATTGAAATAGTAAGAGAATTCAAATTATTAGATACAACTATTAATGAAAACAATGACAGCTCTCAAGAAATACGAATCAGAATCAAACAGGCCAGAAGCGAATTTACAAGAATACAAAGGCTTCTCTGCTATAGAAACTGAAACCTTAAGTTAAAAATACGACTGCTGAGGTGCTACGTGCTAATCGTATTATAATACGGGATGGAAGCGTGGACACTGAAGAAAATTCACGTGAGGAGAATGAAGGCGTTCGAAATATGGATGTACCGAAGGGTACTAGAGATCTCATGGGTAGATGGAATAACCAACGTTGAGGTAATGTGACGTATGCATAAGGAAAGAGAAGTACTAACAATTAAGAGGAGAAAAGTGGGATATATGGGTCATGTGATGAAAGGTCTAACACATAAATATCTAACACTCCAGGTCATTATGCAAGGAAAAATTAGGAGAAAAAGATCCATAGGAAGGAAACGTAACTCATGTAATAACGACTTATTTAGAGCCACTGTCTCAAAATTAAAAATCGCTGTGATGATTGCCAACTTTCGATGCGCAGACAGCCCGTTGAGAAGAAGATACAAGAATTCAATAAATGAATCATTTTGTCGTCAATTTCAATTTTTTCCGTATTTATAAATTCAATAAACAATATTGTTTACTTTTTATTTGTATTAATATACGGGATTACCCCCTGTGGCTATGTACGATCCTGGTATCTGTCAGAGTCTTCAATAATTATATGAAATAATTCTCGACACACCTAATTCATTCTATGACGTCATAATTAATGACGCACTGAAAAGTACCTCTGGGATGTACTTTAGACGATTTGCGGAAGATTTTCACAGATGCTCCGGACATTACGTATTTATTTTTGAAGGTGGTAACCATTTGCGGTATTTTGGCTCTTGCAGAAGATGTGAATTGTGCGATTTAGGTTTACATGACATGACAAGGAAGAAGGAAGCGTATTGCTAATTACTATTCGACCATCTAAGACTGTAATGTCTCGATGTTTTACAGTTGCTAATAGCTATGCAACTAATTATGTGCGTTTGGTGAAGAAGTATTTATTAGTGCGTCCCAAAAAGGTAAATCCAGATTGAGTTTTCTCACGACGTGATAAAGGAAAAAGCACTAATCAAGTAGTTAGTATTAATACATTTGGATCATGTCCCTTGCAACTTGCACAGTATCTAAAATTGGACGATCTTGAGAAATATGTCGGCTACAATTACGGCGAACTACAATTCCAGTGGCTTCCGAGGATGTCGGTGGTATTCATTTGAATAGCATTTCCTCTGATTTAAAAACGGAGGTATAAATAATTGCATTTATAGATACTGTAGTTTTTATATTCATTTAAAAGAGGAGTAATATTTTCAACTATTTAAGTAAAGCTATGAAGCATTTGTTGTTATTGTTGTATTCATATTTTTTTTTTATTTGACGTTACAAGAAAATCAAAAAAATATCTGTGAGTAAATGAAGACTAAATTTTATTTATGGTTTTTAAAAGAAATCGTCCAATCTGAGCGGTAAGTGATTACTGCCAAATACAATTTTTAAATTAATGATCCAAAATCCGAGATATCCATTCAGTTGTGTGAATTCTTAAAAAGACACGTTTCGTGATTTTGGCAAGCCAATCCCAAGCTTGACGATATCCATGTGAAAATTAACGGAATATTAGTTGATGAGCAGCCAAACATACATTACCCTCCTTACGCATTTAATTGACAAGATTGGCCGCAAACTGTACCTTGCGAGCGCAGGATGAAATGTTTTTCAGCTGGATCAGTACTTAAGAACTTAAGTAGCGAAGTGATATTGACTACACGGACTGGCTTATCTTTCTGGGATTTATTTTTATTTTCTAAAGTAATACTACGTCACCACTGCCGTCAATAGGTAAAAATTAAAAAGTTTTTTTGATATATTAGAAGTTTTTTTTTTAATTAAAGTGTTATCAAATTTAGTTAAATTAACCTAAAAAATGCAAGCTATGGGAGAAACTGTATTGATAGTATTGATAAATCTGATATTGTAAATTATAATTTTCAAAATGGGTTTTCATCTATTCCATACGAATAACAAATATAAGTAATAGATCATTTCCAGATAATTGGTACGGCAAGTACTTATGGATTATCAAAAGCGAAATAGAAAACAAAATTTTGTGTTGGCCTTGCATTTTATTTTCGACTAATACGGGCAAACATCAAAATCTGTGGTGTGAATCTGGTTACGATAATTTAAAGGAATTATTTGGGGCTTTGCAGAAACATGATATTTCGAAAGATCATACATATAGCCAGATTAAATAAGATTTATTTGAAAAACAAAATATCTATGTTTCATTAGATAATGCCCAACGTGAAAATGCTGTAAAACATAACGAAATTGTAAACAATAATCAGGCAGTTTTTCGTCGTTTAATTAACATTGTAATTTTTTAGGGGACACAATAAATCGGAGCATCCGTTAAATTAAGATAATTGTAATTATAGAGAACTAATAAAAATGTTTAAGAAATACGATTTGGAATTTTCTAATTTAGTTTCTGATTCAAAGACATTTAACGGTGTATATAAAACAATCCAGAATGAATTAATAGACTCAAATAGCTACATTTTGAGTAACATTATTAAATCTGAGATTCAGGAAACTATTTGCTTTTCACTAAAAGTAAATGAAACTACCAATATATCATGTCATTCAGAATTATCAATTTTTTTTTTCGATACGCGTTACGTTATATTTTATAAGAGGTTTTTTTAGGTTTTACAGGCGTGAGTAAAAGCCATAAGGCAGAATATATTTCTGGTGTTTTAAAGGACAGATTAAAATTTTTTGATATTAAAAATCAATTGGTACAGTTATGACGGCTCTGCCGTGATATCTGGTGAATTGCATGGTCTCCAGGCAAGGGAAGTTGAAACTATTGCATCGCAGACTTTATTTACTCACTGTCATGCGCATAGAATGAATTTAGTTTTTGCAGAGTATATGTAAAACAATTAAAGAGTATCGTCTTTTTGCCAGTTAAAGCAGATTTGCTTCATTTTTCTCAAGCTCGCCTAAACAAATTATCGTTTTAGAATAGTTTGATTCGAAAAAAATTCCAACAGTTTATCAGACGCAATTGAATTTTAAATCTCGGTTAGTTTTTCACTGTAGCAAAATTTCGTTAATACTTTTTGGAAGTTTTTCATTTTATTATTGAATTCGACGATTTTGAAAGTGATGATATTACGATCCGTGAAGCAATCGGTTTGAAAATGTTGTTCAAAATCAGTTAACTGACGTTATTCATTCCAAAAATAGAATAACAAGACTGGTGCAAAATCTCAGAGATTTTCGTTATGATAGTAATTTCCAGTATCTAGGCAGTGACGTTTTTTACTGGCTTGATATTTCCGAACCCCCAAAAAAAGACAAAGGCATAACACAGAAACAGATTTAGAGAAACGAGTATCTTTTGAAATTTTAGATACTATTACTATGCAAATAGGTACTCGTTTTTCGAATTTTGAAGATTTGCAAATTTTTGATGTCTTTGACGATTCAAAATTTCGCCAAAGAATTTCCAAGATATTGATTAGACAGGTTAATTAAAAATTATTCATCATTCTTTAATATACTAAAATTAAAAAATGAAATATATGCTGTTTCAAGTATTTTCGGAAGATGGGATAAGTTACAAGATATCTATAATTTTATAAACAGCAATGGATTACAATAAAATGTTACCGAAATTAATAAATTATATAATAAAAATCAATGTATTTACATGAATAAAAATAACAGCTAAATCAAGTTGTATAAAAAATAAATATTGTATCTTGTGTATGTGTATACTCGTAGTGTACCACCTGATTTTTATTTCTGAATATCGTCCTTGACTGTAAAAATGTAGACTAATTATTATTGATATAATAATTAACATATAACAGTAATTAATCCTATGATATAAAATAAAGTATACCAAACTGTACTAATTACTATTTCGGTATATTTTTGCATTCAGGACTTAATTTTTTATGCGTGTCTTAAGAGAAACCTTAATTAAACATTGACTCTTATAGATAGAAAGGACAGATCGACAAATCAATTATCTTCTTGTTCAAACTAAAACGTGTGCAATATACAGGAAACAGTATAATGTTTAATGCTGTACAAAATTCAACGTAGATTCACAAAAACGATCAAAATTGTGTAAAAGAACAATAAATTTGTACATATGAAATATACAAGGAATATTTCGCAAACTAAGTGACATGTATGAGGTGAAAAAATTAAATGCGAATATTATGGTTGTCGCTGACGTCAAAAAGAACGAGCATAGGTCTGAGAACTAAGGAGGATACGACCATTTTTATACCAGAGTCTAAAAAGATAAAAAATGCAACAGGAAGTATCTTTCATAATTAACCCTTTGTTGCTAACCTGGAGTCTCTGAGACCAACAGCATCAAAATTTCCAAAAACCGCTTCGATACAAATCCAGTGTATGATGTCTTCTGTTGCGGTATTGACAGAGTATGTGCATTTTCCCGCTAGAATTAAAACCGGTCTCTGGGACCGAGGTTAGTAAACCTCTTATTTTGCTAATATACAATTCTTGCTACAGTTTTATTTTTGGCATTTGTTTTTAGAAGGGCAACGTAAATTTTTGTTGCAGCATATTTTTCATGGCGATGGCAGAGAACGAAAGCCTTGTTTTTGACGAATTAGAAACTCAAGCCCACAATACTGACAATGAAAATTTCGACAAAATTGGCGCTCTTCATAAATTTCTGCATTTTTTCGGTAAGGATAAAATTATCAGATAGAATAACGATATTTCCTTGCGAACAGATGTACGCACCTGTGCCTAAAATCTTGTAAGGCAACTGCCTGGCGTGGAGTAGCTACAAAACAAAAAACAGGAGCCTTCGAAATTTAAAGTTTATTTTTACGATTTATTGAAAATAATAGTCGTAAATTCCAATAAATGTATTTTAATGAAAGAGTACGCCCAAATCTATAAAACAGCTCGAAAGATAGACGTAACTAAGCTAAAGGCATTTCTGGTATTACTGTACATAGCAGCGCGAACAAGAGTAACCACCAAAATGTTACTGGAAAGGAACAAATTTTTTTTTATTATTTTAAAAACAAACAAAAAATAACTGTTTTTTTTTTAAGACGATATAACAAAAATAATAATCAAAAATGTTTATTAGATTAGAATGACACACAAAAAATAATAATAATTAAAAATAAACAAAATATAATAAATGTTATTAATACGTCTGGTTTTATTTTTTAGAACGAAGTACATCAATATTGATATCGATTGATGTTGTTACCCGCAAACAGTTTTCCCAATGTTCATCAGTAATTCGTGTTGTCATTCTCAGATTTAATATGCTTTACTCGACTAAAAAGCTATTCACATCTGTAGGTATTTCCAAATAGCGAAATCTTATGAAATAGAAAAACATGTTTTATAAAATATTTACAAGCCAAACTGATTAAATTTCTCCTTCAATTGGGTAGCACATTTCACAATATTTGTAAAATCCCTGTCAATAAGATATCGTCTCCGAAAAATGGGTTTTAGAAAGTCCAAGTTTTCTTTAGAATGCGAAAATACGATAATACATGTTATTAATTAGTAGATATTTCCCTTGTAGACCATTATATTAACCACATCGACGACAAACTCAAAGTCGCTAACTAGACCAGTGTTGAAGCCTTTAAAAAAGGTAAAAAGTAAAAAAAATTATAGTAGAATGAAATCTATTGGAAAAGGAAGAAAACATGCTAAAAATAAAAAAAATAAATAATTCCACTCCATCCGAGGTCGGGAAGTGGAAGGGGGTGAGTTTTTAAGGGTAAAAATCGGTTTATCGCGATTTTTGGCGAAACTACAAGTGCTACGAAAAAAAGTTAAATGGAAAATTCAAATTTATTTTAAATAAAAATAATAATGACATTTATTCTCTTAACCCAGGTTCTGGAACTGTAAAAGATAAATTTTTCACGTGGAATAGTTTCAAATGTAAATTTTGCAATAATATCATTGCATTTCTGCATTGATTTTGAGGTTGCGATACAACATCTGGATTTGCAGGAAAGGAAAGAAAAGTAGCGGAAATTCATTATTACACGCTAAAAATTTGTCAAGTTTGGCTAAAATTTTTTATGAGAAAGATGCAAATAAACAAGATATCGCAAAAAATAGATTACAATTAATCAAATCTATTTATAAGCTAACGCTAAATCAATTACGATTTCAAAAATATCAATTGGCAATAATCACATCATCTTTCGTATTGGCAAATCTTCCACCCACATAAGGTGCAGCAGAACAACATTGTTACAGGGCATATTATCGGCTTCAAACATTGCTGGGCAATGAACTGAGAACAACAGAAGACACTCCTTTGTGACACGCCAGCTTTGATCTCCCTTAAGTCGGTGTACACCTCTTCTTGTTTTACTCTGAAATATCTATTCGCAATGTATAATTTCAAGATTTCTGAATACTGTTTATGCATGAACGTTCTTAGTATATAGTTTAAACCGTCATGCCAGAGTTTATCAACGCCTGTGCTACATCCAAGAATATTGTAGAGCAGACTTTATTTTCTTCTAATGTTTTTTCTATTATATACGTTATTCTGTGAACTTAATCTATAGTGAAAGGTTGATTTCTGAAACCAAATTGATGATTTGGTATAAGGTTTTTTCTTTCTATTATTGGTTTTAATCTTTTCAATAGAAGTTTTTCAAATAATTTTGACATCACCGAAAGGAGTGATATTGGTCGATAGGATTACTTCATTGGTAGATTTACCTGGTTTGGCGATCATAATTACTTCGGCTACTTTCCAAAGTCTGGGAACATATATTAATATAAAATCAGCATTTATTAGGTGTGACAGCTTTACTATGGCTTTCATTGGTAGATTTTTTAATAATTCTCCTGTTATGAAATCATATCCTGGAGCTTTCTTAGGATTTATATTGTCTTTTATCTCTGTTGATACTTCTCTAAGTGAAATCAACGTTATTTTTTCTTTAGTTTGGAATGGTTTTTCCTATCTCAGCTCTTTACTATCATTGTCGTTGGGTTTGAACGTGCTTTCTAAATGATCTGCAAATCGTTCTTCTTTCTGTTCGTTACCTGTAGCCCAGTTCCCATTTTTCAACTTGATAGCAGGAGAATGAATAATTGATGTCTTCATTATTTTTGTTGCCTTTCATAAAGAATAATCTGTGTTCTGGTCAGCTGTTAAATTACTTAAAAAAGAATTAATCGTTGAATTTTTTATATTCTGTATCTCCCTTTTCAGTTTTTGTGTAGCATTATTTAGACTAGTTTTGTCTCGCGGAGCTCTGTATTGCTGCCATTTTTTTCTTAACTTCCATTTTTCTACTATGAGTCCTCGGATTTTGGATAGTTGTTCCCTTTTGTTATAGAAGTTATTGTAGAAGTATTTTCCCAAGCTGCCTGTTGGATATTTTTTATAAAAACTTCTAATTCGTCATCAAGTTGCCTCGTGTTTCTCAATGGCACAGCAAGGTTAATTTTGTGTTCAAGGTTTACTTTGAAGCTCTCCCAGTCAGTTTTTTTATTAGTTAATATTGGATTGAACTCTTTTTTAATTACTGAATCACTCATAGTTAAAATTATCAGTGACTGATCAGAGTTCATGTCCCAGCCGTCAGTGATATCCTGATACCTACTATCTGATATTATTTTTAATATTTTTAAAAAATTGAACTAAAAATAGGTAGAATGCCTGTATATTAATAAAATTCTGAAACTGTATTGATTATAAGGTCAGGTGAAAACAATTTTAAAATTGGTAACGTTTCTTTTTACTTCCTGTAAAAACTAAGTTTTCGCATATAAAATTAATATTTCTTAATTACTGATCAATAAAATTACAATACGGAAAATAGCCTATATGAGAATTATAATACGCGACTATATTTTTTAAAATTTAACCTAGTAAAGTATTTTTTTAACAATTTCTATAGCTATTTATAATAAATGTATTTCAGATTTGATTGCGCTATAACGATAACATTTCAGTCCTGAATAATCATTAGCATTTTAATGCCAATCAAGAGTAATTTTTAATTATTTATCGCCAATCAAGCTTTTTATTAAACAATTAGAATAACATGTTACTTTAAAAACGTTTTTAAATTAACTTTTATACTAGTTTTAAAATGGAGCCAAGCAATGACACATACTTTTCTTTAATATCAGTTTCATTTAATTTGCTTCCTCAACAACTAAATAAGACGGTTTATTGCTTATTTGTTGTTGTCTTTTCATCTTTCGCGAACAGAATTTAAATTGCATATTTTTTAGTACTACTTTCATTTTGATTTTATTTAAATAAATGTTTTTCAAGGTGTTGCCGTTTTTGGGCTTGATTACCAGAATAGGAAATTCCTTTCTATTTTTACTAACATTATTTTGATAGTAATTTATACAGTGTAATCGATAGTTATTATTAACAATTTTAACTAGATTTACATATATTAACCTTTAAACTTGAAAACTAGTATCCAAAAATACACATTTAGAAAATAAATATTTATCAAATCACAAAGATATAGATTTCAATGAAAAGGTCAATGTTTGTATACAAACATAGAGAATGAAAAATAACTTAAATAGAAATTTGCAGGTCTTACCATTACCAATGAAATATAGAACAATCAGAGATTGAAATCCGTAGTATACAGGGTGTCCCATAATTAATTGGACATTATGTTGCTAAGTTTTCGTTCTGCAGGGTGATTCATTAATACGTTTTTATATTATGTTTAGGGATATATTAGAAACTATTCAACCGATTTAAGTGAAATTTGATATCTTGCTATTATTTAGTATACTTAATCCTCCGTTACTCGCGCCTATTTCAGGAACGTGTCAAGTCGCGGGGTGTCTGCAGCACCCCATTATTTTATATTACTTTTTGTTTAAAGTAATAAAATCCAAACTTTTTTTATATTTCAGGTATATAATGTTAAAAGTTTGTTACAAAATAAAAATATTTATTTCAGCAAATATTTAACCTTAGACATTTTATGAGAAAGTAAAAACGGTTGTAACTCATAGTTTTCTAAAACATTTCACTCATAATTGAGGCGATTTCAAGCAATACCGAATAAATCCACTTTTTACGAAAATTTTGTTGGTGATCAATATTGGTTCATTTCGTTAAATTACACCAATATAAAAATGTATAAGAGCAAAAACGAATAAATCCTATTGAATTTAAATGGTAATATTCATGTTGGCATGCAAAACCGAATAAATTCATTTTTTGTTCAAAACCAAATAAATCCACAAATGTGCATTTCCTACTTTATCTTTTTATGCAAATGTTTCATTCGAACAATAGATGGTACTAGGAAGGTATTGGAGATATTTTGTCGTTGGTTGATTCGCCTCTGCGTGTTTACACATTGACTGGAGCGATCGCGTGTTTTTTGTTCAGTAAGAGCTGTCAGTAGTCTGTAAACTGGGTGTGGCTAACTGTATATTATTTCCAGTTTAAACTAGTTTTAGCGAGTTTAATATACATAGTTCGATACAAGTTTCGGTAACAGAGGTACTGTTAAATAAAGAATATAGAAGAAGATTTTTTTGGTGAATCAGTAGCTGTGGAACAAGCCAATCAAGGAAGCCGAATAAGGGAAAAAGCACCGAAAAAGCTAAGAGGAAAAGTTGAAAGGTAAGGATATAAAGTACTTATAGATTAGTAGGTATAGCTCATTTTGGGATAGAGGCAGGTTTTTCAAAAGGTCCTTTTATAAATCGTAGACTAGTAAATATTGTTTCTCTCTTTCCAGTAAAGTTAATAGTTGTTAAGTAATTGGATTTTTTTGGTTTTTTAAGGGGGTAGGCGCAAAATCTTGATCCAATGTTATTTAAATTTATTTTTTTTTTTCGAATTCTGAGAAAAATAATAAATATTTTTGAAACATTTAAACGCAGAATGAAAGTTTGCAGAATGTTTCTATTTGTATCAAAAAAGCATACGTTGCTTATTTTGCGTTATTTCTAATTCTTTTGAAAGTTTGTCAATCCTAAAAGTAACGGGTAAAATCATTTATTATTTATGTGTAATATCAAATCGGATCGAATCGAATATAGTCAAATTTATAAGAAATATTCACTTCTGTCGGCACTCCGCAAGTGCCACGCTATCTTTTTTTCTTTTTTAACCTTATGTATTTTATTTTAGGTACCAAGATCCAGATCCAGACTTAAAGAAATTTAAGCGTTCTTGCTCACATGAGAACAAAATATACCAATGCCAAAATGTTAACACATCAGACATTAAGAATATAAGAAGTCAGCTGTATAGTGTACCAGAAAAAAGCATTCAAGATGTGAAACTTTGCTATATGATAAGCGTTTCCGGTACCGTAAGAAAGAGATATGTTAAAAAGAATCCCCGACAAAGAACAAGGGCAGCAAACTTCTTTTTAAAAATTACGAAAACAAGATTAACAGGGGTAGTTAAAGTCTGCAGGGCTTTTTTCATGGCATCAACCGGTGTTAAAAACTACAGATTGTTTACATTATGTAAGATTGTTGACTCAGGAAAGCAAAGAGGAGGGGACTCTATTTCAACAAAAAGTTTGGACAATAGGAAGAAAGTACTCGAATTTGTTGATAAATTGCGTGGCGTAGAAAGTCATTATAATGGAAAAAATCTCGAAGAATCTATTTACCTGCCCATCTTAGTATTAGAAAGTTACAACGTATGTATAATGAACAGGCTGAAAGTCAGTACCAAGTTGGCTACCATATATTTAGAAAGGCTTTCCTAACAAAATTTAACATTGGATTTTCTTCTCCAGCCTCTGATACCTGTTCCCAATGCACGCGTCTAAAGCATTTAATTAAATCGGAAAAAGATGAAAAAGAGAAAACCAATTATATGACTGAATATCGAGTTCATAAAAAAGAGCAAAAGCATTTTACAAGCTTTCTAAACAAGAGCCAGAAAATTCACTGACATTTTGCTTTGACCTGCAGCAGGTTCAACCCTTACCACGCACGCCAATTTCGGATGCATTTTATTCATACCAAATAAGCCTCTATTCTTTTTGCTGTGTTGGTATGAACACCAAAAATCCAACGTTTTATATTTGGACCTAAGATCAGGCTGGGAGGGGCGCTACAGAAGTGTTATCTGCTTTGTTCGATTACCAAAAATCTTTGGAACTGGATAATATAACTCAGATTAGATTGTTCTGCGGTGGATGTGGGGGCCAGAACAAAATTTCTCATTTGATTCATATGTTAATGTTTTGGTTGTTAAAGTATTCCCCTGATAATATCACAAAAGTTTGTATTACCTATCCAGTAAGAGGTCACAGTTTTATGCCAGCAGATAGAGTTTTTGGGCGACTTGAAAAAACATTTAGAAAGAATCCAACTATTATATCTAAAGAAAAATATATCGGTCATTATGCACAAGTCGGAAGTGCAAAAGTCTTAGGACAAGGCTGGAAAATTTTTGATATCAAGGAATTACAAAATTACCTTAACAAGATTGTTGGAATATCAGACTTAAAAATAATCTGTCTGGAAAAGACACAGATTTAAAAAACTTAAGAAATTAAATTTTAATATCATGCTTTCAGCATTATCGATTTGAAGCCCAATCCGAACTTAGGCGCTCAATTTACAAAAAGGGAAAGTCTTTAAAAAATTGTTTGCTCTCCAGAGTCAACTTGCGAAGTGCCATTCCACCAAACAAGATAAAACGTGTTCAAAAACTTATGGAAAAACAATTTGGAAGGGAGTGGAAAAGTGACGAAAGTTTTTTGTGATACACGAATCGTTTATGTGAAAATCAAGTGGTTGAACATACTGAGGAAGAAGAATAGCTAAGAAATGAGTGTGACTGTATAGAAAAAGAGTTTGCACTTCATATTTAAATGCACTGTTGGATGTGCTATTAGTGTATCAAATGTTATATGTGTTTTATTATTACTAATAAAAATAATACTTTTGTTAATTCTTGCTAATAAAGTTGTGAGCAAAATGAAATAAATCCAGTTATTTCAAGCGAAACCAAATAAATCCACTTTTGTTTAAATTTTCTTTTGCACTAAATATCACTTTTTTAAATTTATATCGTAGTAAAAGTTTTATTATGACTTCTCTAACAGTATTTGCGAACAAGATAAACAAAAAAATAATTACTTTTTGCGTCTCAGAAAAATCCCATTTTTCCAAAAATCAGTTTTAGTGGATTTATTCGGTTTTGCTTTAAACCTCCTCAATTAATTATGTTTTTTTTTTTGTATGTATTTTTAATTTTTGTTTCCTTGATCTGTATACATTTTTATTTCTACTGGTTATATATAATTATATTTTATATATTTCGTACTGATTGTCGCAGTGTACCTTCTTGGGTACACCATTTTTTTTTCACAACCCAAATTTAAAAAATTTACATAATATTTTGTTATATAAATATGATCATAATTAAAAGCAACTCCTAAAATATATAGGTATTCTTAGTTTCTCTGTTTGGCGGTAAACATTAATGGGTTAAAAAAAGTGTTCCTATCTTCACATAAACTTCAAAGAACCATTCTAACAAAATTCGTGTAAATGTTACGGAAAACAAGTGAAATTTTAAAAATTGTTTACATTTTTTATCTCCCTTATTTGTTTCACCTAGCGAACAACAAGCGCACTTAACTCTCAAAAATCGACTTCACCTATTTTCTCCCAGTTCTACATTAAGTTTATTATTACATCTATGATGATAAATATTGTATGTTTTACACAAAACATCAAAAAGCTGTTACGTTATAGTTATAAAGCTTCGCGTTTTATTCTAAGTAGGAATTTAAAGAACTAATGAGAACTATTACTATACATTACCATTGCTTATTTTACTATTAATTGCACTAAAGTATCACTGAAAACTGCCTCACTCAATATTTTATGTTAATGTAGTTTGTGTGTCTATAAATAGTTATAAAAATTGTTTGGGAAATACATAAATTTTAATCAAGATGGGAGAAGTCTCATTCATGGTAGGGATTTAAATCAAATATATGGCATATGTTACGTGTTTGTAGTTTCCTTATTATTGAGCTCTACTATTAGTCTTCTTTATTTATAATTTTTATTACCAAAATTTCCGAATCTGTATAATTTGTTTAATCCTACGCAATATTCAATGATAATTATTTATTTTGCATATTATGTTGTTTAAAATAATTTATTTTTGTAACGCGTAGTTTTGATGCAGTTGAATAATTTGATATTTTAACCATAAATCACACATAAAAAACAAATCTATGGTAATTTCCAATACGTTTAAAAAAATCCTGTATGCGAAAAACTGACAGCCTGACGGGTAGTTGCAAATTTGTTACCTTCTGGTTGCAGATATAATTTAATACACAAGCAGTGTATGAAAAAAAAAATAAAGAACCAAGATCAAGTTCTGAGGAAATTCAACGTGAGGCAAATTAAAGATGCAAAAAACGAATTGTTTGACCATGATAAAAATAATAATTTAATAATAATGACATGAGTCGCTCAAAATCAGAGTCACCCAACTGATTTTTTTGTATAATTAATGATAACGATAGGTTGCATTTTATCATATCTTTCATTTAAAAGTGGCTCAACTAACATTTCACTGTATACCAAGAGATGGTACGAGTTGTACAATTAGGCCACAGTATATTGCTTTTCAGCAGTAGGTTCATGTAGGTTCATTTAACGTCAGATAGTTGGTGTATAGTTCGGCGATATTTAGTTGAGATATTTCCTGGACGATAAATTGGTAGACAAGGTAGAATTGAATGGCCTCCACGTTCACCCGATTTCAATCCTAAAGATTATTTTTATTAGGGATACTTGAAAAATTCAGTTTACAAAACTTAAACAGCAAGTCTTGCAGAGCTAAGGCAACGAATTATCAATGAATCTCGAATAATTTCTAGACAATCATGGAGAAATGTGGTAGACGCCTTCTACCATCGATTAGGGTGCTGTCAACTCACAAATTGAGCACATTTTGAACACTTAATAACGTAACTACTATGTTAAAAAATGTTCTAAACTATCAATTGTTACGTTTTAATGTATTTGAAAATAGTTAGTATTAAAAAATTTATTGAAACAATTTAGACGTTGCCAGACTTCGGTTTGATGTATTTATGACCTTCCAGATTACATAAAAATATAAGTGTTACATATGGTTGAACTCGTATTGAATAGGAGATTCCAATAGTGACTGAATATACAGGGTGATGTATTTAAAAAACCAAAGTTACTAATAATATAAGAAAAAGGGCAAATCTGGCAACATTGTAAATATCAAATATGGAATCTCCGTATCCCAAAATAGGTGTACCTCAAAGTTTGTACAATTATGATTAGCATTTTACGAGATAATTAGCCGTTTCCAGACTTTTGGGCCAGTCTGTATATAAAAAAATATAAAGTCTATTTAAATACGCTATATTGCTGCAAACAATGTTAAAAAAAACTTTTGTGCTAGATAGATTTTCAGAAACGGTAACAAACAACTGTTACTCTCTTTAAAGCACCTGCAGTGAAAATAATACAGAAAATAGTCCAAAACACCACTTTTTCTTTTTAATTATTTTATAAATATAAATATAAGTATTTTATAAATATGTGATAAAAAGTGCACAATACTTACAAAAAAAAACTTTCTTTAGTTTTTAGACTTATAACAGACATATAACAGTCACTTCACTTCTTAATTTAAACCAAAACTTCGTAGAATAACCAAAATATAAACAAAAGTCAATGAAATTTAAGTTTTCAATGAAAACACCAACGCTAAATACCGCAAAATGCTAATATAGGACATCAGACTGTACTAGGTAGACCCAACGATTAATGTATGAAGGAGGACAACAGGGTTCGATCCGGTTTTATCTTGGGTAAAAACCACAAGTAATGGTAGGCGGATTAGATGGAAGCAATGACACTATTAATGTGTATAAAAAAGGCAAAGGATTCGTCCTGCTTTTTACAGCTATTAAAAAAACTGGACATTTATACAACAACCATTGTTAATTTCAATAAAAAAATTAGTAGTGGTTTCGAATAAATAATAATAGAAAATAATATTTTTCCAGCCAGTTATTCGCAAAAACTATTATCGAGTTAAGAGATCAATGAATACATAAATGTTTATAACATCACCTAACATAAACAATAATTATGTATTCAAAAACGTTTAACATAAAAAACAAGTTTTGTTGATAAATATTCACAATATAATTTCGTAAAGAAAATCTAGTGTGACGTAAACTATCTGTTTATCAAGCACTAATTATAATTAGAGGAAGTAAAAGAGACAGTTTTAAATACTAGTTTCCTAATAATATGAATAACTGCACGACACGTGAAAGTCGGCATATAATTCTTTAAAGTGAATACTATACACTATTTATAGATCTTCAATTATAGTAGAAAGATATGAAACCACAATTAACCAGGGTGTATGAATGAACTTTTTAGAAATGATTCTAAATATAGTAGTGTACGAGAGCTTTACGAGCTTGGCGAACATCATGGAAATCTTGTCTGCAGTAACGCGAAAAAGCTGCACAGATGTGTTGACCTAGGTTCTGAGGATGTTTAACCAGGATGTGGTTCTTCTTGCTGAACCTAGCCTTCCAAATATTTTTCCCTGCAGGATGGCTTTTAGAAGGGCATATGTGGTCTTATTTTACATAATGTGTTTTAAGTACTGTGACTTTCGAGATTTGACTACATTGACTACATTCATATATGGTCAGTAGTAGAGAAACACGGACACGCTAAATCAGGGGTATTAATTCTTATAAAAAATCGTTAAAAGAAAACATATAAAAGATTATGCGTGCATCTCTGAAAGAATTCTGACAATGACTGTCACATTCTACGGTATCGAAACAATAGTTGTTAGAGTCTATGCGCCAACAGACGACACAAAGCAACAAGTTAACCCTTAACTTGGCACGCACATAACCGCTGTAAGAAAAATGTTTTTGCTTACTGAATATTATCTTTTGAGGACTCCATTTTCAGAGTCAATTACATTTTTGTTTCTATTTTAATTTTTTTGACATTTTATTGACGTTGTATCTCATAAGATACACTGCCAGGCGTACGGTATATTACAATGTATCTCGCAAGACACATTGCCAGGTATACTATAAAACAAGTACTGATGACCACTAGATACATTGCCAGGTTATTAGAAAAATACCTCCGTATCTAGAAAGATACATTGCCAAGACGTATATTTGCCGTTTGGACCAATATATTAAGTAATGTTGGATTAAATGGAAATTATCAAATTTTCCCAAAATATAATAAAAACATTAGACAAATCTACAATTTTTTCGCTAAGGGTCTTTAGCATTATCAAGACTTTTAGCAAAACAATTGTAGATTTGTTTAATGTTTTTACTACATTTTGTGGAACTATGTTTTACTTTAGTTATTATGAACAGATACCATAAAGTAGGGGTTTAAACCATAAACATAATATTTTATCATTTACTTTTAGTAACATAACAATATTTTATCATTTAGTTTATTCAATAAACTACAAAGATGATCAAACATTTATTTTTACAGCTTAAATTCAAAACTTTAAATAAAACTTAGAACACTCAAAAAATAAAAGTAAAAAATAATAATTATAATTTGTTAAAAAATTAAAAAATTTAGTTATGAAAATCATAAAAACAATTACGGGATTCCGCTAAACATAACCTCGCTCTACATTTTGAACAACTCATAGTTGTTTGTCCTTTGCAACAGTTTCGACATCGTCCTTTGGTTGTAAAAGTTGCAAAAAAGTGTCCAAAAAGATCTTTTCTAACATCTTCTCCAGGTATATTCTGGATGTGAGTAGGAATCTTTTTTTTTTTCGGTGTATTAATTCCGTCGGATCTCCTCTTTCAATTTTTAAATAGAAGGGAATCGACAAGTAATATTCTAAATTCCTTTAGACCCATACCATTTTCTTCGTCCTCCAGTAAATTATTATCTCCGCGATATAAAATCCAAGCGTTGTTGACACATATATCCAGTATTTGGGAAAAATTGAAAGGTACCACCTGTGGCTTTTAAAAGGTATTCGATAAAGCGCAACTAGCATATCTGCCAAATCTACGCCACCCATATGTGCATTGTAATGTTTGATAATTATTAATAATTGATTAATTTATGGACAGGGTATATATATATATATATATATATATATATATATATATATATATATATAATAATAATAATAAAGGTAAAAGATGGCATTGCAACAAAGGAAAAAAATATATAATAATATATGTGTATAAGATGGTGTATTGGTATTTCTGACTATTGGTCGTCTTCAGTACGGTGCAGCCAAGTTAGGAAAAGAGCATATTAACTTGATAAAGGAGAAACAGTTTTTGTAAATTTACATTACATGTTTTTCTTTTTGTGAAAAAAACATACAATTTTTCACAAAAAAATTTTTACAACTTTGACCAGCTTTTACGGCAATATTCTCAAAATGGTAAGTAACATCAACTTAATTAAACTAGATTGTCCATTTTCATGTAAAACTATTTGTAGCTCATCCCTGATGATGTCGATGACTATCGACGAAATATTGGATTAATAAAGGACTAAAGAGTACACTTAGCCTATCCTTTCAGCTGTTTGTACCCAAAGAGTCTTATTGTTTACTTTATTTTTTAACCTAGCAGCTGTGATTAACACTATATATATATATATATATATATATATATATATATATATATATATATATATTATATATATATATATATATATATATATATATACATATGTATATATTAATATGATATTGTAATTTTGAAATATGATAAAACAATAATTAAATTAATTATGATCCAAATAGCTAATTAAAACAAAAAAAAAATATTTAGTGAATTTTATTACGAATATGTAAATAAATTTTATTAACGACGCCAATTTCATAATTCATATGTTTTCAATTCTCCAAAAAGCCAACACATTCCAATTCCAAAAATCGCTGTTCTCGAGTTGAGGACCGCTACCTGAACGAACAGCCAAAATAAGTGCACCGAATTACGGACCGAACGAGATTTTAATGAGTAAAGAAACATTTAATATTAAAATATTATTTTAGATTTAGTTTCTTTTGAGCTGTATTGAAAGGTGTTCCAAATGAGTGAAATTAATAGTTATTGTGATTATTACAATTATTGTGATTATTGAGATTCGTACTTTTAATAATATTTTATACCTGAGTATAATGATTTCCTTATCAGAAGTCTTGGTCCTCAATTCGCGCGATTTTTTCAGGTATAAAGAAACCCTTACTTAAAATTTTATTTTGATCCTCAATTCGTGTCTGCACCCAAAAATTGTGTATTATACAAAAATATCAGACAAAGACTTTCTACTATCTACTAATGACTTGTTTCCTGGTAACCGATATTAATCCTTGAAAAATGTAGGTAGATTTGATATTTCAATATAACATTTTATTTACTTAAACTAATCTTAAATAAAATGCTAATTTGAAAAGTAAAACTGCAAACCGTAAATCGAAAAAGTGTCCTTTCTTCACAAAACAATATAACTTCACAACACAACAAAATTAAAGCGTATATAAATATGATATAACTATAACATGATTTTACAAACATTTTTTGGTCTTCTTTTTCTCTATTAATATTTTTCTTTATATACATATTCGGATTATATATATATATATATATATATATATATATATATATATATATATATATATTTATATATATATATATATATATATTATATATATATATATATATATATATATATATATATATATATATATATATTATATATATTATATGGAGCTGAGACTTGGACATTAAAAAAATGTAATTTAAAAAGAATCGAGGCCTTCGAACTCTGGTTATACCGCAGAGTATTGAAAATATCATGGACTGATAGAATTACAAATAAAGAAGTACTGGAGAGGGTTGGTAAAGAAACAGAAATAATCACCACTATACAAACCAGAAAACTGGAATACCTAGGCCACGTGATGAGGGGACCAAAATATGAAATTTTGAGACTGATAATACAGGGAAAGATTCAAGGAAGAAGATCTGTTGGCCGAAGGCAGAACTCATGGTTAAAGAATCTACGTGATTGGTACCAATGCAGATGCAATAAATAAAAATAGCCATTATGATTGCCAACCTCCGTAGGGAGACGGCACTCTAAGAAGAAGAAGATATATATATATATATATATATATATATATATATATATATATATATAATATATATATATATATATATATATAAATATATATATTAAATATATATATATATAAATATATATATATATATATATATATATATATATATATATATTGTAAAAACTACGACCGTCAATTTATATTAATAAAGTATTCAACTATAATTCAACTATAATAGTGAATTCAGAGGTTTATTCGGTCATTCAGGTTGGCAAAATAAAACAGAAGTCAACTACTTCATAAGTTTATAGAAGACGTTTCGCTTTATACTTCTAAAGCTTCATCAGTTCTCTAAAATACAAAGATGACATAGAGTTTATAAGAAATACAGATCTAATAATTTATTACTTACAACTCAATATGTAGTATTAAAGATGTTATTGTATATTATTATGTACTTAAGTTTACTCATAAATTTAGAACTAACTTAAACAAAAATTTAACAGAAACAAAGAACACAAAAACTTTGCAAAAAATAATATTCGCAGAAAAATTGGTATTATTTATTTCGTAAGATGAGAGAGCGGTAAACCTGGCTTAAATTGTCGATGTCAGTTCTTTTGTTTATTGTAGATGGGTATTTTAGGATCTCACACATTTCAATAATGGAGCGTTTTTGATGGTTATTTTGTTACAAAATGTGTAAACAAATGATATATACGTATTATATATATATATATATATATATATATAATATATATATTATATATATATATATATATATATATAAACAAACAACAAAGTTTATTGGGGCTGCAGTCAGATAAATAAACTTTGTTGTTTGTTTAAATTGACAGTCACGAATATCCAGTATTCATTGTATATATATATATATATATATATATATATATATATATATATATATATATATATATATATAATATATGTATATAATATATATATATTATATATATATATATATATATATATATATATATATATATATATATATATGTGAAGATCAACAATAGTTGCATTTGATTCACAAGCTTTTGGAGTACATACAATAAATCAAAAATCCACAAGGAAAATAAATTTTTGAATCTGACTGTATACCATAAATCGCAAATTATAGAACAAATCGTTACAAGCATAATATACCAAATGTTTTTATCACTTTTCTGTTAATCCTCTAATGGGCAAAGTATCTAATAAGATACAATTAGTATTTGTCCGTATACCGGGTAATGTATCCAGAAAGATACTTATTCAATTTTCTTCAGTACCTGGCAATGTACACCCGAGGATACAAACTAAATTGTCGCTTAACTGGCAATGTGTCTTCCTAGATACTACTTTTCAAAGTGATCCTATCTGTTTGTTTATAGACAAATTGTGAATATTATTTTATACAATTATTTAATGAAGACACAATTAACTATAATTATAGTTTGCCAATCCATACAATAACTATTAACACATAAAAAATTAATTTACTTACCGAATGACACAAATTACCACTTTTTTGGAAGTCATTTTGAGCACGTCTACACAAAACACTCTCTAATTGTGCCAAAACTCTATGTATGGCATTCAAATTAATTTGTTGGTTAGCCAAATGCTATAGGGAGAGGGTACTTTTAAAATCTTGCTGCAAACTTAGTTTATTTAAAGGAAGTATAATTTAATAAATAACGTATCCTGGAGTGCACACCGTCAAGTTAAGGGTTAAAGATCAAAGTAGCTTCTCAAATAGAAAATGACGTGGTGGGACAGCATGGAGAAATAGTTAAAAATGATTCAGCTGACAGCTTAATTCAGTTCTGTCAACCTTTTGGTTTAAAAATAATGAATACCCAATTACAACATAAAGATATAAATATACTTGGGAACGACCTTCACTCCAACAGAAGTCTATTATAGACTATATAATAATGAGACAAAAATCAAAATTTAAGTGCTAAGACTGCATAGTACAAAGAGTACAACAACCTCAAAACGATAATAAAAAAAATTCTTATGAGGTATTAGAAACAGAGAACAAGGACAAAAACACCACGAACTATCATGGATGACGAAAAAGGTCAAAGAAATGATACAAGAAAAATACAAAATATATAAGAAATGGTTTAACAAATAAAACATTTAGCAATAGAGTAAAATATCAAAGGAAAAACGGAGAAGTACGCAATCAAATAAAAGAAGCAAAAAACAATTTCTGTTATTGTATAACCTAATTTCTATTATTGAATAACCTACATAATGTATACAGACAACAACAAATGAGACAAATTGTAGCCACTGCTTGAAACACCCAAATATAATTATAAACAATACTAATTTTGTTTCTTTGTTATACATTAAGAAACTCGTCAACTGAATAATATGGTCTTTCAGACAGATAGATTTTTGTCATCTTACGAAACTTAATGAAAGATGTTGCGGATTTAATTTCTCTTGGAAGTCGACTATAAAGTTTTTTTGTCCTATATAGAATAGAATTCTTTACTAGCTGAGTGGACGGGATCGGCAAATAAACGTTACAATCCGAATTTCTAATGGAGTAGCCATGGTCAGGTCTATCGGGAAAAATGTTTAGATGCTTTCGAATCAAACAAACTGTTTCGAAAATAAATAAAGAGGGAAGCGTCAAAATTCCGTTATTTTTAAAGTAGGTCTTGCAATGAGTTGTTTGTTTGAGACCAAATAGATAACGGATTGCTCTTTTTTGCAACTTAAAAATAGTATCAAATTGAACCGCTGTACTAGAACCCCAAAATGGAAGCCCATATCGAAGATGGGACTCGAACAATGAGAAATATGCCATTTTGACAGAAGATAAATTTAGTTCCTTCGAAACAGATCTTATTACAAAGCAAGCTGAGGCTAGTTTCTTCCTTAAGGAGTCAGTATGCAAGGACCATTTGACATCACTGTCAATAAGAATACCTAGAAATTTCACGGAATTTACGATACTGATTTGGCTCTCATTCAGAAGCAAGGGTTGTATGACTCATTTATAAGATAATGCTACTGTCTTATCCACGTTAAAGCTAAGTAAGTTGGAGTCTGACCAAGCCTTGATTATAAGTAAATCAGCGGTTATAATTGAATGAAGCGTTGAAATATCAGAGCTGCTTCAAGTAATACTGGTATCATCAGCAAATAGAAAAATTTTCCTTTAATTTTCAAGTAAGTGATGTCATTAATGAAAAGTAAAAAAGAATGGGACTTAATACTGAACCTTGCGGTACTCCACACTCAATATCTTTACAACTAGAGTCGGTGTCTTTTATTCTAACCAATTGTTTCCTACCTACCAAGTAAGTTTTGAACCAATTCAAAGACACACCCCGAATTCCATAGAAAGTTAATTTTTTTAATAGAATGTCGTGATTTACGCAGTCAAAGGCTTTGGAATAGTCGCAGAAAACGGTGGCGGAGGAGAGGTTACTATTTAGTGACAGATATACCTCATGTAACACAGAAAACATGGCATCACCAGTACATTTATTAGACAAAAAGCCGAACTGATTTTGCAAAAAAAATATTATGTTTAAGGAGAAAGGGCATAAGTCGAACTTTTATAAGCCTTTCAATAATTTTTGATAGTGCTGGTAACAAGGCAATAGGTCTATAGTTGCAGGCATCAGATTTTTCTTCACCTTTATGAAGAGGAATAACGATGGTAGTCTTGAGGCAGTTAAGGAATGTACCTTTTTCAAGGGAATCATTTACTAGCGAGACCATGACCTCCAAAACATTATGCGGAAGATTTGAGAAAATTTTAATAGATAATTCCTCTGTATTACAGGACGACATGATTTTTATACTACGAATTGTTCGAATGAGTTCAGTCTTATCAACTGGTCTTAAAAGTAAGGTATCAGCAATGTTTTTTGAATTAGGGAGATAGGAAACTGGATCTTGTGGTGGCGAAATAGTTGAGGTTATATTTTTACTCACATTAACAAAGTAATCATTTAGATTTTCGGGGTTAGGAAAAGAAAAGGTTTGATTCGCTGTACTGGTTTTATTTCGAAAATCGTTTGTTATTGACCAAGTTTCTTTTGAAATATTTTTGGAGCTTGTTAAGCGATTATGAAAGTAGAATTTTTTGGCTACTTTGAGTAGTTTTAGATAGCATTTTCTGTATTTATTGATATAATCAGAGATGGGGATACTGTCATTAATTTTTAATATAGCAGAAAGCTATTCTCGCAGTATGCGAATGCCTTTGGTAATCCAAGGTTTGCAATGTTTTGGTCTGATGTTTAATAGAGGAAATGCTTTATTAAAAATAGATACAAGTCTATTTAGAAAATCTCTAGCATTACAGTCAATGTCCCCAGAAGAAAAACTCAAGTCAGAATTCAAGCATGAATTATAGAATTAACGAAAGTTTTGAGTGGAAAAAATCCTACCTAATCGTCGAGTTTTTGAGTGAGGTGTTTTTAAACTGCTAAACTTGGTATATATCGCTTCATGATCAGAAAGCCCCCCACTAATAACTGTAGAATGGACCTCAGCGGGTGGAAAATCAGAAACCACATAATCAATTGTCGAGGATGATGTTTTTGAGATTCTTGTTAGAGAATTAACGTGCATTGTGAGACCATATGATTCAAAAATAGTTACCAAGGGTCGCACAAACAGCAGCGTAGTCAATGCTAAAATCACCACATAAAATTTTTCTACTTTTAATGGGCAGAATATCTAACAAATTTAGCAGGCTCTGAAAAAATAGTTCAGTATCAGAGCTAGGTGATCTATAAATGCAAATAATGTATTTGTTAAATTTCTTATTATAAATCAAAGAAAATTCGAAGTAGTTTTCACCCAGCAAATAGTCATATTTCGAAACTGAAGAAAAATCATTGTTATTTGAAAGAATCAGAGTGCCACCATGAGCTGAACTTGGACGATCATACCTAGCACTTGTGGTATATTCTTGAATGAAAATTTCAAATGTCGTTTGGTTGCAAATTCGAAAGCACGACTTTGGGAAATAATTTTTTAAAAAATTCCTTTTCGGATGAACATTTTTAAATGGTTGACTGTAACAGAAATGTTCGTCGCTCGGTATGTCAAATTCCTGCCGAATTACCATTGCTTCGAACCGAGAAAAAAAAATTAAATAATAGTAAGTACAATGATTTGATAAAGATATTAGACTTGATCTCTGAAGAATACAAGGAATATTATAGGAATCTTCCACACGGGGAAGGTGAAGCTGAAGAATCAAATGAGTAAAATCTAGTATTTTGTAACTTATTTTAAATAAAAGTTTATAATTTACGATACCAATGTAACGATACCTTTCTTATTGTATGTTTTTATTACACCCATGTACTATTCATACTGATGCTATGTTAGAGCTAAAGGAACCCAACTCCATTAATTATTAAACTATTAATTTAAAGCAGTGTCGTTACACAAGATAATATTATATAAGTTATATATATATTATATATATATATATATATTATATATATATATATATATATCTTTAAAAACGGCAAATGTATTGAATTAAAATAAAAATATTTACTTACAATAATATAAGCCTTGATATTTGTGAGTTCGCGCCCTCCTGAAAAATTGCAATAATGGAGTTGGGTTAGTCTGGCTCTCAGGTACAGATTTAATGATGACCACTCATGCGCAAAGTATCAGTATCCAAGATGGCGTCGACTGACAAGGACTTGTTAAGTTGCTTGTGCATTCACTGTGTTAAAAAAGTGAATAATGGACTTAAATGTGTAAATTGTTCCTTATTAGCTCACCCCAGCTGTGCTAAAAGAATGAAAAATGTAAAAGTTGTCGCTCAAGGCATGATCTGTTGTAATCCAAATTTAAAGGTTGTCAGTGAGACTAGTGCTGAACTCGTAATTACTGAAGATGTGAATATTATTGAAGAAGATGGCTTAAAAAGGGAAGCAGAATATTCAAAAATTATACTTAATTACAAAAATTTTATAATTCGTGAACTCCAAGAAAAAATTAAATTAATCAAATATAATGGAGTAAAAAACGTAAACAACCAGTTTCCTCTATACCATTTGCCGAGCGAAACCTCTGATGGCAAGTTAAGCGACGAACCAAGCTTATGGTCAATGAATGTTAAAGTAGCTGAAAATAATACGAAAGTGTCAGATATGGATGGCCTGACTGTCATTAGTGATAATACCGGTGAGGTTAAAAGTCAACTTAAAACAGCTGATAACAACCAAGTTGTAAACAATAATAAAAATCATATATTTAACAAGAAAGATGTTAGCTGTGCTATTCACGATGCCGTTAATCAACAAAAAAATTTAGATATACAAAATTTAGAAGAAACTGATGGTAAAATTAAGAGAGATGAGTGGTTGACTCAGAATCGTCGTAAACGTAGACGTCATTATTTAATTGGTGGAAATGAGATGGAAAAGTCGGTAGAGTCCGTTCCAAAATTTGTGTCTTTTCATGTCACACGTCTTAAACTGCAAACAACCCCTGATGATTTACATAAAATGTTATCTGTATCATTTCCTGAAGTCCAATGTATGGTACACAAATCAAAAATACCTGAAGCATATAGTTCCATGAAGGTCACTATTAATCAAGAAAACCTAAAGAGAGCTTGGAACAAAGATGTTTGGCCAAAGGGTGCAGTGTTATCTAAGTTTTTTGTAAAGAGGAGAATGCCAATGTAACTGGATCCTGTTAAAAATGTATTGTTAAATTTAAAAATTGTTTAAATGCCATTCACTATAATGCTCAATATTTACGTAACTCTTTTCTAGATTTTGAAGTTCTGCTTAATGATATTTCAGCTGATTGTTTGTGTCTTAATGAGCACTGGCTTTTACCTGATGAGCACCATACTGTCAATATTAAAGGCTATCGTATGGTTGCTGGATTTTGCAGGACGGTCAAGTCTCATGGAGGTGTAGGTATATATACTAGGAATAACGTAAGTTTTAGTCATTTGATTAATAGATATCAGAGCTTTAAAAACTCTGTAATTTTTTTAGATCTTACAATATTACAAAAAAAAGTTAAATTTAATACTCGAGGTAATAGATGTCTTGATAATGTTTTCGCAATATTGATGGTACCACAAACCTGTGGATCTCACTCACACATCTAACCACAGAGGTATTTCCTTTCAGATAGCTTACTCATCCACAAATTGTGCAACCAGAGTTTGTTATAGACCTATCCCAGATGAAGGACTCTTTAATATGAACCAGATTTTGCTCAATTGTAACTTTAATTTTGTATACAATGATAATTTGGATATTAATTTAAAATTTAACATGCTAATTGATGTGTTATTAAATTCCATAAATATCACTTTCCAGAAAAATCTAAATTGCTAAATAAAAATAATCCAGGTAATAAAAGTAAACTGGTTCAATGATACTTTAAGAAAAATGCG
This sequence comes from Diabrotica balteata, assembly GCA_918026665.1. NCBI lineage: Eukaryota > Metazoa > Arthropoda > Insecta > Coleoptera > Chrysomelidae > Diabrotica > Diabrotica balteata. The sequence continues at coordinate 22,716,290 of OU898283.1, forward strand.
TGAGATACTTCAATTTATTATAGCAATAAATAGAAACGATCCCATTGCTGCACCTAGAAGTACCATTATCAAATTTAGAAAAGAGTACAGGGAAGCCATCAAGCTTGCAAAAATTAATGCAAATGATAGGTTTATAGAAAATTCTGGCAATTCTCAACAAGCTATGTGGAAACTCATTAATGGTAACAAAGTTAAAAATGTTTTCTTCATTGATAATTCTAAACTCAATGCAGATAGTTTTAATAGCCACTTCTGCTTAACTGCTGAGAGGGTAATAAATGGGCTTGAGGTTCCTCAGCTAACTCTTGATGACCATTTAAAGTATATACCACAAAAAAATATTCCATGTTTTAGTTTTCAGCCAGTGAACTTTAGTGAAGTTGACTTAGCTATTACAGAAATAAAAAATAGTAATAGCAAAGTTTCTGATGGGTTTAACACAAAAATTATTAAAACAATGAAAGATATAATTGTTCAACCTCTAACAACTTTAATAAATCAATTAATATTTTGTAATACTAATCCTCAATTTTTCAAAACTGCAAAGGTAGTACCTCTGTTTAAGAATAAAGGCTCTATTGATGATTTAGATTATCGACCATTTCTTTGTTGCCATCTTATCAAAAGTTTATGAACGAATTTAAAAAAATCAAATTAATCATAAACCATAAACCAGTACGAATTCCGAAAAATAAAACAACAACTTTAGCTATTGATAATTTCACTAGCAATGTTTTGGAAGGGTTTGAGATGTTATCTTAATGCTCTTGCATCGTTTTTAGATCTTACTAAGGCTTTCGATTGTGTCACACATAGTATTCTGCTTAAAAAACTTCCTTATTATAATTTTCCTAGTGATGCTATTCAACTAATTGATTCATATCTATCAAATCGTGATCAATATGTTCACTTCAACCAGTGTGATTCTCAAAAACAATCTTTGTTGTTTGGTGTCCCTTAAGGCTCGGTTTTGGGTCCAGTATTATTTCTTATCTATATTTATGATCTAGTGTACTTTCAAAATGAAACAGTCAACACGAATTCGACACACTTGATTACCAAACATCTGAAAAAAACTTATTCAATTGGTTTTTAACTAACCGTCTCTCTTTGAACAACTCTAAATCACAAAGTGTTATTTTACTCTTAGAAATAACACTTGTGTTGAAAACGTTGCTCTACCACAATGTGTAACCGGAACGAAGTTTCTGGGTATATATTTGGATGCAGGATTAACCTGGGAACAACATATAGTTAATCTATCGAAAAAGCTTTCCCGACAACTTTTTCTCTTCAGGAACCTTGTACAAGTGACTTCCAGGGAAACTATTTTAACAGCTTATCATAGTAATTTTCATTCTCATTTGACATATGCTATTCTCTCCTGGGGTCACTCTTGTCATATCGATAAGTGTTTGCACAACAAAGAAAGTGTGTTCGTATTATCTCTGGGCTCTCTTATAGAGCAGACTGTAGAAACTCCTTTAGAGTTTTAAAAATTTTAACTTTACCTTGTGTATACATTATGCAGTGTCTGTTGCACATTAAACAAAATCTTAGCCAATACAATGCGCATGTAGATTTTCACAATTATCCCACCCGATTTAACAATAATATTATACCAGAATTTAGCCGTCTTGAGAGATCCAGAAATGGTTCAAGATATTTAAGCCATAAAATTCTACAACTTAGTGCCAGCTAGAATAAAAGCTCTCAATTTTCATCAGTTTAAGGCAAAAATTAAGAGTTACCTTATAGTGAATGCTTTTTTTTACATATGAGGAGTATTTTACTTCCAATTTTAATTTGTTGTAATTGTTAACAGTATAATTTAAAACAATGTATCTATGTTTTGTGTTTATATTTATGTGTGCATATTAACTATATTGACATTTACTTTAGTTTATTTGACTTGTAAAAACTACTTTTGTATTAATTTATTACCAATAAACCATCTATCTATTTATCTATCTATCTATCTATCTATCTATCACTGTGACTATTGTAGGGTTAAAAAAGTTGAAGTTTTGATTTCTCGTCAAGGAACATCTGCATATTTCTAGTACATTTTATGTCATAGAGTTATTACAATTTACAGATTTTGTAGAACTTTTAGTTACACGTTTCGTTGTTCTAGAGTTGCATGCTAGTTTTTTTATTTTATTATATTGAAAAAATACGATATTATTAAATATATTTGTATATTCTCAACCAACTGTATTATATCGAGAATAAACCTTTAAATATAACATTTAAATGTAGTCAATATATTTGTATTTCTTAAAATAAAAGTAAAATAAATTCAAATTTCTTACACGGATATTTTTCAGACAATATACTAATGGCATGCGATTGATATTTATTAATACCGAACTTTCCATCATATTCAATCGTGACAGCAGAAGTCTGTTTTAATTCCATAATAAATCATCTAGAAAACCAGAAAATCCTATGATGCTTTTTCGCTATAGGATGTATTTAGTTTAGATACTTATTTGTCGCTTAATATATCAAGACCCATATGTCATAACAACATTGGGCAAAATATTTTTTTAAATATAAATATTGTTGGTACATCCCAGATATGGTTGTAATATTTTCTAAATAATAATCAAATAAAAAACTAAAGAATAAGACAATATCAAGTACTATAAAAACAAAACAAAACTAAAAAATGAAACATGCACATAAATTTAGAAAATTAATGGAGTGTTGACAGTAGTTGCATATTAAAGCAATTTATGGATGTATAATTGGTTGTCGTTTAGAATTCGCTAAATCGATAAATAATCAATGATGCAAATAAAGATAATTTGTCGTAAAAGTACTCGATCGTGACAGTACTTTAACAATGTCAACTGGTAAAATAACAATTGCCATCCAGGTTAGTATTTTATGACATTGTATGGTGAAATTTTTTTATATTTATTTATTTTTTTATTAAAAATTTTTGAATATGTGAAAATATACCGAAAAAGAACAAAGACTGATATTAAAATTATTATATTATCTTCAATTAGAAAAAGGGGCTAAAACAACTTAATTACCAGTTTCTATATCAATAATAGTATTTTAAATATTCTATGTTTTAGCCTGTTCTCGAAGCGTTAACAGTATCGTTACCAACGGTAAGACGATTATCAAATGAAGGTATTGAATCAGATGCTCTAGCTATTCCGTTCTAACAACTAAATGTTCTGACCAACAAAAATTAACCTTCGAGTGGTAACGTACGGTCCCTGACACCAACGTAGTAGATTTTTCGCGCTAAAACTTAAATGTGCATATGTTTTGTCCGCGCGGCCAGGTAGCTTTTGAGTCCTTATCGCGCTATTCAGTTTTGAATTTTAGTGTAACAAACACAAAAATATAAGAACTAACCATAACCTTGCAACTAACCTCACATCTATTTTAAAAGAAGACTGTAATTCGGTAAATGTTATAAACTTTTTAAATAATGTTGGTCTATTTCATCAGTTGTAATTGTAATGTAAATATATTTCTAGAGCGATGTAATGTAACTTATGTCGCTAATAACTCTTAGTAATTAATGCGAGTCATGCAAGTAAATAAAACAGAAAAAAATATAATATAAAATACAAACTTATTTTTATTAGACGAAAAGAAAAATAATAATTCTCGTAGCTGTTTTTAACTCGTTCATGCATAGTTGTATTATATACATATACATACAATTATTATAACACTAACGCCCAGTGATCTATTTATAGGACCGGTCAAAATTCAAATAAATAATTACTTAATAATGTAATAAATCACAATATTATCAATATTTCGGTATAAGTAAAATTTTGAAAGAAAAAATAGTTTGAAATCAAATAGACTACATTATGATAGCAAGGAGGTATCGTAATGCTGTTAAATGTACTAAGATGTACCCAGGAGCTGATATAGGCTCAGATCATAACCCGGTAGTTACTGTGATAAAGGCGAGACCAAATAAGATTAGAAGACCACACAGAAAGGCACTAGATTTAAATAAACTTAAAAAAATATATATACGACAAGAAACTGGAGAAGAAATAAATGAAAACCTCCGTTCAGTGCAGCAACAAATTAACGATACAAATAACGTTAACCAAAAATTAAAGTACATAAATACAGCTATACAAACAGCAGGAAAGAAACATCTTACAAAAACAACAACAAGAATAAGGGGTGGATGACACAAGATATACTAGACTTGTTGGAACAAAGAAGAAAGATGAAGAATTTCCCAGACAAATACAAAGAAATAAATAAACACATAAAAAAGAGAATAAAAGAAGCCAAAAAGGAGTGGATTAAAGAACAGTGTGAAGAAATAGAAACCTATGAGAAAAAGTACGATGCGTTCAATATGCACAAAAAAGTAAAAGAGATAACAGGAAGCATAAAGAAATGCCAAATAGGTAAACTTAAAGACAAAAATGGAAATCTTATTGTAGATCTAAAAAATAAAATAAAAAGATGGTCAGAATACCTGAATGAATTATTTCAAGACGATAGAAACAACTTAACTCAGATGATCAATGCAACTGAGCCAGACATATTGAAAGAAGAAGTAGAATACGCAATAAGAAACGCTAAAAATGGAAAAGCAAATGGACCTGATGAAATTCCTACAGAACTGTTGAAGCTTTTGAATGATAAATCCGTAACCATAATATTACATCTATTTAATACAATATACAGTACTGGTATAATACCTCAAGAATGGTTGCTGTCTACGTTTGTCACCATACCGAAGAAAACTAAGGCAATGCAATGTTCAGATCATCAAACAATCTCCTTGATGAGTCACCTGTTTAAAATATTTCTTAGAGTCATCCACAACCGAATCTATCAAAAGTTAGATATCAATATTAACGATGCACAGATGGGATTCAGAAAAGGATTAGGTACAAGAGAAGCTCTTTTTGCCTTAAATGTTTTAGCACAGACAAGTCTAGATGTTAACCAAGAGGTGCATGCCTGCTTTATAGACTTTGAAAAGGCCTTTGATAAAGTACGCCACAATCAACTCAAAGAAATCCTGGAAGGTAAGAACATTGACACCAGAGACATACAAATTATATTAAATCTGTACTGGAATCACAGAGCTAATATAAAGGTAGAAGACCAAACATCGGACTAAATAGAAATACGTAGAGGAGTACGACATGGTTGTATATTGTCACCGCTTTTGTTTAATATCTCAATACATGACACTAGTATCACAATAAACGGTACCCAACTTGAAAAAGTAAGTGAATACAAATACTTGGGAACCCTCATTAATGAAACAGGTGACCAAAATCACGAAATAAAAAGACGTATTGAAATTGCCAGGTCTACCTTTATAAAATTGAAAAAATTATTTTGTAATCATGATATTAGTATTCATCTACGAACTAGAATGTTAAAATGCTATGTATTCAGTACTTTGCTTTACGGTGTTGAGGCATGGACTCTTAAACAGAGGAATATTAAAATCTTGAAAGCTTTGAGATGTGGTGCTACGCCGTATACTAAAAAAGTAGGGTGGATAAAATTACACATAAAGAGGTAATGCGCAGAATAAATAACGATTCAGAAGTTATTATGAATATAAAAAAGAGAAAACTTGAATACTTAGGCCACCTGATGAGAGAACAAAAGTACACGTTCCTACAAAATATAATGCAAGGAAAGATCCAAGGACGCAGAAATCCAGGCCGTAGAAGAATGTCCTGGATGAGAAATTTAAAAGAGTGGTTTGGCTGTACCACTAACGAATTATTAAAAACAGCAGTTAATAAAATTAGAATCGCCATAATGATATCCAATCTCCGATAGGGGAGGCACTCAAAGAAGAAGAAAATTTTGAAATTCGAAAAAAAAATTTGGGCGTTAATAAGTTTTAAGTAAAGCACTTGAAACATAAAATATGGAAACACATAACACCAATTTAAAGCCTTGTACTTTAGAATGTATGTAATATGTCTAAATTACCACTGGAGTGAGGAATTTAAAATTAAACGTAAAAGAATGAGAACAAAAAACCAAATATTTAGGTTAATTTAAAAAAAATGGAAAACGATTTTTAAACTTAAAGTGTAAAAGTCAGAAAACTATTACATCGTTGGTTAAATCTTAATAAATTTATTAATAAAAACTTAAAACTCCCCAACAAAGTAGCTTTAGAGCCATTTATTAAAACAACACTTTTCACAACATTTTTGCATTTTACACAACAGTGTACTAACCGTTAAAGAACTTAGTGCATGTTTTTGTTTAATAGAGCTTTATTAGAGTAATACAGATTAATGCTATTAAAGAAGAAAAATAATCATAACATCATATTTTTTAAAGCAACTTCTAATAATTGCTCTGTAATAGAAAAATATGAAGTTAAAACTAATGAGACGATCAACTTAAAAACTTACGTGCGTGCGTTTAATAGCTGAATAACAATATAACGAAAGTCAATCTAAACTCTCCGCGCTACTTTTATACACATTTTCGACTAGGTATGTACTATGTAGAAAATACAAGTTCCATTCACTAGAATTTTATGCGTATCTCATAAGGAACATTACTCTCGAGAGAATTTGCCAAGGATTTAGTGGGTTCGCACTTTCAACTATTTTACTACGTCTGATTAAAAATGCTCATTCAAATCGTTATATATTTTTTTTATTAGGCTTTTAACATTAGCTTTGTGTTTATGTTCCACTTTCAATAGGTGGTAGATGCGTTCACGCACATACAAGTACTAGCCTTACGTAGTAACCGATGCTACAAATAAAATATTTTTTGAGACAGCCAAAGTTTTAATTAATTGGTTACTCAATACAATTACTTGTTTTTGTTTATTGTATACATATATAGATAAAGCTATCGATGGCCTAGAAGCAATACCTCGTAAGTGCAGCTGTCAGAATTTTGTTGTTATAAAAAAATCTTTATATATTATTAAATATAAATCTTCTATAAACGAAAGTTGGTCATAAAAGGGAATCTAAAATTGCATTCCAAATGCCGTTCATCATGGCCAAAATTCATCAAGCTGTTTGCTTTGCAAGTTTTAGAAAGCACGGTGGCTGATATTTGAATTCAATTTCGCCAGGTAGAAATCGTTTGATTTCTCTTTTTGTTCTTAGATGGCGTAGTTACGTCTGTACATAGTTAATTATGATAACTATAGTCTACGACGGAAAAATATTTTGTTTCGATACGGAGTAGTGGCTATACCATACTGAGGAGACCTAAAGAGGTCGAAATAGGTATATGCGGCTTGTCGCTGCTCTTTATCGAATCAAAATCTAATACAGTCATTATGTTTTATTTCTTTACTAAGAAATAAAACGTTTGGAGTACTAGAAATTGAATTCACTACGAATTTTGACTATGATGAACGACATTTGAAATGCAACTTTAGATTCCCTTGCCGATTTATTCATCAAGCTGTTTGCTTTGCAAGTTTTAGAAAGCATGGTGGCTGATATTTGAATTTGATTTCGCCAGACAGAAATCGTTTGATTTTTCTTTTTGTTAAAGGTTTTTGTTTTTCTTAAAGGCATATATTCTTAATCAAAATCTGTTTTGTAATATATAACCCCTTCTGGTGTATATTTTACAGCCTTTATTTCGAAACCTTAGCTCCAGGCGACCTTATAGAAGAAAACCAGTGGAAAAGTGAATGATTGTAATTTTTTAAAAAATCGTGATGTAAATATTTTGCTTCTAAGAAAAAGGGATCTTTGCGCGCATTCTTGGTTATTGATTTATATTCCCCTGGTAAATAAATCTCCCTTTTATACAGATTCCGTTCTATTAGACTGTAAATATTATCGCATTACATTTGCGTTTGGCGCTTGACGAGAAATTTTTGTTCTACTTTTTTTATTTGTAACAGAAAAGGTCAATGCGGAGCATTTGACAAAATCGAATTTCGATTTTGGTACCCACAACCGTCGTTGCATATTATTATAGCTAAACTATACCTACTAAATTGCGTTTGCAGATAATCTATTATGCAAGTTACAAAACTTGAAGCCAAAAGCCTTCCTTCACGTTCATGCCACCAAAAATTTGTTGTTTGATGCGTTGCCATATTGTACATTGTAAAATTATGTACCCTAAGTACTTAAGTTTTTTTATGATAAAGCATTAAATCATACATTCTGGAACATAGTTCAATAGTTTAAAGGTCTAGAGTTTTGAGCTTCTACTTTGTCAGTTTTCTTTTCAATTTTTGTTCGGTTTTTAGTTTTAAATCAGCAACATATATCGTACAATAGTCCTTCACAACATTCAACGTACGTTTTGTACAACTGTGATTTATTTTTAACTGTAGTATCTTTGATATAATTTTTTTGGTATCATCCTTTCATAATGTGAAGGTAGTTTTGGCAGCTTGTTAAACCAGTTTTAAAAAACCTTTTTTTTTCTAGCGAAACTTAGGTTCTCTTGTTCTTTTGTCATGTATTTCCATCGAATATGGAATCATTCGATTCTCTTCAGTATTGCACCAGCTTCTTACACTTCACTCTCTAACACAAATGGTATTTAGGAACATCTTTTGACAGTGACTTTGAGTGGATAACAATCAATTCTGAAATAATATTTAAAGCCATTCGATTTTCTTGTCTCTTTATTTTCAGTTTTTCTCTGTTGTTTTCTTTTTTGGTTGTGTCGTCTCAACATTATTAACAGCAAACATTTTTACAACATATATTTCCAAGAATTTATTATATTTATTGCAAAAATAAACTTTTGTTTTTTCGCATTACACCTTTCTTTAATTCTCCTTGATTTCCTGATTTTTTGTGTTTCCATTTTTTATTTGTTCTAGTGAATCCAATGTATTCTTCTTCTTTCATTCGCTTGGTTCTAGTTTTATTTCTTTTCCATTTAGTTATGTCCAAATCTATTTTCTTTCTCCTTTTTTTGCTGTTCCACTAGATATAACTTTTGAATCCGAGTCCTCCATCCAACTGTTACCACTATTTCCTAAAACATAATCCGTATCGCTTTTTTATTGTTTTTTCTTCATTGTTGCATTTAAACCTCAAACTAGTAATTACTCCTTTCCTTGTATTGACTGTTTTGTCGAGTTGATTGTCTAATACTTCATTTTTTATTATTTTCTACCTTATCTCAAAAGTTGTGATCAATAATGTGCAAAATTACGCCATAAATAAATAAAAAGTTTATTACTCAATAAATAAGATTTCAATTCAGTAATGTATTATTCAAATAATTAAAGTTTCTTGAAATTAATTTTTTTAAAGATTCTGCTTTAAGGGTGTGGTTTATAAGTGTTAAAATTTCACAATGAATCAAAAATTATAACATAAACAATAAAGAAACTATTTGGGTAATATTAATATGTGATTTTATTTTTCAGAAATATAAAAAATCAGAAAGCGAAGGTAATAGTTGATTTTTACCACTGTACTAAGCTGGGTACTTTTAGGCATGCTTGAAAGTGTGAATAGTAAATAACTATTTTATTTTATGTAAAAATTTTGCTACATACAAATATAAATATGTGTATATTTGAATAAAAATCATCCCACCAGTCCAGTCGATCACCAAAAATACCATACATTTAATTTTTGCGGTTGCTGTGTATACACCTCGTGGAAAATCCTAGGGTTTTATTCAGACCAATAACGGCAATTATGAGAATTTACAGTTCCATTTATAAAAAAAAACTGCATTTGTCGGAAAAAATTGTGCAGGCAATAACTTTATTATTAAAGTTACAAAAACTTCTTCTTCTTCATGTACCATGTCCTTTCAGAACGTTGGTTACCATCATAGCTATTTTAATTTTATTCACTGCCACCCTAAATTGCATGCTTGTATCTACACCATACCAATCTCGCAAGTTCTTCAACCATGAGGTTCTTCTTCGGCCTGGACTGCCTTTGCCTGCTATTTTTTCTTGCATGATATTTTGTAGCAATCTATATTTGGGACCTCTCATTCCATGTCCATAATATTCCAGCTTTCTCTGCTTGATGCTTTTTATGATCTCAGTGGTCTTGCTGAGACGTTCAAGTATTGTAGAGTTACGAATCTTCTCCACCCAGGAAACTTTTAAAATTCTTCTATAGCACCACATTTCGAGAGCCCCAAGGCGATTTAGATCGATTTTATTCACAGTCCAGGACTCGACAGCATAAAGTAAGACCGAGAACACGTAGCAGCGAAGTAGGCGGATCCTTAATGCCAATTTTAGGTCTCTGTTACATAACACCTTGGACATCCTTCTAAAAGCAGCTCTAGCCTGCTCTATTCTGGATCTAATTTCGCCGTGATTTTCTGCATTACAATTTAATTACTGTCCCAGGTAGACGATTTTATCAACTTGCTCAAGTTTGGTATTATTTACATATATAGACGGTTTTATATTATGTTGTTTACTTATTACAAGTATTTTGGTTTTCCTTATGTTAAGATCCAGACCTGACTCCCTACAACTCTCAACGACACTATCAAGTAGTGTTTGCAGATCTTCTTGACTAGAAGCTAGGAGTACTGTATCGTCCGCATATCGCAAATTATTGATGACTTCGCCGTTCACAAGTATTCCTTCTTGTTTTTCAGAAAGTGCTTTTCTGAAAATTCTTTCGGAGTAAACGTTAAAAAGCAGAGGTGCAAGAGGCATCCCTGCCGTACTCCTCTTTTAATATTAAGAGCTTGTGATACCACACCATCTACTAAAACTGATGTTGTTTGATTCCAATATAAATTTGCAATTATTCGAACATCTCTGCCGTCCAAGCCAATGTCTTTTAGAGCTTCGATCAATATAGAGTGCTTAACACGATCAAATGCCTTTTGAAAGTCAATAAAACAACAGTATATGTCTACAGATATATCACGACATCTTTGAGCAAGTACGTTCATTCCAAACAGTGCCTCTCTCGTTCCAAATCCGTTACGGAAACCAAACTGAGTGTCATCCAGGTATTCCTCACATTTATTGTAGATACGACCATGTATTACCTTCAGAAAAATTTTCAATAAGTGGTTTAACAAACTGATGGTTCTATACTCAGCACAGGTTTTTGCTGTTGTCTTCTTAGGTAGAGCTATAAACAGTGAGTTAGACCAACCATTAGGTAGTTGTCCGCTGGTATAAATGGTATTGAAAAACGAAGTTATAGCCTCTAAAACATTGCTATCCTTTATAAGCTTATATATTTCAGTTGGAATTTCATCAGGACCAGTCGCTCTGCCATCTTTTGATGATTGTATGGCCTTTATAACCTCACAGCGTGTTATTAGGGGTCCGTCGCAGTTAGTAATATCGGGAGGTGAACTACTCCTATCGTCTTCGAATAGGTTCGTGACGTAATTTTCCCATTCTTTAAGTTTGTCCTCTACTTAGAATATTACTTTACCATTTTCATCCTGTATCAATGCATTTTGTTTCTTATTGAAGATACCAGCCGCTTCTTTTACTTTTTTTTACATGTTAAACGTGTCGTATCTTTTTTCGAGTTCTTCAATGTCATGACACTGTTTGGCTAGATGTTGACTCTTTGCTTCTCGTATTTTGCGTCGAATTTCTTTTTGTATGCTATTGTAAAATGTTTCGTTGGTTTTTGCTAGTCGCCGTTGTTCCATCAAATCCAGTATATCATCTGTCATCCAAGCCTGCTTTTTTGGCTTTGACCTGCCTTGTAAATTTCTCACACAGATTTCTTTTACTGTCGTTACGATTTTATTTAAGCCCTCATTGACGTTTTCACCAATATTTTTCCAAATTAAATTTTCGTTCAGTTGTCTTTGAACTGATTCCTTAACTTTCTCGTCTTGTAGTTGGGCTGTATCAATCTTTTTGCGAGACTTCTTTTTGATCACCTTTTTTATTTTTAATTGGGTTACAGCTACTATGGAATTGTGATCGGACCCAATGTTAGCACCTGGATAAGTTTTAACTGATTTGATGCAGTTTCTAAATAGATTTTTTATTAGAATAAAGTCGATTTGATGCCTAATAATTTTTCCTCTGATTCTGCATTTGGCTTCCAGGTGTAGAGTCTTAATACAACTGTCTTTATTAAAACTGCTATTACATTATTTGGAAGACGGATTATAAAAACTACATGCAATACGAATAGAGTTTCCTAAACAATTATCATTGTTACTTACTCAAGAAAGACGTTATGAACAGAGAAATCATCAATTACAAATTAAATTTCTTTATTTTTCAGTATTTAATATTATCATCCCTACTCCTACTTACACTTTCCATTCGATTTCGCATGGACGGATTACTTTTTTAATAAATTCTTGAGGCATTGCTCCCCACTCATCATTCAACGCAGCTTTTAGTTCAGTAATGCTCCTTGATGCATAATTTCTGTCCCGGACAATTCGTTTAACTCATTTTAAACATGCTCTATTGGATTTATGTCTGGAGTCAAGGCAGGCCAATTTATTGTAGGTATACCGGTCTCACTCAGATAGGTGGTGGTGACTTGTATAGTATGGCATTATACATTATCGTGCATTAAAATAAAGGACTCACTAATAAATTCCACGTATGGAACCACATGCTCCTCCAAAATGTCTCTGATGTAACGATCCGCCGTTAAACCTCCCCTACGTCCTCCACCAGGCACGAAAACCAACTACGTTTGGCATGCATGGAAATGTCTCCCAAAACATACAAGCACCGCCTCCATATGACACAATTTCTCGTATACAGCATTGAGCAAATCGCTCTCCTGGCCTTCTATAGACTTGGCGCCTCATGTTATTGTCGTGTAGACAGACCCTAATTTCGTCGAAAATAATACCTCGCTTCATTAAAAGTCGTCTCAGTCCAGATGTTCGAGAGCAAACTCTAATGGAGAAAAAACTCTTGTATTAATTCTTGGTCAAAGGAATAAGTATAAAGTATCAGTAATGTAAAAGTCTATTGTGCACAGTGTTGTATTTTATTTTTTATTTAAATAAATGGCAAATTACATAACTATTTTATTCCATTTCATATAAGGTGAAGGTCCACCAATCCCTTTCTAGACAAATAATGTTCTTTAAAATACAGTCAAGTTTATGTCATTAATTTGGTTGCTTTGTTTTTTAACCCTGTTTGTGCATAAGTAAGCTTGTTAAAAGCAAACGCTTATTAAGAAACAGATTGACTCCCGTGGAATATGATAGATAGCTCAGCTAGTTAGAGCATAGGCACGGATCGCTTAGATCGTGGTTTCAAACCCCACCCAGTGTCAGTTGTTTAGACATTCATTAATTTGGTTGGTCTTTTTATAGCTATGTTAATTCAAGCTTAAAATGTACCTACTGTGTTACGATGTTCAAGCTCTAAAGTAATGTTTAATAAATAGCAATAAGCTAATGGGTATTTGCGAGACTTGCAAGACTCTTGCTGCAAGACCAAGACCAAGACCAATACTGTGAGCGCAATACCAAGACCAAGAACAAGATCAGGTATATTGGTGCAAGACCAAGACTGTCTAAGTCTCGTCTTGTTCTTGCATTTGGACAACACTACTCAGGATACAGCAGATTTTCATAAATTTAGTCGATTTGCCACGGGCCTCTGATTTAGGCATTCTATCAATAATGTTACTGCTAGGTGCTTTGACGGATGTGGTATCCATTTGCAATGTAGTTGCGAACTAAAGTGACTGATGTATTATTGGGTTGCTATAGAAATTGATGCGTATGATGTTAACCGAACACGTTAAGTCGGAGTGTGTCGATTTCAATGATTCAAATTCTGACCCCGTCTTTACGTGTTGCATTATTTATTTGTAATAGGTCACCATCCGATTCACCAAAAAAACAAAACTTTTTTAAAACGCAATAATGAGGTTCATGATTGTACAATAAATATGTTTAAATTAACATTTTTAAGATTGGAACAGGAGCCGTACTTTCGCAAAATAATTCTAAGTCAATTATTTTGCACTCAAGTGTATTACTTGCCTCTTATTTAACATGGACTCTAATTGTACGTCGTAATACTGCAACTTCAGTATGTTTAATAACTACACATCCTTCAGTTTTTCGTTTTCAATTTATTCTTCCTGAAATTTTTTTACTAATTTCAAAAAAAACATTTGTTTGGTCTTGTTGATCTAGATTTTATACATTAAATTGCTGGGCTGTCATATTGGCCTTTCCAGAATTAAATAAACCATGGTAATAAATTTTCAAAGACTGCAAATTAAAGCTTAAAGCTGATATTTACAATGGAATCATCTAATTTTACATTCTTTGTGTGATTATATAATATCATATCGAAGGCTAAAATGACAAATATTGTATATTCAAAATTGATGTTTTCAGCAATATCAATTTGAAAGTTTGCGTTAACCTTGACAAACCGTTCATCTTTTCAAAGTAATTAAATTACAGTTAAGTTTATGTTACACCTTTTTTATATATTATTTAGTTCTATTTCTATAAGGGTTAAATTTTAATCACATTTAACAAGCTAAAAGTAACCCTCTGTAGAATATGGACATACGAACAGATGTTCGCGATTACTCGCCAAGTGTTCGCGTTTACTCTTTTAATAATTTGGCTTAGATTCTTTACATTTTTGCTTTTCTTTTGCCTTTTTTAACAATTTGTATCTTTTTCAGATGCCTTTTAAATGGAAACGAAGTACCAACTTTTAATGATCATCAGGCTATAAAACAATTTTTATAGCCTGATGATCAAATGAAAGCTATTCTAATGGCAATTGAAGAAAGACGTTATGGCCTAAGGGAAGCTGCACGCCAATTTAATATACCTGTTACATTACAAAACAGAGTCTCTAGAGGCTTTTACAAAGGCAGGTTGGGTGCAAACACCCTCTTTTCAAATGAACAGGAAGAAGAAATGAGTCGTCATTTACTAACGTTGTCTAAAATATTTTATGGAGTAACTCCAATTCAGTTGCGAAGAGAGGCCTTCGCCTATGCAGAGAAATTAAACTTAAAACATAGTTTCAATAGAGCAAAACAAGAAGCAGGTAAAGACTGGTTATATGGATTCATGTCAAGGCATCCTGAGTTAAGTTTTCGTAAACCTGAAGCAACAAGTCTTAATCGCATTCAAGGTTTCAATAAGGATCAAGTCTCAAGGTTTTATGACAATTTGGGTAAGCTGTATACAAGTTTCACAAGTTATACAATGAATACAAGTTTCCACCTACTAAGATTAGTTTTTAAAATCTCAACCCTATGAGAAAATTGAAATGTGCCATATAAGCACTTTATTCTCAAAGGCGTATACTAGAGTTGCAAGCATAGACAAAGCTGCAAACGGTTTTGAGAAAACCGGAATTTTTCCATTCAACGGAAATACATTTAATGAAGAAGACTTTTACAATTCAAACGATAATCAAACTCAACAAAATAATAGCCAAGAAGGTCTTTCACAAACTATTCAAGAAGATTTACTGGAACCCCAACCAGGCCCTTCCAAAGAAAACCAGATATGTGAAAATACCGAAAATGTTTCATTCAGCGATATCTTGCCTTTAGCGAAAGAAAAACAAAAGATATCTGTTCCGAAGAAGGGTGAAAGAAAAAAACAAAGATCCGAAATATTAACCTCAACGCCTTTGAAATTAGAACTCGAACAAAAGGAGCTTAGAAGGAAACAAAAAATGGAAAAAGAAATTAAAAAGCAAAAATTTTTAAAAAAGAAAAATAAAACTGCAAAAAGAAAAGTACTATATTCTTCAAGCGAAGAGGAAGATTCGACATCATATAAAGATGATGAATCTGATAACAATGACGATATTAATACCGACGATTGTAATGAAGGAGAATCTTGTTTAATTTGTGGTGAGTTCGGGAAAAGCGAACTTTGGTTCCGTTGCATTATATGTGGTGAATGGGTGCATAAATTATGCAGCGGCTCAGACACACCGGACAACTATAAATGTGATTTTTGGTAATAGGTAATACTGTTCGCCATTACCCTTCTATGTTTATTATTACCCGACATTTCGGGTAACAGCGAACATTTCATGAAAATTTTTAATTGAGTTTTTTTATTATTAAAATTTTTATTTTTGATTATCCAATAACAAAAATTAATAGCTGTATTACTGTTAGCCACTCTGTAGTGGTTTCCGAGTTTTCAACATTTTTATATTTCAACTAAACAATTATTTTCCTTAAGTGTTCGTAATTACCCGTCGTTCCCCTATAAATATTTATAGCATCAATTATTTTATTAATCCTATTTATAAATATAATTTTAGCTGGTATACAAGACCATTGTGAATTCATGAAAACATGTCCTAGTTTTCCTTTTGCATCAGTAGAATTGTTTACTTTTATTGTTTAAGACCGTAATTGTAAAGACAATGCATGCTCTAATTAAATATTATATATTAATCATAATTATATACTACTTAGTTAAGAAAATTTCTTAACCATTAACAATATAATAAAACTAGATTTTATGTCTTAATATTTAGGATTTAAAAATATGCAGTTGCCTAAAAATGTTAACATTATTATTCTACTAACATGCAACAAAAATTTAGATTTTGGCTAAATATACTTCTCAAAATGTAGGTTTATAGAACAAAATAATTTTTAAACTCCCCTGCACTGTTTGAATGAACAGCGGGGAATACTCCAAGAAGAAGGTAATTCCAAAGATTACCAATTAATAAATATTACCAAAGACAATTATTACCAATTTGAATAAAATAAATCGATAGAAGATACATTATTCGCTAGTATTTTATTTAAACTATACTTTTTGACCAAGATATGTCAGTTAATATCATATACTAACTCACAGATCTTGAGATCAGAGATGAAGGAGGCGAGAAAATAATAAAATTAAAAAAAGCTTGAACTGTGATGAAACCTATACAATGTTTTAATTTTTTTTTGTACAGTTCGTGTTAATATTTTAACCGAAAACACGTCTAATACACGACATACACGTGTACACGTGTACACACGATACACGTGTATCGAGTGACTGTAAAATTACAGAGGTTTTAAGAAACTCATTATTGACTGATAAAAACAATATGGATAAGGATATACCTCCTGAACCACTGGATAGAGGAAAAGTTTTGGGCTTTAAAAACGAAGGCGACATGGAAATGACATCTGAAATATACGGATTAGATCGTTTTTAGAAGAATATGCAGATAATGGAAAAACGTAACAATAATTAATATTATTAATAATCAAATTACAGTAATTACGAAAAAAATTAATTTTACTACAGTAACTAATAGCCAGATAATTAATAACTCAAACAAAAATTTGTATACTGTAACCTACAATGGACCTTTTTTTGTGTAGATTAAAAATAAAGCAGTTCTTTTCACAGCCTTCATTTAGTGCGCCACAGTTCTTCAATTTCTTTCTAACGCAACCCATTAATGTCCTTTTTTTTTAATTGCCGGTTTGGCGTGTAGATATGCTCATAGGTGTTGGCTTATATGATTGAGATGGCACTGGTTTATCCAAATTGGGTTGATTAGCCCTAGAATTTTATGCATATGGAGTGATTTGTTGATTTTGTTGAAATCTAGGGGGTTAAAATGTCCCTCTTGGATTATTGTTGAATGGCTGCTGTTGCGGGGGCATTTGATTTGGCCTAAAGAATGGCTGTGGCCATTGGGGCTTGAGCACCTCAGGCTGCCATCGTGTAGGAGGGTAGGATGGATTGGTGGTCTCATGGATCGAATTGTTGATCCTAGGGGTTCTTTAAGGCCTGCCAAAAATGTGGTTAGAGCTTGTTGTTGGAAAAATTCTTTTTTACTTGTTTTAACTTCCTCGATTTCTGTATGTAATTCAATATGATTTGAGATAGTATTTAAAAGACTCATAACTTTTTCATCAAATTGATGCGGGTTTTCGTTTGGAGCTTGACGAAGATTGACTAAATCTCTGGTTAACGAGTTTTCGTTACGTTGGTCTGAAAAATTTTGGACAAGAATTGATTTTATTGACGGCCAGTCTTTACAGCCGTATACAGAAATAATTTCTCTGGCTCTTCCTTTAATTCTGTTCATAATTCCTCGGGTGAGCATGTGATTTTGAAAATTTTCGTGATTCGTATGATCCCAGAAATGGTTTAAAAGCATGGAAATAACATCAATAAAATTATGGAGTTCATTGGGATTGCCATCGTACTCTGGTACGATAGAAAGGTCTTTAGTAACATCAAAATTGGTGCCATATTAGAGTTATTTTAAATGGATGCTGGAGTAATAATTATTGAAGGTATTTCAAACGAATTTTTGGACTTAAAAATAGGGTTAATATCAACTAAATCTAAATCTGGCTTAATATTTTCACTAGATTCTATATTAGATTCAAAAATTGTTGCAAGAAAATCGATTATTCTAAATGATGATACTTGTGAAAAGATATTAGAATTAGAAATAAGATGAAATTTGCTTACAGGTAGAGGATGATGCCTGGATGCATTCCGTTTAGGTACAAGTTTCTTTTCTTCTTTAAATTTCTTTTTAGCCTTCTTCATAAATTTGTTGCTGTGCCAATTTGCCTGGAATCCGTGGGTTAAACAGCTGCAGTTTTCCCTGGTTTTTGGTTCGGTAGCGGGTAAACGTTTGATGATCTACGATGATCTTCTGGAGACTCTCCCACTAATCGTACTGACTGCGCCAATTAAGGGTTGTCACTCCCGAAGGTACTTTTTAAAAAGGCCCTTTTAAAGGTACAACTAACAGAGTAACAGCTTTTTATTTAATATAATTACAACTGACTTTGAAATAAAAATTAACAGTATTTATATGAAATTAATTGATGACGACCTGTCTGCAATATGTGTCGAAACTGCAGATCGGCTACAGTATTGAACAGCAATACCGCTGACAATTGGGGTTATTGTACCTTAATTTACGCTACACCGCACGGGGGCAGTGTAGGTAACCACCGACTGGAAAACTCCATTTAGCACCTTTCCTTTGGTACTACCTGGGCCTCCAATGTTTACCTTTAGCCGTATCAAAACCTCCAGATTTTGGTTCGCCTTCTCTACCCTCTTTTGGATGGGTACTCCGAACCTCAGTCCTTCCGACAACCAGATTCCCAGACACTTAATCGATTTAACTGATGCAACCTCCACACCTTCCACTATAAAGCCAGGAGAATATTTTTCTCGGCTCCCTTTGAGAACTAACACCTCAGTTTTCTGAAGCGCTAGCTTTAGATCGTAGCTGTAGATCCACCTACTAATGCGACGCAGGGCTATATTAGCCCTGTATATTAGCCCTTAGCCATGTATGTTTTCTGACTCGACTTCGCAACGAGTGCGAGATTATCAGCATAATCTACAAGGCATCCTTTTAGACCTTTGGCATCTGTAGCCTCATCACCTCATCGTACAGGGCATTCCACAGGATGGGACCTAGTATTGAACCCGGCGGAACACCCTGCGACAAAATGATGCTGGTATCTTTTTCTCTTGTGGACATGTCAGTCAAGTATCTGTCAATCACGCTAACCACGTACTCACTAACGCCCAATTCTCTCAGCGTGAACATGATTCTTCCCATGATGCCATATTAAAAGCATTTATAACAACCCATTAGTGCCCAGAGTTAAATATGTCACGTAGGTCAAGTTTAATTTATACATTGAAATGTTATTGTCGAACCACTAACGGATAAATGACGACACGATTCACATGATAGACATTACTTTTCACGCCCATACAAGTTTTGTTTAGTTTAGTTAACGTAGTTGGTGCTAACAAGGTGTCAAATTTATACTATTCTTTTTTACAAAATGAAACCTGCAATTCGAGTAAGTACATTAAAATTGTAGTTAGAATAATTACTGTTACATTTTTTTTGGAGTTGGTTAGTGATTTAGTCAAATTAATTTATACACAATCTGATACTGAAATATTTTGTGGTTTATACTAATTAAAAGTTGAGTGTTGCATATATGTAACGCTTTGCTCTTATACACATGTAATTTCTTATTTATTTTAATTATTAATTATTTTTTTATTTATAAATAAACTCTGTAGTATTTATTTTTTAATATTTTCAATCAACCTAAAGCCATACTCCTTTATAGGCGAGGATCTACTTTAGAAGAGGCCTTTGACATGGCATTTGTTAATGACGTAGAGAAAATTTTCATAGAACCTCCAAAGGCAACCGAACTAACTGATAATTATTCTGGAGATGAAGACGGTGGTACTATCTATAAATTGACTGAATCTCAACTTCGTTTAAATGTGGAGGTTAGGTTGGTAAATACAGAAATACTAACATCAGATGTACACGAAGTTGACCAAAAAACATTTCAAATTCAATTCCTTCAAAAAATTAATTTGAGAGAATATTACTTGGGTAGATGGAAACCTCGTTATTTCGGAGTCGCGAATATTTTCTTAATTTGGTTATGAAAACTTAAAAGAAAATACTTATGTAAACACGAAAAATTGATTGATTCAGATATTATTGAACTATTAATAAATACGACAAGAAATTTTGCCTGGCTCAAAAATTACCCAGATTCTAAATAACAGCTGATGATATTAGATGCTTTATAGCAAGTATTGTAAGTGTTTACGAGTTAAAACCAGGTATGACAGTCTATATTGCCCTGAGACGAGAGAGACTTAAACAAATCCTTTAATTTATCCAGTGTGAAGACAACACAAAATTAGACAAACATGACAAGCTGTACAAGTTGCATTCTTTTATAAATCTATTAGAGTCAAAATTTGTAAAAATTTTGTTCCTGTCTCTAATCTCGATTATTACTTTAACTTTAAATGACTTTAACTTTGAGCGCATTAGAGAATTCAAGTATCTTGGAACAACAATAACTGAAGACAATAACGGATCACAAGAAATAAACAACAGGATTCAGGCCGGCAACAGATGTTTTTTTGCCCTCCAAAACCTTATAAAATCAAAACAACTAACACGACGAATGAAGATACAGGTCAATAAAACAACCATACGACTCGTTGTGATGTATGGAAGCGAAACGTGGAGAATAACAAAGGCAAACGAAAAGAGACTATTTGTTTGGGAAAAAAATCCTAAGGAAGATATTTGGTCCTGTGATGGATGAAGCATCAGGGATAAGAACTAACAAAGAGCTCGAAGAACTTTACGCAGACGCCAACATCATAAAAGAAATAAAGTCCAGAAGACACCAATGGGCAAGATACCTCAGAAGACATTCTGACGAACGAACAGTAAGACTGGTGTGGGAGGAAGTCCCAACTGGAAGGAGACCACGCGGACGCCTTCGTCTCCGGTGGGAGATAATGTAGCAGGAGACCTAAGCACTATGGGCGTGGAGAATTGGATGGACGTTGCTCAAGGCAGAAAACAGTGGAGGCATGTTGTCGAGTCGGCTAAGACCCACGAAGGGTTGTAACGGAGCACGGAGTAAGTAAGTAAGTTTAATCTCTATTATGACGAGTACATGATTAAGTACTTCGGATTCAATTTTGATTGCAATGGTGATCGCCAATGTCGGATAATCCTGATATGCCACGCGAAAAAGAAGAAGAATATATGTCGTGATATAAATATAGACACTCAATAAGCATTTTTTAAAACAATATTTTTTGTGTTAATTAAAAAATGATGGCAAATTATTTAATTGTATAACTGGAAAACGAACTAACTATGCGTGTGTTAGATACTATTATATAAAAAAACCCAATAAATGGATCGTTTTGTTGTCACTTTTAAATGTTTTCGTATTTATAAATTTAATAAACAATAATGTTTACTATTTAATCCAGCTTGCAATAAAAACACTAGTTAATAGCCTAAGCTTTTCACCTGTGGCTAAGTATGATCCTAGCATCTGTCAAATTCGTCAATAATTACATGAAATAATTCTCGAAACATCCAATACATTATATGACGTCATAATTAATGACGCACTGAAAGAAGATTGGAACAGCAAGAATAATAATTAATTCGGTTCCGAAAATTCAAAATAATAATAATCAAATAATAGATATAGTCACAAGCCACGTTCACAAACAGTATACATATATAGTAATTTTCGTAATAATTCACAGTATCATAATATTACAACTAATTTGCAAATGAATATCAAAAATGTATGTGTTGTAATGTTTTGAAATGTTTTACAACTATTCTAAACAAACTAAATCAATCTTTAGATATAAATACATTGTTAGTTTTAAAAAATAGTATAGAGAAAATTCTAACTAGAAATGACGAATATAAATTTTTTACAATGGAATGGTAGATCAGTTTTATCAAATAAATGCTCTATAGAGAAATATCTTTTTGACAAAAGTATACCTGTACGCTATTTATCAGAAATTTGGTTAAAACAAAACATAAATGTTAAATTCACAGGGTATAGTATTTATAGAGTAAATAGAAGTGATGAATATGGAGGAGTGGCTATATTGCTAAAAACAGATATAGGCTTCCCTCCAGCTCCATAATTTCATAAAATAAATAATCTTCTTCTTCTTCTTGTATCACTGCAACCCGGGGTGGGTCTTGGCTGACTGCACAACTTGCTTCCATCTTGAACGGTCGTCCATAATAGTTGGGACAGTGAGTAGTTCCATTGTTCTTAGGTCTGACCATATTTATTGTCTCTCCATCGCATTCGTGGACGTCCTAAGGGCCTTCTTCCTGTGGGGGCTTTCTCCTCTATTAACTTGGCAAGGCAGTTATTAGGGAGTCTATGAACATAGCCAGTTCATCTTAGACGGTGAAATTTAATCTCTTGGACTATGCCGCTCACTCTATACATCTGCTTGACCTCATGATTTATTTTTATTCGGTATTGGTTGCTATTGTCGTGATAAGGCTTAAAGACTCTCCTGAGGATTTTCCTCTTAAAATATCTAAGTTTTCTTTCAGTTTTTTTGGTCAAGGTCCACGTCTCACACCCATACATGAGCACCGGTCTAATCACCGTTTTATATATTCTAATCTTTGAAGTTCGTGTTAGGCTTTTAGATTTAATAGTATTCTGGAGGCTGTACATACATCTGTTTGCTGCCTTAATTCTTCCTTTAATTCCCTCCGCTATATCGTTATCGGCATGTGACTGCTGCTCCGAGATATTTAAAACTCTCTACACTTTCAAAGTTATATGGGTCTATTGTAACATTTTGCATTATTCTGTCTCATCCCTTTTGTCTGTTGATGAACCTGTATTTGGTTTTCTCTTCGTTTACCCTTGAACCAGTGTTCTTTGTTTCCACCTGAAATTTATTTAAAGTGTCCTTAACATTGGTGATTGTGTTTCTCACAATGTCAAGGTCATCTGCGTATGCTAGTAGTAATTTTGGTCTATTTACTGTCAGTAATTCTGTTTTAAGTTGTGCTGATTTTATTACTTTTTTCAGGATGATATTAAAAAGGATAGGTGACAGCGCATCTCCTTGTTTCAGGCCACTGCTTATGTTGAAAGATTCTGAGAGTTTGTTACCTGTCCGTCTAGATCTATAGCTATTCACACATAACTTAGCAAGCTGGATAAGTTTTTTTGGAACTGAAAGTTCTGCCATTGCATTCCACATCTGATCCATTTTAATGCTGTCGTACGCTTGCTGGAAATCTATGGACAGATTATGGATAGTTCTATTGAATTTCCATCCTTTTTCAAGTAGCTGTCTTAGAGTACAGATCTGATCTATGGTCGATCTATGTTTTCTGAAGCCGGCTTGGTATTCCCCTATGAAATTTTCTACAAACTGTGTCAGCCTACGTATTAGGATGTTCGATTAGATTTTGTATGCCGTATTAAATAGGAAGATGCCTCTATAATTAAAACACTTGGTTTTGTCCTCTTTTTGTGGATAGGAATTATTATACTTTCCTGTCATTTTGTTGGTTGTTTCTCTTCGTTCCATATTAGTGTTATTAGTTTGTGTATTTGTCTATGTAGAGTTTCTCCTCCACACTTAAGGGATTCAGCCAGTATATTGGCAGAGCCTGGAGGTTTTTTGTTTTTTAATTTGTTAATTGCTTGCAATGTTTCATCTACTTTGGGGTCCTCTACCGGTAGGTTCACCTTAAAATATATATTTTCTCCATGTTCTTATTGATGTATGTTTAGTAAAGAATTGAAATATTCTTGCTATGTTTGAAGCAGTTCTTTTTGATTTATTATTAATTCATCATTTTTACTGAGTACAGACACGCAAATGTCTGAAGCCTTTCTTTTAATTTGACACTGATTTGTAAAATGCTCGGCCATTTGACTGTTGCCTATTTCTTTCCATTCCTTCATGTTTATGTTATTCATACTTCCTTTTTTTCTATCTCCAATTACTTTTCTTGTTCCTCGGCGTAAAGTTGCATAGTTTTCGTTACTTTCTGCTGTTCCTAAAAGTTTCGCTTTATTTGTCTGTCATGTAGTTTTTCTTGAAATTCTCTTTATTGCCACACTCTTTCGACATCATTGCTCTGGTGTACTATATTGAGATTGTGTTTAATTTCTTGTTTGTAATTTTCTTGGATTTCCTCATTTTGAATTTTCTTGATGTTCCACTGTTCCAATGCTTCATTGGCCTTAGGTTTCTCTGAAGATATTTTCAACCTTATTTTTGCTCTTACTAGGTGACGGTCTGTATCTCCATTTACTCCTCTGAGGCTTCTTACATCCATCACATTACTTTTCTAGCATCGATAATTACGTGGTCAATTTGATTTCGCGTGGAGTGATCATTAGAGACCCAAGTCTGTTTATGAATATTATTATGTTGGAACATATTAGACTTTACAAGCATATTGTTAGTTGATGCTAGCTCTACGAGCCTTTCTCCATTGTCGTTAGATGTCGTTAGGTCTCAATTGTCGTGAGATATCGTAAAGTCTGTGTTGTCCTATTGTCAGTCAGGTTTTTTGCCAATTTTTGCGTTGAAGTCTACACAGATTATCTGCATGTCTTGTTTGGAGCTTTTCTCAAGCGTTGTTTCGATTGTTCATAGAAGTAATCTTTAATATGTTCGTCTTTGTCTTCCGTCGAATAATGTGTGCGGAAATAATTAAAATATTGTAGCATTTTCCTTTCAGTCTAATGTAACAAGTCTTTCACTAATGGGCGTGAAACTTATAATACTGTTCGGGTATTTTTCTCGTACTACGAAACCTGTGCCAAATTCGTGTTTTCCTGTCTGGTTTCCACTGTAGAAAATGACCGTCTTGTCTATTTTTATAGTTCTATCCAGCTTAGTTCTTGTATTGCCGTAATGTCCATTCCTACTTTTTCTAACTGTTTTATTGCATGTATAGATGCTCCCGTTTAGTACCAACTTAGAACATTCCATGTTCCAACATTCAAAGTCCTTGCCCATTGCGATTGTAGTTTTCCATGTGTATCTGTTCGATTCCGAGGCAAACTTAAAGTTTTCATAAAGTAACTCTCAAAAGGAATAGTTTATTAAAAACCTCAGCTTTTATAAAGATATAAAATAAATCAACGTGGCGCCATGTTTGCCATTTTTTACGATTCTCGTGAGTGATTAATTTGATTGAACTGTTATTGTGAAATTTCCATGTTTAGAGATCAGTATTTAAAACCTATGATATGAAATTTTAATTTTGAATCGTAATGACCCATCAATTAAACTAATTACCCACCAATTTCAATAAACTCGAGAGTTTTGCAATCTTGCATTTTGAAAGTCTGTTCCGATATTTCGAAAGGACCTTATCCACACTGCGAAATAAGTCATAATAACATTGTAAGAACACCATACTATTTTGTTCTGTGATCATTTCCCCACAAATGTTAAGTATTCGATTAAAAATCATGGTAATTGTACTTGCAATGTTATTCATGGTAATATTCCACTACGTTGCTTTCTTGTATTACAATTTACAATGAAGTTGTAAAAAAATACTCAATATTTTTTTTCGAGAAAACCATGGTATACAATGTTACAATAATTTTATTAAAAATATTTATTAATAATAATTTTTTCAGTATTGCAACATTGGTTACGTTTTTTCCACCAAGTGATTTAAAATTTGCACTTACAATGAGATTATTTTGTTAAATAACTTTATATTTTCATAAGATAGGATAAAAGTTGTTGAACCAAAATAAAGGTATTGGTTTATATGTGTTATTTAATCCATAGTTGAAAACATTGTAAGTAGAGTTACAATGTTATTCATATTAGGTGTCGATATATCTGTTGATAGGTTATGTCTGTTTAATTACAATCAATTGTTATTTAAATCTATATAAACATTATATTATTTAGGACTTTATTTTGGTTTATCTAAGATACAAGTGTTTTATTAGCTTATTGTAATTGTTTTTATAATAATTATTTAGAAAATTATATACAATATTTTTGCAAAACAATATGTGTTTTTGATAATTGTTCTTTCCACCTATAACTTTATTTTTCGGATATTTTAATTGTTGATTATTAAGGTTTTATATTACTCATCTAAGATTTCCAAACGAATTCTCCTATAACCAGTTTCTTATTCAAATATTATACCCATTTTTTTAACTGAGTTTGCAGACCGGAAAGAACTCGGAGATATAATTATCTCTTACTATTGTGTCTTTTCAAGGTCGGTTATAATATTCGGTTAAGTAATGAGACAATTGACCGATACTATAAACAATAATTATTGATTACGAATTAGTGTGGTATCGAGACTCGTTAATTTATAAGTAGATCTGATTTTTTATAAAAAATTCCTTCAATTGATATCTTTAGGTCATCAATTTCCAGGACAGTATTCAGGTGTACAGAACAGTTTCGTTCAAAAAATAACCGGATAACGTAAAAAACTATGAAGAAAATTAGAAAAATAGAAAAAGAGGTTTTTAAAGCGAAGGTTTTATACTAATTTTGTAATAATATTGTTCTCTATAGTAAAATGCAAAGCAGATCGTCGCGACACGGTGGAAAAGATAGTCACGATACGAAATAGTTGAAAGAGTTAACTTACTTGACAAGGGGAGTCTGTTATACGGAATGTAAACATTTTATTTAATTATTTAGCAAAACTGTATATTTCTACTACTACCATTTATTTATATCAGATAAGTGTGAAATATTTCATAATTTTTATTAGAATACTGTATTATATTGAACTTCTGGTTGATATTTATATCGAACAGAGTGTATTTTTCACAAACCAAGAACAAAACCATTATACAGCGTGCTGCAATATGCGTCTAGTGGAGATTTTGACTTACGAGATATAAAGTAACTTGTCTTGCGAGATAGAAAGTGTTTTGGATGTCCAGGTTCGACAACGGAACGGTACGGAATGGTACGAAACGGCACGGAATGTAAGGAATAGTGATGTGCAATACATAGCCTCTCCCATTCAAATGTCAACCTCACCTGTCCGTGAGATGATCTAGATCATGATCATCCGGTACATTCTGCTAGATAACAAACGGGGCTCTGGCGTCCCAGTGATTGCCGGTATAAGCAATCCCCCACTTACTGATCAACAGCGTCGGGTGGAAGAGTCGGTAAGTGGAAGGGTCTGGAATGATTTTCGATTTCTTGTCCTAGAAATGGAAAATCATTTTTCAAGACGAACGAACCAGACATGATTAATGGCTTGGAGATGCATAAGGCAACGGGAAACCAATGCATTAAAGGCTCATACAGTATCCCTAGTTAATCATCATGACTAACAATGCAACTAAACCTTCTACTGATCATAAAACTTGGAAAACAAGAGCCGGCAGAAGAGGAAACTCACAAAACTGCAAGGTTTCTCCGGTCGTCAACATGCGAAAACTTTGCAAAGTAGCGACTTGGAATGTTAGAAGTCTACATCATGCTGAAAAAGTAGATAATGGCGTTAAAGGAATCTAAAGGCTAAATATAGATATTTTAGGAATTAGCGATGTCCAATGGCCCGTCTCAGGAAAGATAAAAACCAACAATAGAACGATGTATTATTCAGGAAGTCAAGACGGTTCGCACAGATATGGTGTCGGGATAATATTAAACAAAAACATTGATGAAGCTGTAATAAATTTCACTCCATATTCCAACAGAATTATACTCTTACAGTTCGACCAGAACAAACACAAAATCAACATCAACAACATCAAGTTTATGCTCCAACTGCAGACAAACCAGAGAGCGATATTGAAACATTCTACAAAGACCTAAACTACATTTTAAAATCCAATTAAATGCAAGATTTAACAATTATAATAAGAGATTTCAACGCAAAGGTTGGATAAGAAAAAGTAGAAGAATGTACAGGATGATACGGTCTGGGCAACAGAAACGAAAGGGGTGACAGGCTTATCGAATTTTGCCAAAACAATAATTTTGTTATAGCTAATACATTGTTCAAAATGCCAAAGAGAAGACTATATACCTGGAAGTCACTAGCAGATCAAGAAGAGAGAATTGTAAGAAACCAAATAGACTATGTATTAGTTAGACAAAGATACAGGAACGCAATTATTTCCGCAAAAACCTATCCAAGTACCGACATAGGATCAGACCACAACCCAGTAGTGACCAAAATTAGGCTCAAAATGAAAACAATAAAGCGAAGAACAAGAAATGCAAAAATCGAAGTAAATTAAGGAACCCACTCATAAGGCAACGCCTGGCAGATGAAATCAACAACGGATTAATGAATGGTAAACATCAAATTCTGCAAAATACTGAGACGGAGAAAAAAATGGTTATTAATAAAGACAGAAATAGATAAAAGTCAAAAAGAAATTCTAATACAAACCAGATATAAAAAGAAGCAATGGATGACGGAAGAAATTTTAGATTTAATGGAAGAAAGACGTCAATATAAAAACAAAGATAATCAGATGTACAAAAAAGTGGATAAACAAATAAAATACATGAATGATGAAACCTTAGACAATAGAGTAGACTTATTTAACTCAGTATACAAAACAGGACACATACCGAAACAATGGTTACTCTTCACCGTTTGTTCTATCCCTAAAAATACAAACGCTAAATGTTACAGTGAATACAGAACAATATCACTAAAAAGTCACATTCTCAAATTATTCCTAAAAATAATACATGGTTGTATAAATAAAAAACTGGAAGAAGGAATAGATGATAGTCAGTTTGGGTTCAGAAACGGACTACGAACCAAAGAAGCGTTATTTACTTTTAATGTGTTAGCTCAAAGATGTACGGATATGAATGTTGATATGCATGTTTGTTACGTTGATTTTAAAAAAGCATTTGACAAAGTAAGACTAGAAAAATTAGTCCAAATTCTAAAGACAAAAAAGATAGACCACAGGGACTTACGAATAATAACAAACCTCTACTGGAATGAAAGAGCACAAATCGTAATAGATAACGAACCCAGTCTAGAAATTGAAATCAAGAGAGGAGTCGAAATAGGAGCTAGGATAGAAATAGCAAGAAATGCGTTTGTAAAAATGAAAACAATTCTCTGCAACAAAGATCTTAGATTAGATTTGAGAGTAAGAGCACTGAGATGATACGTGTTTTCGATACTGCAATATGGACTTGAAAGCTGGAGATTAAAGAAAGAATACATAAATTAGTTACAGTCCTTTGAAACGTGGTGTTATAGGAGGATGCTTAGAATAGCATGGACAGAGAAGAAAACTAACACGGAAGTATTGTGAGAAATAGGCAAAGAATGTGAAATCATAAACACAATAAAAATAAGAAAGTTACAATTTAATTAAAAATCCTTTGTAAAAGGTATACATTTAAGGCCCAAACGGGCTTAGTTAAAAAGACATAACGTTTT
Source organism: Diabrotica balteata (assembly GCA_918026665.1). NCBI lineage: Eukaryota > Metazoa > Arthropoda > Insecta > Coleoptera > Chrysomelidae > Diabrotica > Diabrotica balteata. The sequence goes on from OU898283.1 coordinate 22,745,994, forward strand.
CGGAATCCATGTTCCATCATCAGTGTCTAGGAGTACATGAATGTAGCCACCAAGATTAAATATATGGGTAAAAACCCGTTAACAGATGTTGAATTACATTTAGTTTTAAAAGTTTAGTTGCACTCATACAGTCCTCGAAAACATACCGTCTCAGGACTAGCAACTTCAACGTGGAGTCATATGTCGCCATGTTACCTAATCCATCGGTAACTTTATCATCTTAAATTATTATAACGTATTTTTAAAACTAAATGTAATTAAACATCTGTTAACGGGTTTTTACCCATATATTTAATCTTGGTGGCTACATTAATGTACTCCTAGACACTGATGATGGAACATGGATTCCGAAAACGTTATATCTTTTTTACTTAGCCCGTTTGGGCCTTAAATATATACCTTTTACAAAGGATTTTTAATTAAATTTTTTAATACATGGTATACAGCCAACTACAGGAACGTAGGTTCCTTGTGAAAGTTACAATATCTGTGACACGTAATGAGGGGACAGCGACATGAACTGCTAAGGCTGATAATACAGGGAAAGATAAGAGGAGGAAGGAGTATAGGAAGAAGGAGAATATCATCGTTAAAGAATTTAAGGAACTGGTTTAAATCCAGTTCTATAGAAATAAAGTAGAGATAGTGATGATGATATCTAACCTCCTATTGGGAGACGGCACTTAAAGAAGAATGTTTGACAAGTGTCTTTGTTTAAAAACAATTTGCATGGAAATGATATATTCATTACTAAGACGACATAAAGAAGAAATTACCCAAAAAGTGGCGAGCAATATTAAGATACCTAGAGCTAATATTTCAAAAGAAACTTTAGTTGCCTTCTTTGAGAATCTGCGTAGAGAATTAAAAAATATTCCACCTAATACAATATTTAATTACGACCAGAACAATGTAAGTGATAACTCCGTAAATAATAAAATGAGAAAAGGATATTTCAACGCGGAACCAAATAATCCCGAATGGATTTTTAATCTTTCTAAAGCAACAACGACTATAATGTGCTTCCGCTTCAGGATTGCTATTACTACCATATCTTCTTCTTCTAGTGCCGTCTTCACTAATGAAGGTTGGCGATAACCATTGCAAATTCGTCTCTATCTTCTGCTTTTCTTAACCCATTAGCTGCCATGATCCCCATTTGGGGATTTCGCTTTTTGTACCGTTTGGCAACTACGCATATTATGAAACTCTGTTAGTTTAGGTTATGTTTTGTTCCTTGAACATTCACGTGTGTGGTTTTGTTGGTTTACGATATTTTGGTGGCGTAAATATTGAAATATTTAGCTTTTTGTGAAAATTTGTGGCTGGTAAGTTGACCTTTTTACATACCTATATTTTCATTATTATTTTTTGATAGATAAGTTTTGACAAGAGTTTTTTGTTTATAAAGTGTGGATAGACTAGAGTCTTAAGCATACAAAAAAGATACAGCCACACAAAAAATAATAAAAATGTGGCTGTAGGGTCCTTTTGTGTTCCGATACCCAAATGGGGACCATGGCACATGTAATATTTTTTTCTTTTTTTTTAGATTATGAGTTCCAAACCTTTCCGCTCCTTGAAAGAGCTTGAGGCTTACATAGATGATCCAGAAAATCATGTCTACATTGATGAAAGTGAATATACCCATATCGACATCGTTGAACTTCCACCAGACCGCGTAGACTGCGTGACAGATTCTGAGGATCTAGATGAGGATGTCTTAGGTGATTCCGTTCCCCTAGACCTTCCAGGAGATATTGAGCTTCACGGCCTCACGGATGTTAAAAAGATACCCCAATCTGATCAGCCGCAGCCCAGCTGTTCTACTTCAAAACGGGTAAGATCGAAAACAACTGCCCAAGCGCCCAAGAGATCTAAAATTGCTACCAGTCAACCTCCAGCCTGGAAAAAGGTAGAAAAAGCCAATTTTAGTGTATTAGCTGATCCAAATGAAGCTCAATCGGCATGCGATATCCGTCGGCAAAAAATTAAAGATGAAATTCGCGGTAAATCACCAGCCGAAGTTTTTGAGTTATTCTTTGATGAAGAACTAATGACCTATATTGTTAGGCAAAGTGTGATTTATGCAGCCCAGAACAACAGGCATGAGTTCACTTTTTCTGTAAATTGTCTGAGAAAGTTTCTAGGCATACTCATATTGACTGGATATCATTCTCTCCCACAAGAACAAATGTATTGGTCAGAAGACGAAGATTTAAATGTCCAAATTGTAAGAACATGTATGTCTAGAAATCGCTACCTAGAAATAAAACGAAACATACATTTCAATGACAATTCACTTATACCTGTCAAGCCGGAAGAGCATGATAAGCTCTATAAAATAAGACCCATCATAGACAGGTTCAATAAATTATGCATGAGATTTGGAGTTTTCAGTAGCAACCTGAGTATTGATGAGCAAATGGTGCGGTATTTTGGTCATCATTACCTGAAACAATTTATCAGGGGAAAGCCCATTCGATTTGGTTTCAAACAATGGGCGATGTGCTGCTCAGAGACAGGTTTCTGTTTCGATACCGAGGTATACGAAGGTAAAAAAGCCGATACTGCTGCCAGTGTTAGTCTAGGATCTTCTGTAATCTTGAAAAAAATGGAGGTTATCGAAAATCCCTCTGAGCATTGTTTCTACTTTGATAACTTTTTTACCAGCTATGAACTTATGAGAGAGCTATCTGATAAGAAGGTCTGCGCTTCTGGAACAGTGCGCAGTAACCGAATGGGCCGTTGTCCTTTGACATCTGACAATGAGGTAAAAAAAGAGAAGCGGGGATTTTTTGATTACCGTTTTGACCAAACAAACAATATATTTGCGGTAGTGTGGAAAGACAATAGCTGTGTCAAACTCCTGTCAAATCATGAAGAGGTCCTGCCAATAGCCAAAGTCGCTAGATGGTCGCGAACGGAAAAAAAAGAAATACTTTTGCCTCAGCCCAATGTTATAGCTAAGTACAATAAATATATGGGGGGAGTAGACAAATTAGATTGGAATATCCAAAAATATAGAATTAAAATTAGAGCAAAGCGATGGTATTTCCCCTTATTTACAAACGTTATTGATATGGCTCTAGTAAATGCTCACGCAGTCTACTCTATTGCAAATGGTAGTGTTCCATTACTTGATTTCAGGAGAGCTGTAGCCAAAGCTCTTTTAAGGGTGAATTCACTTTCAGACCCAAAAAAGCTTGGAAGACCATCTTTAAAAATGAAATCTCAAAAACGTGTGCCTGAACCAGTGAGACGAGATCCAGTTGGACATTATCTTGAAAGGACTCCCGAAGGCAAGCAAAGGAAATGTGCGGTCTGCAAATCGAATGTAAGAAAACAGTGTTCTAAATGTAATGTTGGTTTACATGTAGAATGTGTAGTTGCTTGGCATTCAAACTAATTGCTTTTTGTCAATATTTTGTAATAAAAATATACCTTGCACTAACCTTGTACTTATGTTATTATTAAGCATAGTATATGCCATGATCCCCAATTGGGGATCCACGATAAAAAACGTCAAAAAATGACAGATTTTATAAATACATACCAATGGAGTCTATTTTTGTCAAATAATTATACATCAGTATTCAAAAAATCGATATTAGCAAGAAAAGAAAAATTGGCAGTTAATGGGTTAACTCTTAAACGGACAAGGAAAGAAATTGAACAAAATAAATAGATTTTAATGTATTTTTGGTATAAATTTATTTAAAAACACATAAAAACAACATCTTTTATCTTAAAATATACACTGAAAAAAAGTTACGAGGTGTATCTCACAAGATACATTGCCCAATAAATCACTTCTTATGATTAAAAGCAAAACAGTTTGTAGGTTGTTTTCCTGACACCAAGCACAAAAGGGCTTTACACTTTTTACAGTAAACTATAGTTTGACCGACAGTACACAATTTACATCTTCCTTTGTCAATAAACCCTGAAAAGTGACCTACGTTGTCAAATCAAACGTCATCTGTTGGACAAGACGCTACAGGAAATTTGATTTTTTTGTGGTTGGTGATCCGCACTTGAGCATCGAGATTATTTTACGTTTAAAGAATCAGGGATCTTCCAATATTTCCGCGAATTTTGTTTAGTTTTTCGTGCCTTTTTCCTAAAGCTTCCATATCTCTTGGATAAAGCAACCAAGCATTATTTACTGCGATGTCTATGAACTGGCTGAAAACGCAAAGATACCACATCCTCAATTTGAATGGTGAACAAATCCCCTTCGTTAGCTCAGTGGAGATGTTCATTCAGTTGTAATGGAAACACCAAATAATAGTAGCAGAGTTTATTGATGAGACGTACACTATGGGTGTTGACCCGGGATTACTTTGAGTAGAGACTGTTGCAGTTGATCGCTGAAGACTAGCAAGTTTGTTGAGTGAATATTGATTGAATGCTTCTCTAGGCAAGAGATATTAGTTTTATATAAGTTTTAATTGGGTCAATATATTCGCGGGCCTCGCGTGATATGTGTGTCTAATTTATGTAAATTGTTTAACTTTGTCAGCACTTTTGACTGATGTCCAAATTATATGGTTGATAATTGACCAAATCCGTATGTAACCTAATTAACTACGTGTGTGTATTTAATAACAAATAAATTCATTCGGTCTACTGGGTGATAAAATTATACTGTCCAATTTCGGATATGAATTCTGAAGATTTGATATTGGACAAATGGTGTTTTATATAGTGATATACGCAAATCAGACAGATCAACACCGCCTATGTGAGTATTATATTGCCTCATTATTTGAGGACACTCGACTTCAACTTTTTTTTCATGTTCTTTACTGTACCGTTATACTTGAAGCACTGGGCTGTGGGAAATGTATGAGCTAGCCAAAATGACACATTTAGTATCAGCGCACTTGACTACTGCTATAATATTTTAATTGTAAACTTTGTAGTCAACACTTCCGCGGCCTTTTTTGAGAAGTACTTTTTCTAAATCTAGTATACAACCTCTTAGTCTGTTGCTGCGAATAGTGCCAAGTTTTGCCAATCGTTTTTTTTTTCAGGTATTCTATTAGTTCCAAAGAACAGAAAAAATTGTCGAAATTAACCACACATTAATTTGCATTTAAGATGATTCTAGACAACTGTATAACTATTTTGGCCCCGAGTCCCAACGATTCCTCATAACTGGAAAATTGTGTATACTGGTAGATGACTCAATCCAACATAGTGATTTTTCTGATCGTGGTGAATCATACATACTATACTTTTCAGAGCTGTCTAGTGATGAAAAAAAATATAGGAGAAGTTGTTTAAGAGAATTTTAATCTAAAACTGTGGAAGTATTTTGACTAGAGCCTCGAATAATGATGCAATTCCATCCAGCTCATCTACCGATTTTCAACATTCTCCAACTGAAGAAATCAATCCAGGTTTAATAAGAAAACGAAACCGCTCAATTTGGACCAGAAATGTCAGAAAGGAAGAACGTGTGTCAAGTAAGATACATGTAAACCGCTCTGGAGAAATAATGCATAAAAAACGTTAAAGTTAAAGTATGTCTTAAATTTTTCTGTAAGACTTTAAGCCTAAGTTTTCAAGTTATAGATCTGGCACTGACTAGACGTGGCGATTCAGGAGCATATGTAGGTACAGATAAAAGAAAAGGCCGTAAGGCTCCTAATACTACATATGCAAATATAATTGCTAAAGCTAAGGAACACATCGATTCTTTTCCTCATATGGAAAGTTACTATTGTAGAAAATACTCAAAAAAGCTTTACTTCTCGTTAGATTTAAATGTATCCATTTTGTACAGACTCTATGAAAAATTTTGCCAGGAGAATAATATACTCAAGTGTACCATAAACCTATACAGATCTCTTTCAATAGCTACCAACCTCCATTGAGTTTTTACAAATAAACAAAAAATCAGTGTTTTCTCTGGAATAGTTATAAAAATGCTTCAGACAAATTCGCCTTAGAAAAGGACTATCAAGCTCATAAAAATAGAGAAACTGATTCTCTTAAGATAAAGGCTGAAGATAAAAAACGGTCAACAGATGACAAAGGTGTAACATTTCGATATATTTCATTTGACTTGCAGACAGTTTTATTTATGCTTTATGCTGGTGATGCTCAAATCGACTACAGATGCAAAATTTCTGTTTACAACTTTACAATATTTGATTTTTGTAATAGTGACGGACATTGTTACATTTGAGACGAAACAAATGGAGGAAAAGGATCGTCTGGAATTGCATGCTGTTTATTAAAATACATTTCAAAACTTCCTAGTACTGTCAAACATGTAAGCACATTTTCCGATACTTGCGATGGCCAGAATCGCAACAAAATATGGCAGCAGTCATGTGGTAAATACAATACAACATCTAGATGTCATTGATTTAAAACTCATGGAAAGTGGCCACTCATATTTAGAAGCAGATTAAATTCAGGCCACTCTCGAAAGGGCTAGAAAACCCAAATCAGTTTATTCTTCACGAGAATGGGCTCTTCTTATCGAAATGGCGAGAATAAAACCAGGGCCTTACAAAACAAATGTTTTATGCTATGACGACATGTTTGACTTTCAAGCTCTGAACACTCTCATGATTATGAACACAGTTGAACGTGAATAATGAAACTGTTAAGTGGGTTAAACTTAAGTGGTTTCGTTTTAAAAAAAGTAAGCCTTTCACTATACAGTATAATTATAACTTGTATGATGAAGTTTTCTAATATTTGGATGTTTCAGCCACACGCAGGAATACAAGAAAATCACCTACCTGGGAAGAAGTCTAATTGAAAAAAAAATACTCCAAGTATCTGTCAATATCCATTGCTAAGAAATAGTATATTACTTTATGAGGCGGAGAAGCATGACTTTTCTTGACGCGCCCGATATTACGCGCAGACCGAAGTAAGGCTCGTAATAAAGGGCAAGTCAAGAAAAGTCGCTTCTTCGCCGAATAAAGTATACTATGTTTTCTTCAAACGTAGCAATTTTCAACCATAAATAGTACAATTCATACGGTATTTTTACTCAAAATTAACTTTTACAACTATCAAAGTCGTCTAGATGTTAGAAATTAAAATAATTAAGTCGTCGGTGGGATTTGCGTCTCCCTGGTTACAGTTGTTTGACAGTTGTTTGCAATTATTAAAGACAGCTTATTGTTGTTCGCAAGCCGCCAACATCGGGAATGATTGCTGAAAGTTGTTCTCGACCATCAGTATCATCAACAATTACCAATGCGTATTAACAGTCGAGAACATTTTTGCACGGTTTAAAATTTGAAAATGGCTCATTAACTAATTTTACTTTTAATATTACTATAAATAGAAATGATGTTTAATTGTTGTTAATGACATTTGTATTGTTGCTTTGTGACATGTTTCATATTGTTGCCATGACAACATTTTTCCCTCCGCCGCCGCCGTAAAGAAATGGGAAAAAACTGCTGCCGGTGGAGACATCAAATTTTGACAGGATCAAGTTAGATAAGTAATGTCATCATTATTTGACGTTTAAAGAAAAAATGATTTAATATACTTTGTGTAATGTTGGAGTTATACTCAAAGACTACAAAGGCGGGATAGATTCACTATCGATCAAAGTAAATTTGCAATACAGAATTCCAATAATTCCAAAATAGAAAGTGATTCTGAACATGAAATAGACTGTTGGCGTTTTTTATTGTGTTAACATAAATAAATATATTTAGATTCTCCTATTTCTTTATTTTGATTTACTTAAACCGTCCAATTATTAAATCAAAATCATGCTGTACACTTATTGTATGTCCATACTATTATTACCAACTATTGTATGTCCATTAGTTTTTTTAAGTATTCTTCTTTAATTTTTTAAGGTAAGGTTTTTATTTTTATTACACATTTCAATGTCCATTTAATGACGTATCATAAAAAAAATTCCCTTTACCTAGATTTTAGTTTTCATCAAGGATAACATGTAATTGCTATTTGTACTCCGACTCTGGAGCTACTAATAGTTTGCTCCAAAAACCAATAAATCAAATTAAGTCAAAATCGAAAAACCAATCATCGTTACTCAACCAAACCGGATACACCTTCGTGTGGAAATTTGTCTTCAAATGTATAGGCGATACACATATTTGACCTTGTTTACAAAAAATTACGTAAAATCTAATTGGACCCACCAAAATTTTCATAATATGAGGAAACTTTCTTCTGGTGAATATAAAAATTTAAAACAATAAATTTGAAAATGTACACTAACATGAGCCATTAATATAGATTGCCCAAATTAGCAAAACGTGTTACATAATGATCAATAATAAAAACGTGATATGGCGAGGTTTTTACTTCTTTGGATTAACTATCTGTAACACATTGAAACCATTAATTATTTTTATACTTATTTAAAGAGGTTCTGAAACTGTTTTGTACAACATTTTTTATAAGTTATCGATAATTGCTTTAATCAATATAATAATTAATAAAAAATACAGTTTTTACAAATAATTTATTTAGTAATGTGCCATGGAATTATAATACAAAACATTGAAGATAATCAAAACAAAATTAGATAATCATGATACATTAACAAATAGAACAAGACTAATTTTTTTTTATTTACAATTAAGGCGCATCAACCTAAGTGGTTAGTAGCCCCGCTTGGTATTACATTTTTTTATTACTATACGTAATATAATATTCGTGTAAGCGTGTATGTCCTAATCTCAGCCTGTTTATTATAATTTGGTCTTTCCTGTTGCTACACATACTCTTCTATCTTGTAACCGTTGTTTTTATGTCTCGTAGTTTTATTGAGATTGATTGCATTCTTGAAGCCACCGTTCTTTCATTGTCGAGTTAATCCAGTGATGAAAATCTTTCTTCTAGGTAGGTTCTATCAAGTCTTCGTTCTTAGCTGAAGATTTGGTGGCAGCATCTACTCTTTCATTACCATGTACACCTATATGTGATGGAATCCACATAAATTTTACAATCGTATTCTTTTGCAGATGATGTTGACATAATCGCAAGAGCAAGAAGAGAAATGATAGAGGCATTCACTCAAATAGAACGAGCTGCAAAAAATAGTGGTCTTAAAATCAATCAGACAAAAACAAAATATATGCCTGCAAATAAAAACGCACAAATTTAACAATAGGAGAATACAACATTGAGGCGGTAAAAAACTTTACATACTTAGGATCCCTAGTTACATCTGATAACAACATTGCAGAGAAAGTGAAGAGGAGAATATTTATTGCCAATAAATGTTACCATGGCTTAATTAGGCAACTAAGATCAGATAACGTCTCCAGAAAAACAAAATGCCAAACATACAAAACCTTAATAAGGCCGGTACTCACATACGGTTCAGAAACCTGGACACTCTCTAAAAGGAAGAAAACGTTATTAGCCACCTTTGAAAGAAAAATCTTGCGGCCCATATATAAGGGCACAAAAGAAAACGGGATTTGGCGGAGAAGGTATAACTTTGAACTGTACAACATATACCAGGATCCGGATATCATAACATTCATTAAAATAGGAAGGCTAAGTTGGATTGGACCTGTGAAAAGAATGGAAGAAGGCGAAATACCAAACAAAATATTCAAACAAGTGCCAGTAGGAAAAAGAACAAGAGGAAGACCGAAGCTGAGATACGTAGAACAAATAGAAAATGATATAACAACATTAAAAATTAAAAACTGGAAAAAAAAGCACGAAATAGGTCAGAATGGAAAAGAATCCTTGAACAGGCCAAGACCCAAAAAGGGTTGTCGAGCCAGTGATGATGATGATGATTCTTTTGCTGAAGTAGGTACAAATGGTTCTTTATCAATCGCAACAATGGATAAGTTGGGTAAATGGTGCTTAAGCTACTTATGGAACTTAAGGAATCTGTTATTATTAGGCACCTGTCTAAGTTGACGTTTAGTGCATATTCTAATGCTTTGTAGATTGCAAATAGTTCTCCTATATATACTGTGTGAGATTTTGTATGAATCAGTGTAGTCGTTGTGTATGAGGGCATATCCCACTTCTTTTTCTAATTTGGAGACGTCTGGTACTCATCAATCTTATTGTAAAATTGTTTAACCATAGAGAAAGCATCAAGTTGATAACTAGTCTTTGTTAAAATCAAGTCTAGGAAAGGTTTTCTGACCATCCAAGGAGGAGCGGTTAAAGGGTGGTTTGGTATATTTTAGGGAAGACAATATTATTACTGCTCGTGTATCTATTAAGTCTTTCATAAAAAGGGGGTTTAGATCTTTTTTTGTTAAGATATGTATAAAAACGAGAAGCAAAGACATTGTTTCTGACGGGATTTTCACTATTTGCTGAAACGTTTGGAGCATATGCTAGGCTAAGATATTGTCTTCTTAATTCCAGAGGCATTTCTCCTACTAAACATAGTAAGCTATCTGTAGTTGTGGTACAAAAAGTTCCTAAGGCTATTTTTACAGCAGCATTTTGGCTTGTTTGCAACTCTTTCAAAAGTGATTGACTTGTAGACCCATACACGATTGAACCGTAATCGACGTTAGATCTAATAAGGCTTTTATATACTGTCAATAAGATATCTTGATCACATCCCCAATTCTTAGTAGATAGGACTTTCATTATGTTCAAATATTGTTGACAAGATGTTTTAAGATAATAAATATGTTGCTTAAAATTTAAATATTTGTCAAAATTAATTCCAAGGAATTTGATACAATCAACATATTCTATTTTTGTATTAAAGATTGTAAGTTCTGGACTACTAACATTGCGTTTTCTGGTGAAATGGATACATTTACTTTTGTTGGAACAAAATTTCATTTCAGACTTTAATGCAGAAATAGGATCTTGTAAGGTTTGTTTAATTAGTTCTATGTTTCTTCCTTTACAATAAACTATGAGATCATCTGCGTATAGCCTACTCTTTACTGTGGAGAATCGTTTTCCAAAATACTGTTAATAGCAATAAGAAAAAGAGTAACACTAATCGATGATCCTTGAGGGGTTCCATTTTCCTGTATTCTTGTTTTAGAAATGAAATCATCTACTTTTACTTGGAAGATTCGGTCTTTTAAAAAGTTAGTGATAAAGTTTAGATATTTTCTTGTATGCCTAATTTCTGTTATGTTTTAATTATTCCATGGCGCCAGACTGTATCAAATGCTTTGGTTATATCAAAAAATACCATTATGCAGCTTTGATTATTTGCTAGCGCTTCATGTATGTCAGACTCGCGGTCAACTAAGTTGTCTAGAGTTGATCTATCTTTACGAAATCCACTTTGTTTGTTAGATAAAATAGATCTGTGCTCGAGTATTCAAGTAAGACGTTGGTTAATTAATTTTTCGAGCATTTTGCTCATTGCACATCCTAACGATACTGGACGATAGGAGTTTGGGTCTGAACGTGGTTTACCAGGTTTAAGGATAGGTATTGTGTAAACATTATTCCAAGTAGGTGGAAACACTCCTTCAAGCCATATTTTGTTATATATCTTTAGTAAATGGGCAAATCCATTTTTTGGCAAATTTTTAAGGAAAATAATAGGAATATCATCTGCACCAGGACTAGAGTTTTTAATAGAATTTATAGATTCAGTTAACTCTTCCTCTAGTATTGGTGCATTTATTGGTAGGTTCTCGCTTTTATCATAATTAAATTCGTGTAATTTTTCTTCGGTTTTAAATTGTAAAAACTATTGAGAAAAGTTTTTGTTACTTGAATATGACTCGTAGGATGAAGCTAATACATTGCTATTCCAGTTCTAGATGTATAAATTTGGTTAATATATTCTAAAAATCTTATTGATGAGTTTGTGTGGCGTCCCGAAATTTTGTTTATTTGTTTCCACACTATTGCTGCTGGGGTAGAACTGTTTATTGTTGATAAAAATTTTTTCCACGATCCCTTTTTTGCTTCTTTTACCACTTTTCTACTAATAGCCCTTAACCTCTTATATTCTAGATTTTCTTGTGTTTTTTGTTTTTTGTCTTTATTTAATGTTCTGTGAGTCTTCTTTATAGCATCCTGACAATGATTATTTCACCATGGTACTTCAATACGATTTCTTACTATTTTCTTTTTTCCAATGATATGATTGCTGCGAAAAGTATGACGGAGGAAAATTTATTTACTAAGTCGTTTATATTGTCATGTGTGGATGGATCTGAAAAATAACTTAATTGATTTTCCACAAATTGTGTAAACGGTGACCAATCCTCTATTTCTGTATTCCATCTAGTGTATGGTTGAATTTTTGGTTTTTTTTTTTCGAAATGTATCACTATGGGAAAATGATCGCTTCCATATAATTGTGTACTAGCTTCCCAAGTTATGTTTTGTTCTAAAGAAGGGTCTACAATAGATAAGACTTTGTACACAGACCAACTCAGTTTTAACTGACAAGTACCACGAGTTAAAAATCGAGCAGGGAGACATGTAGTCCCTAAAGTAATAAATTTAATCCAATGTCATCGACCTAGAGTCACAACATAATTTAAATTTGGAATGATGTAAACCCCTATATGGATGTCACAGCCACAACTTTATTGTTAGCTTCAACTACATAAGACACTGAGGATGATCTGATTAGATCGAAAACGTTATGCTACTATATAAATTTTGACGACACTTTTTAAAAGTTTTTACTATATGTTTTTATACCAAAATACAATTGTGAAGTGTTTTAACTTCTGTATGTTTTTTTTACGTTTGTTTAATAAAAAATAAAGCAAAATCAGCTGTACGTCTTCAACGATTTGTCATCAGCTATCCCTCATATCCTTTAGAACATTCAAAAGCCTGTATAAGATTTTTTCAACTGTTTTTTTTTCTTTGTGACCTCAATATAACTATTTTAAAATAGATTAGCAAAGGAAAACGTCAATTTTTGTTTTGTTTATTGACTCACATCTATTTCGAATTATTACGCCTCTACACATATAAGGAATTGTAATTTACATACGGCTGCAGCTTGCATACAAATATCTAGTGTAAATTTTACAATTCTGTTTAGATTGAACGCAGAAATCCTTTTTAAATATTTGGACGTTGTAGCGGTTGGCATGCAACTACACTATTACATTTTCTTGTATTTGAATAGCCAACTCATACGCATTTATTTATTTGTACGCATATTTTGCTATCAAATAAAATGTTAAAATATTGTAATAGGTGAATTGGCTAAATGTTATTAATTTTTGAATAGTTTACTCTCATACGGGTAAAACTCGCATGTTTAATGGTTTTTAATGGAACAATGAGAAAACAAAAAATGTGCAATACTTATATTCCTAGAGGTTGCCGAACCAAATACATAGCGGGGCTAAATGAAGAATATAAACCCGTACTTAAAAAATACGAGCAGATATATAAAGACGATCCCTTTTTGAAAGCAACAATACAGGACAAAGAGAAAGTGCTATAAGCGATATCCGTAAACAAAACGCACAGATGGTGCAAGCTGCTCACAAGTGTAGATATTATTATATAACAAAACAGGAGACGTGCTTGGAAATTAATTCAGAATCTTGGCAACAATCCCGCCGCCCCGGCACCCAATCTGACAAAAGTCACACCCGATCAGATAGCCCATCATCTCCTGACAAATGGTAATACGACATCAAGGAAGAACAAAGCGAGAGTATAACGAAATATCGACAAAAAAATGAAGGTCTAGGATGTTCTCCTATTGTCTGCAGGAGATGAGAGGTGCAATATACCAAATGAAAGAAAATAAAGCAGCTGGCCTAGATTATATTCGAACAGAACAAATAAAGCACTTTGGATCAAAAACCTTGGAGTGGCTCGTAAAAAAGATGAACTGTTGCGTCCGTACATTCTAAATTCTCAAAATCTGAAGAAAAGCTAGGTGGTTCTCTTAAAACGAGGAAAGGATCCGGTGGGTACAAAGAGTTTTAGACCTGTCTCTCTTTTGTGTCACCTTTTTAAGGCGTTCTAAAGAGTGACACTGAACCGGATCGCTGAAACTGTGGACACTAAAATTATTCCTGAACATGCAGGGTTTAGATTCGAAACATGCTGCTGCAGTCAAACTGTTAATCTCACTTAACATATTGAAGATGGCTTTGAATGGAAAGAAATAACAGGAGTAGCGTTTATAGATCTGACTGCCGCCTATGAAACAGTTAACCATCAACGGCTGGTAAAACTCTACGAAATTACAAAGGATTTCCAACTAACCAGGTTAATGAAATGTCTTCTCAAGAATAGCGCTTAGAAATTAATAGAATTAGACCTACCCATCCATACAAGGAAAATCTTTGACCAGTGTGTATTACCTGTACTTAATTATGGAGCGGAATGAAGTTCAGGAAACTAGACTACTTCCTGATGCAGTTTCTGACCGCATATGGTAGTTTTAGCACCTTCACAAATAGAATAGACAAATCTGCCTCGGTAGACTGTACTGTTTGTGGGGTACCGGATTCTCCCGCCCACATTTTTCACTGCCAGAGATGGGCAAATGAGATGGGATATTTCGTGAGGCGAATGGGTTTCGGGCTGGATGAAAGAAACATTGTAAACATAATGTTAAAATGAGAGAAGGAATGAGAAGAAGTACATTGTCTTATTTCTGGGGTGATGAATAAAAAGGAGGAGAAAGACAGAGGAGGAAATTGAGCCAGAGATCCAAAAATTTATAGTTAATATTATTTATTAGTTTATGGAATAACATCTAAACATTTTCTGATTTACGGTAATAGGTATGGATATTTAAAAATTTTTAGTTTTTTTAATAGTACATAAGTCTGTTCTTATAATTGTGAATGAACTTTATATTGGAAGACATTGTATAATTTTGCGCTTGAAGTAAATGTTTTAAACATTTCTTACAGTGTAAGAGAATCTCGAAGAAAATAAACATATCGACAATGAAAGTGAGTAGAAATTACGGTATGTCTAAGTACAGAGTGGATAATTGATTTACTTCTGACCATTTTGGTAATATATCTTTATATTTACGGTATAACGTTATATCATCTTTACCATGTATATTTAAAGTTAATTGTTTTACTAGCAAACATTTCTTAAATTACTAATGGTCATTAACGTTTGTTTTTGCAGTAAACATCACTTTTCTAACCGCTTGTATGGTTTATTGTTGCAATTATAAACCTAGCAGACAAGGCAAACAGCTAGGGTTCGTTCGGAAAAATATACTTATCAGATTCTTTTGCATAATCACTTTCATGCGGTACCACAAAAATAAGGTCGCCTAGGCGAAAAGTTGCTCAAATTTTTTAAACAATTTTTTTAACAAATTGTAACAAACAATTTTTTCGAACCGGACAAATTTGTGTTTTGTTTTTAGATCATTATGAACAAATAAAAAAGGTCTGTTGTAAGTTTTTTCTAAACTTGATGGTTTTCGACTTATAAATAATTAAAAAACTGAAATACCGCAAATTAACGATTTTCAAAGCTCAAAAACACAAGTCAAAGATATTATTTTTAATCTTGCACTGGTGGCGCCGTACATCAAAATACCAGTAGGGGCGCCAAGTCTGACAAACCTAATATTCAATGATTTACTAACTATTATTATCTAGTTTTACTTTTTTATGAATATCATATCAAAATTTAAAGAAATCGATAATAGAACGGAAAGCACAGAAGATAAGATAGAATCCCTTAAGAAAACAATAGACGACATTAAAGACAATTTTATGAAGAACGAAGAAGGTAAGAATAAGACATGGATGACGACAGAGATTCTGCAACTAATGGAAGAAAGAAGGAAAAACAAGAACGATAACTCCATGTATAAAACATTACAGTGAGAGATACAGAGAAAGATCAGAGAAGCCAAACAGAAAGAACTGGAGAAAAAATGCCAAGAAATCGAAATTCTCCAAAGTAAATACGACGACATCAACGTGCATAAGAAGGTACGAGAAATTACAGGTAAATGTAAAAACAGAAGAGTAAGTAAACTTGTTAATGACAATGGAGAGATAATCGTGGACAAAGAGAGTATCAATGATACCTGCAAAAATTACATAAGAAATTTATTTTTTGATGAGAGAGAGAACCAGCCCCCAATACCTACGGAAACAGGACCACCTATACTAGTGGCAGAAATAAGAGCAGCCATAATATCACTAAAAGAAGGTAGAGCTCCAGGACCAGACGGAGTACAATCTGAATTTCTTAAACTTCTTGATGATGAATCTTTAAGAGTACTATGTAAAATCTTCAATAATATCTATGACACAGGCAATATCCCAAAAGATTGGCTACTTTCAGAATTTATTACCTTACCAAAGAAACAGGGAGCAAAAAAGTGCGGAGAATATAGGCTAATAAGTCTAATGAGCCATACATTAAAACTTTTTCTTAAAATTATACATCGTAGAATATACAAGCTATGCGAAGAGAGAATACAAGACACACAGTTTGGATTCATGAAAGGCGTAGGTACAAGAGATGCACTGTTTAGTCTACAAGTATTATTTCAAAGATGCAGAGATATGACTTGCGATATTTACACCTGCTTTGTGGACTACCAAAAAGCATTTGATACAGTTCAACACCAAAAAATGATGGATATTCTAACAAAAGCCCAAATGGATGATAAAGATCGGCGTATAATACAAAATTTATACTGGAACCAATCAGCCACAATAAGAACGAATTTTGGAGGTGAACCAACGGAAATGATCCAGATTCTACGAGGCGTTAGACAAGGTTGTATACTTTCACCTATATTATTTAATCTATATTCAGAGGAAATATTTAGTGAAGCCTTGGAAAAATGCGAACATGGAATACTTCTAAATGGAGAACGCCTAAACAACATCCGTTATGCAGACGACACCGTTATTTTTGCAGACAGTTTGAACAGTTTACAGCAACTAATAAACAAAGTAAATGAAGTAAGTGAAAGATTTGGACTTCAAGTAAATATAACAAAAACTAAATTTATGATCATCAGCAAAAATAAAGTTAGAGACGCTCAACTACTTATCAATAATACACCAGTGGACCGAGTAAAACAGTATAACTATCTTGGAACAACAGTAAATGAACAATGGGATCACTCACAGGAAATAAAATGTAGAATAGAGAAGGCTAGGAGTGCATTCAATAACATGGCCAAACTCTTTAAAAGCCACAATCTTAATCTGGAGATAAAAGTAAGGCTCCTACGATGTTATATCTTCTCAATATTGTATTACGGAGTTGAATCCTGGACACTAACTGAAGCAATGGAGAAAAAACTTGAAGCCTTCGAGATGTGGCTATACAGGCGAATTCTAAGGATATCATGGACAGACAAGATAACCAACGAGACCGTATTACGAAGAGTGGGCAAAGAAAGAGAGGTGATGTATACCATTAAAAGGAGAAAGTTGGAATATCTCGGACATATAATGAGAAACAGCACTAAATACAGATTACTGAAGGTAATCCTACAGGGTAAAGTATTCGGAAAGCGAGGAATTGGGAGAAGGAGAATATCATGGTTGAAGAACCTGAGGAAATGGTTCTCCACAACAACAACGAATTTATTTAAAGCAGCAGTTAATAAAATAATTATAGCCAGAATGATTGCCAATATTCGGAACGAATAGGCACTGAAAGAAGAAGAATTATCTAGTTTAACTTTTTTATGAATATCATCATTAAACAATAAAATGTAATTTGGGCCCAATAAATTATAGAACCTTCAAAAATAATTAATAAATGATATTTATTTTTTTTATTTAATAAAACTCCAACAGAAATTTTATGATTATTGCTAACTAATCATTCATTAGGATCAATAAGCAAGTTAGTTCTATATACAAAATATTACAAAAAAACTTATCTAGGTTACATTCAGCAATATTCCTTAGGCTCTAATACATTATAGTACTACTAGCTAACGTGTACACTTTAGCCGCACTTTGCTCTGCTTTTTCACTTTCACTCACTTATAGCACTAACTCAAACGCTTCGTTCTCTTAAGTCTTCTTATCTGGTTGGCGTTGTCTAGGAGTTTGATGGCCTCGACATTCACGTGGTTGGAGAGCCTTTGTTCATAACTCTCGGCAAACTTACTTATTGTCTGGATAACCGTATCTATCTGAAGGTCTCGATGAAGATCACAGTTTCTGAAGTACATAGCTGTATCTCATATGTCCTTATCGGTTTAAGGACTTGCTTATACAATAACAATTTGTTATAAGTAGACAGAGTGGATTTTTTCCCATCAACCAGTACATCTTTCTGAACTTAATTTCTAATTCCTCCTTTTTTTTTCTTAATATGTGCTTTCCAACGTAGCTTGGAATCTAATGTCATACCCAAATATTTTGCCGTATTTGCATAAGGTATTTGGTTTCTATTTATACTAACTGGATATGTTGTTCTCTTTGTTAGTAAAATTGACATGAACAGATTTTGTTTCATTCAATTTGATACGCCATCGCCTGGTCCAGATGTTAATTTGTTCAACAGAGTTCTGTAGCATGGTTGCTGCATCCTCGTGGTTTTGTCCGACTGCTAGAATGCATGTGTCGTCTGCAAATGTCGCAATTGTGTTAGGTTCTAATGATGGAATATCGCTGGTATAGAGCAGGTATAGCACTGGCCCAGGACACTTCCTTGTGGAACTCCAGCTTTAACTTCTCTTAATTCTGAATATGCTTTCTCATATTTAACTCGAAAGTATCTGTCGGATATATATATGATTCTAGTAGTTCAGAATATTGTTTTGGTAAGTAGCATCTCATTTTATGATATAATCCGTCATGCCACACTTTGTCAAAAGCATGCGTTACATCGAGGAAAATTGCGGAACAGACTTTTCCTTCTTCTAGAGCTTTTTCTACTATATCTGTTATTCTATGCACCTGATCTGTCGTTGAGTGGCTTGCTCTAAACCCAAACTGATGATTAGGAATTAGATTTTTTCCTCTATAATCGGTTTTAGTCTCTTCAAGAGTAATTTTTCGTATAATTTAGACATGACAGGTAACAGTGAAATAGGCCTATATGAAAAAGCTTCTTGTGGAGGTTTTCCTGGTTTTAGTGTCATTATAATTTTTGCCATCTTCCATATCTTTAGTACGTACCTCAGCCTAAAGGAAGCGTTTATAAGATGTGTTAATTTTATTATAGCCTTCCTTGGAAGTTGCTTTAACACTTCCCAGTAATTAGATCAAATCCAAGAGCTTTTTTGGATTTATATTTTCTTTTATTTTCAAATATACTTTTTTTGGAGTTACAGGGCCAATCTTCATTTCATCTTGATCAGGGATCTCCCAATTAACTATTTCTTGTTCTTCATTTGGTTGAAAAGTATTTTCTAGGTGGTCAGCAAACCTGTTAACCTTTTGTATATTGCTTCTTGCCCAACTGCTATTAGTATTTCTAATTGGTAGATTCTGTAAGATTGGCCTTTTTAATCGTTTGGTAGCCTTTCACAATGAGTAATCAGTAGCGCTATCATTTGATAGTTCACTTAGGTAGATGCTAACCGATTCGTTTTTAATTTTTTGAATTTCTTTTTTATTTTTGAGTATCATTATTTAATCTAGTTTTATCAACTGGTGCTCTAGACTGATGTCGCTTGCGTCCCAGTTTTCTTTTTTCGGTTATCAGTTTTCTGATTTCTTTCAAGTAGTTATTTCCTTTTATTCTTTCGACACTGTTCGTGCAGTTGTTCCAAGCAGCTTGTTGTACATTTTTATTGAGTAATTCTACTTCTGCCTCTAGTTGATTAACCATTCTTAATGAAACTGAGAGGTTAATCTTCTCTTCAATGTCTATCTGGAAACTTTTCCAGTCAGTATTTTTGTTAACAAGTCTAGGGGGCTTTATTTGTTGATAACAGGGTTACTGAGTGTGAGAATAATTGGAGAATGGTCCGAGTTCATATCCAATGCCTCTTCTATTTCTATGTAATTTGTTGAAATATTTCTGACTACAAAGAAGTCGATGTCTGGGATTTTATTTGTGTCAGTAGGTCAGTATGTTGGCTTTCCCTTTGATATTGCGTCGCATTTTATGTATCTCATTGCTTCTAAAAATCTTTTTTCCATGGACGCTAATATTAGCGAACTTCCCTTTAAGTCTTAGTTGACATATTATATAACCATTAGCTTTGAAATGCTAATGCAATGCAAATTTTTAAATCATTATCCTTATTTCGTTTGCGATTTCGTCGTGGGTTAGAGAGTCCGGTTTGTTTC
This sequence comes from Diabrotica balteata, assembly GCA_918026665.1. Taxonomy (NCBI): domain Eukaryota; kingdom Metazoa; phylum Arthropoda; class Insecta; order Coleoptera; family Chrysomelidae; genus Diabrotica; species Diabrotica balteata. Next base: position 22,766,174 of record OU898283.1, read on the forward strand.
TTTTTAAGGGTTTTTTACAGGGTTGGGTAGTTAACCCAACGCCAAACCTCATTTTTGTAGGGTCATTTCATCCGTCACCTGCTCTCGTCAGTTTCCAACCCAATTTTTCACCCAGGTTGGATACCGGATCTCCTGTTGGGTTTCTCAGTTTACAGAGGATACCAGAGTGAACATTAGAATCGAAGATTTGAGTAGAAGAGGCTAATTGGAGTAAATTGGAATCAACTCCATGTGTTCGCATGCTACCTCTTTATCCCCCTCTCTTGAATTTATCTAATTTAAAAACAGATGCTTGGTATAGGAATATGATAGCAAAAGTTACAGATAATTCTAACGTATATCCTGCTTTTAAGGTTCAGCTTAACCTTTAAAACTTTTAGAATAAAATTTTAGTTTTAAGTTTTGGCAAAAATTGTGAGACATTTAAAATATGCTTAAAAACCATCACATAACAAACAATTTAAAATGTTTTAACAAACATTTTGGTTTCAATTGCACTAGTACGGTTTTCAACAGAACGAAACTTTTGTATAAACTACTCCCAAAAACCGTCTTCTTTGAGACATTTCCATTGAGGTGCAATCTCCAAAAATGGAAATTTTACTACGAATATTCTCAATAAAACTGATCAATTTTATTGTTATTGCAAAAATCGTAAAAAATTGCAAAGAGGCGTCACTTTTAATTATTTTACATACTTATAAAAGTTGAGTTTATTCTCGGCAAAATACGTAAACTGTATAGGACGAAAGCTGCACTCTTTACCTGTAAAACGCATCTTGCCTTTTTAGGAGGAAGCTTTTAAAGGGAAGCCTGGAGGTAAGAGTGATCAACTTTTTTGCATTTTTTGGGGTTTCCAAAATTAATTATTTCGGCAAAACTTAGCTTGTTCGTATGATTTTTAGGGGGAAATTCTCTGACGACTGGACTATATGAAGGCATTTTCTAACAAACGCTTCTATTTTATTATATTATTTAAATTTTAATTAGTAATTTCACTTTGTGTTATTCGCAGAGAAACTTTTTCTCTTTTTCCTTTTTAGTAACGTTTTCTAATGCTTCATATTTTTCTACTCGATTTCGTTTAAAAAATATATATTTAGCTGGTGGTAACTTTTTTGTGTTTAAAACTACTTTATTATTCTTCAACCCATTACACTTTACCAGCATATAACTAATCATATAAAAATTATCATTAACACGAAAACACTCTTATTATCAAGCCAGTTCATTAGAATTATTAACACTTTAGCAAAATACGTGTCGACAAAATTAAATTCCCTCCTACTGACTAACAGACAGTTAAAATTTTAATGAAAAAATTTAATATTGGCCAGAACAGCTAATAACTCGATGTTTTCTCTGTGCATGCCACCCCCTGCCAACCATTTCGTGATAAACGGCACAGTGGATAATTTAATGTTATATTAGTTATATGAGTTAGGGAGAATCTTAAATAAAACTTTATTATGCTTCTATGGTTTTAAGTAAACAATACACAATTATACATTCACAGGCAAAAGTGTTGCAATCACAGACAAAAACATTACAAATTACAGAAACATAATATGTTTGGTGAGTTAACAAAAAATTTTTTATTTCTAGTTCAACTTTGTAAGACATTTTGTATTTTTTAGAAGCTCTTGATAAAAATTGTAATCACAATTGAAAGCTCGAGTAAAAAATAGTCAACAAATAGCCCCCTTTTATTGACTCCAACCCATCAAAAACAGTGTTATATATATATATATATATATATATATATATATATATATATATATATATATATATATATATATATATATATATATCGTACATCTAGTTCAATACTGCCACAACTCCAAAAATTCCAATTTTGAGTTAAGGCTTTAAAAAGGTTGCATATATGATACCCCATCTAATGCAATACAACCTTAACTGAAATATTGTCTTGGATAAGTATAAAGTAAGATATTTCGGTATTACACTGTAGGGTTTTGAAATGCAATATGGCCATAACTAGGAGATGTGGCGATAATACACTCCGCCACAATACAACCGATGTAATTCAATACGGCCACAACTGCAAAAATTGTTAGATTAGTGGTACGATTTTATCAGTTCTCAATTATTTATGCACGAGGTATCCACGTTTTTAGTGTACAACTATTTGATTTAAAGTCTGAAAACAGTGTATAGTGATATTATTATTAACTTTATTATCAAACACGATGTCAAGGGCAAGAAAAATGCTTGGACTAGCTTTGCAAAGCTATCTTAAAGATGATGAGAATCTGAGAGACAATTCAGAGGTTTCTGAGGTTATGAATGACATCTCCTTTGTGTTGACGGAGGTTTGTATTTCAACAAAAATCACAGTGAGGTTTTACTTAATGTATGTAATTTTTTAGCTTACTCCGGTTGCGTTACCCGTGCAATCAAATCATACCGCAAATACATTTGAAGATCAAGAAAATCTACATACAGACCCTCGCCAAGATGATTACATAGAGCAGGTATATTTTTATGAAACGAGAAACGGTTACTGGACCGGTGAAAAATAAAATAAGAGAACACATAAATTCTTTCCAAAGGGTAGAATCACATTATCTTAGAGCACAAACTACAAAGGAATACATAGATGGTTCACTTACTTTAGCTCAAATGTATCGCTACTACAAACTACAGGAAGAGAGTGAAGGAAGGCCTGTGGCTAAAAAATGCACTTACGAGCATATTTTCAAAACTGAGTTTAACATAACTTTCTTTCAGCCAAAAAAAGATCAGTGCGCAATTTGTGAATCATATAAAAATTCTTCTGCTGAACAGCAAGCTACTCTTCATCAAACTTATAATAAACATATCCATAATAAAATTAGAAGCAGAGAAGAAAAAGCACAAGATCTAGCAAGAGCAAAAGATGATTCTCAAGTATTGGTAGCTTGTTTTGATTTGCAGGCGATCCTTCCTACACCTTGTGGAGATGTTTCAAGCTTCTACTATAAATGCCGCCTGAACTGCTTCAACTTTACAATTTTTCAGATATTGCAAAAGACTGGTTACTGTTACTTTTGGCACGAGGCTATTGCTAACCGCGGCTCAAACGAAATAGCTACGTGTCTGTTTGATTATCTTTCAAATCATTGTAATGATAAAGACGTTATATTTTATAGCGACAATTGTGTTGGGCAAAATAAAAATAAATTTATAGTTACCATGTATCTCTATGCAATTGGAAAAATTAATGTTAAATCAATCACACATAAATTTTTAACAGTGGGACATACCCAAAATGAAGGGGACGCCATGCACGCAACTATTGAGAGGCAAAAGAAGAAAATACTTAAAACAGGTCCCATTTATGTTCCTGCACAATGGCCTGTCATCATAAGATCTGCAAAAAAAGAGGGAAATCCTTACAATGTAAAAGAAATGTCAACAGAAGACTTTTATGACTTTAAAGATCTCAATTCAAAAATTGGAGGAAATTTTACAAAGAATACAAAAGATGAAAAGGTAGTCTGGAATGATATCCAAGTTATTAAAGTTGTCAAAAGCAATCCTGGATCTTTCTTCTATAAAACAGATTATAATGCCGATGAGTTCGAAGAGGTCCATTTTAAAGCATCGACAAGGGGGCGTTCAGCAACTGTGGAAGCAGTAATCGATTTAAAAAAGGCGTACATAAAGCCTCCATCGATATCCGCAAAAACCAAGCAACACCTTTTGGAACTGTGCAATAAAAACTTAATATTACCTGTTCATCACAATTTTTATAAGGACTTGGTTAATAGTAATTAAAAAAATGTTCATACACACTTGTAATAATAATAATAAAAATATTTTTTGTAAGAACTAGTTGATTTTTTTTATTATGTTGCCGCCGTATCTCCTATTTATCGTTTTATAAATGACTTTCTTCACAATGCAATATCGCCATAACTATCAAAATACAAATAACGTTTTATTTTTAATAAATTGTAATAAGATCCAGCGAATAACTGTATAATTTGCTAACTAAATTGTAATTTTGAAGCCAGTCATTCTAAAAATAAATTATTTACAAGGCATAACTCGTTTGCTACAGAACGTTTTGCTCATTTCTCGAAATTATTGTATTTTGGACTTGTGGCACTATTGAACTAGGTGTGCGATATATATATATATATATATATATATATATATATATATATATATATATCCTCCTTACATTTCGGATTCTGCATTAAGGTTTTGATCATAATATTCACCAGGAAACTGAGTTCCTGTAGCTGGCTGTATACCATGTATCACAAATTTTTTTATTTCAAATCCCTTATAAAAGGTACGCATATAATAAAATACCCAAAAGGGCTATATCACAATTACATTACAGAACATTTTCGGAATGTAAATTCTATCATCAGTGTAACCTGAAAGTATATAACCACTTTAATTAAAAAAAATGTAAAATTTGAAATGTTGACTAAGGTTAATGCAAAATGTGGTTAATACTTATGAAGTATACATGCTATAAGCCACTAAAATATATGGGTAAAAACCCGGTAAATGTTGTGAATTTCACGGTTGTTACTGTTATATTATTATAATTCATACAAGCGACCATCTGCTTACGATAAAAATATTAATTGAAAAGGCCAACGAATATCAAATTCCAATGTATATGGCATTTGTAGACTTTGAAAAAGCATTCGATAAGGTGGAACATTGGGCAGTAAAGAAACTCTTTACAAAATGGGAGAATAGACTATAGATATACGGACTTAATTTTCAATATATATGATCAAGCAACAACATCCATTAAAATAGTTGAACAAACGGAGCCTATTAAGATACGGCGAGGAGTCAGACAGGGTGACACTATATCACCCAAACTATTCAATCAAGCTTTGGAAGACGTTTTAAGGAAATTACAATGGAAAAAATGGGGTATTAACATAAATGGCCAATACTTGAATCACTTGAGATATGCAGACGACATTGTATTAATAACAGATAAAAGGGAAGAATTACAAAATATGATGGATGAATTAAATAGCGAATCAACAAAAATAGGTCTACAAATGAATTATAATAAAACGAAAATTATGACCAACCAACCAGAAGAATTAATAATTACAATTGCACAAACAACTATAGAACAAGTAAAAGAATATGTATATTTGGGACAACTAGTTAAATTAAATAAAGAAAATCAGACCGGAGAAATAAAGAGAAGGATACGGTTGGCTTGGGTATCCTTCGGAAAACTTTCCTATATACTAAAAAATAGAAAATACCCCCAATATTTAAAAACAAGAGTCTTCAACCAATGTATACTTCCTGTTCTCACCTACGGTTCTCAAACTTGGACGTTTACAAAGGAAAACATGGAAAAATAGCAAAGACCCAAAGAGCCATGGAAAGGCAAATGCTGAACATCAGGCTATCAGACAAGAAAAGAAATACTTGGATCCGCAACAAAACAAAAGTGACCGATGTATCAACGCAGATAGCAAAACTTAAGTGGAAGTTCGCTGGACATACCATAAGACAGAAAGACGACAGATGGAATAAGATGATTATACACTGGAGACCATATAGTTACAAACGAAAAAAAAGAAGGCCACAAATTAATGAGATGGTCAAATGACTTGAAGAAATACGCAGGCCCAAAGTAAATACAAACTGCCTACAATAGAGAGACGTGAAAAAAGGAAGAGGAGGCCTATGTCCAAAATTGGAGAGCAAGGGCTGTATTAATAGAGATAGATATGCCATTTTTATAAAAAACAAAAACTTCATGCATTTTTATGAGACATTATTATCTGCGTCAAAAGAAAAATTCATAAAGCTGTTTTTCATAAAGAAAATAAAACTTTCTTTTAAATTTTGTAACAACAATTTCTTCAAAATAAATTTAAGACATATTTTATGTAATATTGCTTATTTGAATTTACATTTAGTTAAATAATAGTGAAAATACAGTGACAATCTACATTAAGGTGAATGTTGGTCCAATAAAAAGGCTGTATAAGAACGTTCATTCGTATTTAGAAGGTGTAACTATCATTGATATAAATCATCTTGTCATTTCATTTATTAAACATAAACTTCATTTAAAACATGAACCAGATACAATATCAACAGTATTAAATCGTGATATGTTCATATTAATCGGCAGATTTATCTAATTGCCCTACAAACCCGCCATTAAAATACCTTATTTTAATAATAATTTACGATTTTCATATACGACTGCACATACTATATTTTAATTTTAATTAACGTATTTTCAGAAATGTTTATTGCTTACTTTGATCGAAGGAAAAACGTCATATCTTTCTTTTGGTTCAAGCTTTAAAAACATAAAACAGCACAGAAACGAATTAGCAAGAAGTAAAGTAAGCATCAAGGAAAGTAGAAGATAGAAAATCACCAGGAGAAGACAAAATACCGAACGACCTCTAAAGTACGGAGGATCTAACCAAACAACTATCAAAACTAATCCAAAAAATAAAAGAACATAACAAAATTCCTTAAGAATGGAGATCTTCTTCTTCTTTTTCTTCTTAGCCTTCTGTTGTCCGTGTTTGGACATAGGCCTCTCCCAACTCCTTCCATCGGTCTCTATCCCGAGCAACATATTTCCAATTTGTTACGGCTATTCTTCTAATGTCATCAACACATCTCATCTGTGGTCTTGCTCTTGGTCGTTTACTTTCGTAAGGTCTCCAATGTTGTGTTGTAGTATTCCAACGTTGGTCTTTCTGTCTAGCAGTGTGGCCCGCGAAGCTCCATTTAAGTTTTGCAATTGTTGTTATGTCCTCGACTTTAGTTTTGTATCTTAACCAGTCGTTCCTCTTTTTATCTGATAGTCGTATACCTAACATTGCTCTTACCATTGTTCTTTCTGTTGTTTGTAGCATTTTATTCATGTTTGCCTTGGTTAGGGTCCAGGTTTGACATATATATGTCATGATAGGAAGGATGCATTGGTTGAACATTTTGCTCCTCAAGTATTGGGGTATTTTGCGGTTCTTAAGTATCCAACTTATAGGTTATATAAGCTATATATAGGCTATAATACATGGAAAACTATAATACAAGTTTTCCATGTATTATAGTTTTCCATATATATTTTCCATAATCCTGCCCATGCTAGTCTTGCTCTTCTAGTAATTTCCGCACTTTGGTTCTCTTTGTCAAGTCTCAGGATTTGGCCTAGGTAGATATATTCCTGGATTTGTTCTATCTCACTGCCGTTTATAGTTATATGTCTGGGGTCTTCTGTGTTTGTCATTATTTTTGTTTTTTTCATATTCATTTTTAGGCCGACGTATTGGGAGCTGGCTGCTAGTTCCCCCAACATAATTTGCAGTTCCTCGAATGTGCTCGCTATAATCACTATGTCGTCAGCGAATCTGAGGTGGTTTAACTTGTTGCCATTAACGTTAATGCCATAGGTTGACCAATTTGTAGTTTTGAAGACGTCTTCTAGGGCTAGGTTGAAAAGCTTTGGCGATATTACGTCTCCTTGTCTCACTCCTCTCTTAATGGGGATGGGATTTGTATTTTCGTCTAGTTGTACTATCATAGTTGCATTTTCATATATATTATGTATTAGTTGCCTATATCTCGAGTCTATTCTACAATTATTAATAGCTTGTTCTATGGCCCACATCTCGATACTATCAAACGCCTTTTCATAGTCGACGAAGGCAAGAAATACGGGTAGTTGGTATTCATTTGCCTTCTCTATCAATGTTCTCATTGTCAGCAGATGGTCTGATGTACTATATCCTTTGCGGAAGCCAGCCTGTTCAACCGGTTGGTAATTATCCATTTTGTAGGTTAACCGGTTATTAATAATTCTCATAAATAGTTTGTATACTTGACTGAGCAACGATATAGGTCTATAATTCTGTAGATCACATTTGTCCCCTTTTTTGTGTAAGAGTATTACTAGACTCTCGTTCCAGTCTTTAGGGATCTGGCTATTATGGAGACATCTATTAAATAGCTCTGTTAGTACAGGGATTGTTAATGTCTTGCTTGTTTTCAAGAGCTCGGCAATTATACCGTCGTGTCCTGGAGCTTTATTATTTTTTAGTTCTTTTAAAACTCTTTCTATTTCGTATCCCTTTATATTTGGTAGTACTTCTGATCCCACGTTTTTTATTTTTCTTTTGACGTTCTCCTTTGTTGTTTCATTAGGCTGGCCTTGCGAACTGTACAAGGATGTGTAGAAGTCTTCGACAATATTTGTTATTTTATATTTGTCCTTCTCTACCTTATTGTTAGCGTCTTTAATTTTGATGATTTTTTGAACTCCCAGTGCGGGTCTTAGACATTTTATGCCTCGTTCCATTTTTTATGTCGCGTTTTAGTTCTTTTCTAATTGTTTTATTAAGTTCTCTATATTCTTGAGTATGGCGTTTGTTTTGCGCTAGTAGTTGTCTTCTTTCCGTCATTAGCTGTTTAGTTTCATTGCTTATTATGTCTTCTTTAGTCCTTGTTTTCTTTGTGACCTGTAGTCCTGCTGCGAGAAGGTTTTTATTTAGGTTTTTATTATGTTCGTCAATTTGATCTTGATTATGTGAAGGATGAAGATCAAGCATCCTAATACCTCCCTTCAAAAAGTGAGACAAATCGGACTCGGAAAATTGCAGAGGAATTAATTTATTAAACACAACACTAAAATTAACAACCAAAATGATAACAAATAAATTGAATAAAATGATAACACTAGCAGAAGAACAACAAGGATTTAGGTCGGGAAGATCATGTACCGACGCTATATTTATAATGAGGCAAGTGCAAGAGAAATCATTAGAATACAACAAACCGACATATGTTTGTAACCTCAGAAACCTTTTTTGTTCAGTGCTAGAAAGGTCACCAATGGAGACACTGCGGACGGCAGCCAGATGGTTGGTGGAGAGCGAGTCGTGGGTTCGAAACTAGCTTTTGGAACCGGGAATGGGTTCAACGGACGAAATAAGTAAAGATAGGACAGGATAAGATATATTAGAAAAGATACAGAAATAAACAAAAAGATAGATGGGTACAAATACCAAAGATAAGATAAGATAGAAAAAGGGCGCCACTTAACTTTTTGGGGTGCATTAACGGATCGGAAAATTAAGAAACTCTAGAAACGAAAAGAGGCAAGAAAAGATATTAAGGTTCTGAGACCAAATCCAAGGAAAGATATCAACGTTTAATTATTAAATAAATTTGGTCAACACACTACCTACACAAATAATAAATATATTAGGTGGACTTCCTCCACCTACTTACCTACGAAACTTAATCAGCCTCATCCTTCTTCTGGTCGAAGGTATAATAATAATTTACTAGAATAAACAAATGTTCAGAGGTACTGTTATATCAGGAAACTTAGTAGGGTCGAGAAATCAAATTCATTGATAAAACAAAACAATATATTCACGATTAAATTTGGATCAATCTGATGATTTTAAATTTGAATATAAACACAAGTAAAAGAAATGCACCATCAATTATTAAATGGAGGTATACATTTAAAAATAAACATTATTATCATTAAGAAATACCTTTACAAATATAATACTATAAAATCACGCACAGATTAAATTATTGGCGAAGAAGAGCCTAATACTATTTAAAAATATTCATCTTAAACTGATTCAAGAATCTCTGGTTGCTGTTCATGAAGTTAAATTACTTACTGAAGTTACTGAAGTTATTTAAATTATATACTTTATAATGTTATTTAATCTAATATGGTTTTAAATTAAGAATCTCAAATATTTAAGTGTATACACACTTAAAGAAAAAATTCACAGAGACAGTAAGATAACATAGAGACGGTAAGATAAGCAAGCCTCTTTATGCAAAGACTGTCCTGCCCTCAAAATTTCCCAAGCTTCCAAAAAAAGTGGGATATCCCCCACTTAAAAATGACAGGCCAGACTGTATCCATTTCTAGGAAGGTAAAAAGCTTCTAATGACATAGGAAGTAACGAGATAAATAACGGTACTAGTAACTGGACGTAAAAAATAAAATATTTTGAATTACGTTCTCTCAGAAAAATACTATAACGTCCTTTTGGCGGTGTTTACCAAATTTATCAAATAGAACCCGCCTGGCACCAGAAAGGATTACCCAAGGATTAACTAAGTAGATTTTCCGTAATCTAAGAAGTCGGTACGTTTCAATAAAATTTAACAAGCTATTTGCGAATACGGCTATGGGCGTCTCAGCAACGGGGGTCAAGAGATTAAAAATTGTTTAATATTTTAATTATACAAAAAGTTTAATGTTTCGTGGACGTTATTTTTATAGAAATACTTTTGTAAATTTCACGTATGTGTTTCGGTAGATATTTTCTAAATATAACTTACCTGACCTTACTTTGTAAGTTAGGTACTTAAGTTATATTTAGAAAATATCTACCAACATAACACAATAAAAATAAAAGTAGAAGAAGAACTAACTGACCCTATTGAAGCTGGCAATGGGGTAACACATGGCGATTCATTGAGTACTCTATTGTTTGACCTGATTATGGATGAAATAATAAAAAAGTAAGAACTAAAAAAGGATACCAAATGGGAGAAAAACAAATTAAAATATTCTGCTATGCAGGCGACGCAATACTACTCTCTCAAAGTGAAGGTGATTTACAACGTATGCTGCACCAATTTAATATAACCGCCAGAAAATTTAACATATTAATTTCCCCGAAAAAGGCAAAATGCATGGTTACAACAGCAAATTTACTAATTGAAAATGTAAATTGGAGCTGGAAGGTCAGATAATAGAACAAGTGATAGAATAATTGATGGATTCCACCGTTACTTGATGGAAATTCATTTTATGTAACAACAAAACACTGAAAACTTTGTTTTCAAATTTCCACAAAATTTATTTTAACTCATATCACTACAGCTGTTTCGGCTGATTGCCTTTCTCAAGTGATCTATTTTTGGCATGCGTTTACAATTTATAGTCTCTAATGAAATAGGTTGAGGAGGGGAGAACTGTTTGTCTCAAGTTGGTCATTCAGAATTATATCTGTGTTTTTTAATTTGTTGATTTCCATAGATTCTAACAAAGATAGCTTAAGGCCTTTATTTTGAATGTGAAGAATTTTTAATTTGTCATTAAAAGAATGATTGCGATGTAGAAGGTGAAGTGCGTGTATAGAATGTGTTTTTCTATTACTGAAAGCCCTTTTATGTTCTGCTATTCGTTTTAGTTTACAGTAAGTTTTTTGGGCAGTCGCCACATGGAAGTTTGTACACACCACTATTTAAGTGTTTTTTATTTTGGCTCTTGTTATTTTTAATATATTTTCCTAGGTTGTTATTTGTTCGGAAAGCTGGTGTTATTTCTTTCTTTTTTATGTGTTTGGCTATTTTTGTTGTTATTTCCCAGCAGAAGGTACTGGGTTTTTTCTCTGGTGGTTTTTTCTCTATTGCTAAATCTATTACAGGTGTGTGTAGTGAAACTAAGAATTCCTGTTACAAAGAGAATAAAACAGCAATGTCCATTAAAAACAAATCAATAGAAAACAACATTGTGTTTACAAAAGCAGACAAAGGTAACACTACTATTGCTATAGATAAAATAGAATATAATATCAAAACAATAGAATTCTTAAATAATCAAAATATTGAAACTTTACGCAAAGATTCGACAGAAAAATATCAAAAACAAATTAAGCTAGTGTTGGAAAATTCAAAATCAATAGAAAATCCAATAGAACAGAAATACCTTAATAAAATGAACTCACAGCCTCCGAAATTATACTCTATCGTTAAACTACACAAACCGGATCACCCAATAAGACCTGTAGTTTCTTTTTATACAGCTCCATCATATAAACTTTCAAAAAAACTGTTAGATATTATTTTAGAACACACTAAATTTTCACCTAAATTTACCATAAAAAATACAATAGAACTAGTTAATAAAATACAACATTTTCAATTACCTAACAACTCCAGATTAATTTCATTTGACGTAAAAAATCTTTTTCCTAGTATCCCTCCTACAGAAACTTTTATTCTAGTAAAAACCCTTTTAGACCAAAATAGTACAAATCCAATAATTACATCTGAAATTTTACATCTTCTTGAAGTTTGCATAAACCAGGACTACTTCGAATTTAATGATCAAATATATACAAATAACAGTGCAGGACTTATAATGGCAATCCTCTAAGCCCATTACTATCAGATATTTTTATGGACCATCTAGAGACAAAGATTTCAAAACATCCCGTATTCAAACAATTTCTATATTGGTGGAGATACGTAGACGACGTACTGGTATGTTTCACAGGAACTAACAGGCAACTCGACCAATTTTTATCGTATATTAATTCACTTCATAGTCATATTGAATTTACAATAGAAACAGAACAAAATCAATCCATAAATTTTTTAGATATAAAAATTATCAGACTTAAAAACAAACATGACTTCTCCATATTTCATAAACCTACACATACTGACACGACTATACACAATTCATCATCCCATCCAACACAACAAAAACTGGCAGCTTATCATAGTATGTTACATAGATTAACAGAAATTCCGATGTCAAAATACAACTTTGAGACATAATTAAATATAATTAAGCAAATAGCAGTAAACAACGGATACAACGTACAAACAATTAATAAAATGTTAAATCAAAAACTACACAAGAAAGCCCTGAAATTAGTATTTCCACCACCAGAGAAAAAACCCAGTACCTTCTGCTCGATTACATATACAGGCAAAATAACAACAAAAATAGCCAAACACATAAAAAAGAAAGGAATAACACCAGCTTTCCGAACAAATAACAACCTAGGCAAATATATTAAAAATAACAAGAGCCAAAATAAAAAACACTTAAATAGTGGTGTGTACAAACTTCAATGTGGCGACTGCCCAAAAACTTACATCGGTCAAACTGGTAGAAACTTTAATAAACGAATAGCAGAACATAAAAGGGCTTTCAATAATAGAAAAACAGATTCGACATACGCACTTCACCTTCTAGATCATAATCATTCTTTTAATGACAAATTTAAAATTCTTCACATTCAAAATAAAGGCCTTAAGCTATCTTTGTTAGAATCTATGGAAATCAACAAATTAAAAAACACAGATATAATTCTGAATGACCAACTTGAGACAAACAGTTCTCCCCTCCTCAACCTATTTCATTAGAGACTATAAATTGTAAACTCATGCCAAAAATAGATCACTTGAGAAAGGCAATCAGCCGAAACAGCTGTAGTGATAAGAGTTAAAATAAATTTAGTGGAAGTTTGAAAACAAAGTTTTCAGTGTTTTATTGTTACAAGTGATGAAGTTTAAATATCTACGCATCACATTATCTAGCTACGGAAAGCTCAAAACCGAAGTGTAAGATCAAGTGAATAGAGCAAACAGAGCCGTAGGCTGCCTAAATAAAACAATATGGAGAAATAAAAATATCGGGAAAGAAACGAAAGGCAGTCATCAGACCAATAATGACATACGCGGCAGAAACAAGGCCTGACACAGAGAGGACAAAAAGGATGTTATAAACAGCAGAGATATAAACAGAAACATTTATGGTGAGACACTATGGGACAGAGCTAGAAGTACAGATATACGACATAGATGCAAGGTGAAGAACAACAAAGACGGCAAGAGACGGTTCCCTTATAGGAAGACGATCAGTAGGAAGACCATGAAAACGATGTAATGACAACTTACTGGAAGCACATTGAAAAACAGACAGAGTCATGTCTGTATAAAAAGAAGAAGAAGTTTTTATTTATCTACTCTGCTAGAGGCATGGTTTATTTGATGTATATATTTATGACTGCAAGTCTTGCTGAAAATATAGAAAAGTATCTAGGTAACACATATATTTTCAATACGAACTAGATACCATGTACACAGTGTTACATAACATACACATATGAATTAAGTGCTCTAGCTCTTAAAATAACTTGATTGAAGGAATCGTGTAAATTTCTCTATTTTCTACGTAATAATTTTATGTATAACCATTAAGATTGTAAAAAATAGTAAGATTATTGACCAGATTATTGATCAAGTATTGTTAATTAGTCTGTTAATTAAGTATTTATTACAATTTTTAGTGTTGGTTACTCAAGGAATGTCAATATCATATAGAGGGTGATGTATTATGATTAGACTTCGGCAAATATGCATATTGCATATTTTGCATATTGTGCATATTTTATGCAAATATTTCATATTTTGGCATATCAATGATCTAAGTACGTAATCTCTACAAAACATTTACAATTTCAAAGAAGATCAATTTAAGTAGCCCTCAACATTCTTAGAAAGTCTCGGTCACTGAGGCATTCAGTTATTGGATAATCGCTAAGGGTTCGCTCATTTGCATTTTATGATCTAATCCCCAAATCTATCTACAATTTATTGTATCTTAACAGCAGGTAAACGGCTAATAGTTTTGTTCCTAATTTAGGGATTTTCCAAAATCTCCCAGTTTATTGAATTAGGTACCTAAACATTTCTAATTTGATGCTCAGATTTGTAAATCATTTTTGTTTTGATATTTAAAGCGTAAACACTCGTTGTGCGTAACAAAAAGGAAGATTGTGATTTTATAATGCCTAAAACAACCAGTGCTTCAACTTGGATTAAACCTTATAAAGAGCTGTCTATGGATATGGGAAAAATCTACTGTTCAGTCTGTGGCAAAATTGTAAGTATCTAATATTTTCTATTAAATATCTAATATTTCATACATACAGGGTGTTTCCAAATGACACTTACAACGTTTGACTGTAGATACTTCTCGAAAAATTGAACAAAACGATATAGTTAATGAGGGGTCAAACTTATTTACTTTTCGAGATACAGGGTGTTAAAATTAAAAAAAATTAAATTCTTTTAGTTAATAACAACAATAACTTTAAAACCAATAAACGTATTTACTTGAAATTTAGTACTCGTAGGTTGTTTTTAAATGAAAAATAGCTTCCTTTAGTGAGAAAAATGTCAGGTACAATACAATGGTGTGTATTTAGAAAAATTTTTCACCTTTACTTTTTTTTATGAAGTCAGCTATTCTAAAACTCATTTATTTTTATTGTAATTGAATTAACAAAAAAAAAACTTTTGTTGAATTTTAAAATAAGTTATATGATGTACTAATGGTTTAGTAACAAAAACTAATTTGTGGATTAATACTGCATTTAAAACACTTAGCGAGTGTTTTTTTTTCCAAACCAGTTATTTGATTAACCAAAAACACCTTGTATATTTTTATATTTTAAAGGTTGGTGTTAAAATAAAGGTTTTTATTTTTATTTATAGATAGCATGTGAGAAGAAATTTCAGATAGACCAACATGTGAGAACTGCTTCACACATTGCAAAAAAAGGAAAAATAGGAGGAAAACATCAAACTTCAATGGCTAAATGTTTCCAATCTACTTCAAAAAAATTAGATGAGCAAGAAACTTTTAATGAAGACTTGTGTCGCGCATTAGTGTCTGCAAACATACCGCTTTCAAAATTAGCAAATGTAAATTTTAGTTCGTTTCTAAAAAAATATTGCAAACTTAATGTTCCAAGTGATCGGTCTCTAAGAAGAAATAATGTGAACGGGCTATACTCGTCGGTGTTAATTAATATTAAGGAAGAAATTGCAGATAATTATTTTTACATATCTGTAGACGAAACCACTGATTCCTCAGGAAAGTATATTGCTCATTTATTGATTGGTGTTCTTAAAGAAGATACCTTACCAAAATCTCATCTTATTTCATGCCAGCAACTTGAGAAAACAAATGCTTTAACAATTTCGCGTTTTATACAAAAAACATTAGCAACTTTTTTCTTCCGACAACTATTCCTTCTAATAAATTACTGCTTATTTTATCGGATGCTGCTCCTTATATGGTGAAAGCAGGACAAAATTTAAAAATATTTTTCCCAGATTTAATACATGTTACTTGTGTAGCGCATGGATTAAACAGAGTTGCAGAGGAAATACGAAAAAAGTTTCCTCTTGTAAATACCATGATATCCAGTGTCAAAAAAGTATTTCTTAAATCTCCTATAAGAATTCAACTTTATAAAGAAATGCTACCTAACATTCCTCTTCCACCACAACCTATTTTAACGCGATGGGGAACATGGTTAGAAGCAGCTAATTTTTATGCAGATCATTTTGTTAAAATAAAGAACATAATTGATACGTTAACAGATGAAAGTTCCCAATCTCTTTTGGATTCTAAACAAACTTTTCAGAGTAACTTGCTTCAACAAGAACTTTCATTTATAAAATCAAATTTTAGTTTTGTTCAAAAAACAATTACTCAGTTAGAATCACCAAAACTGTCATTGTTCGAAAGTACAGCATTAATAAAAGAATTTGCGTCATGTTGTCGGAACGTTAGAGGTAATATTGGAAAAGATATTTTAAAAAAATTTGAAGCTACTATGGAAAAAAATAAGGTTACCATATTCTTTCTGAAGTAGTCAGTGTTCTAGCTGGAAATATTTCGGAAACAATTAATTTAGAACCAAATGTTTTGGTTAGTTTGAAAAATGCTCCCGTTACATCAGTTGATGTTGAACGAAGTTTTTCCATATATAAATATATGTACTCAGACAGAAGCCACAAGTTTTTGTTAGAAAATTTTGAACACCACTTGGTCATTTATTGTTACCATAATTCTAAATAAGTTTATTCATACTTAAAAATGATGTAGTTACTTAAAATAAATGTAAATCTTAATGAATAGTAGGAAATATTTAGTTATGTACACTTTTTTTTTAAATAAAATTGTTACTATTTTACGATTTTTTTATTTATTTGTATGCATATTTTGTAAAATATTTGCATATTTTCGGGTAAACACGTGCATATTTATGCGCATATTTTCTACATTTTTATTTGCATATTTGCCGAAGTCTAATTATGATCAATAAAGTTTTGTTTAAGTGATTTCTCGTTAGTGGATGAGTTTTGATATAGGTACATAAATTTTTAAAGGACTTATTTACTGAAACACTATAATAAATAATTTAAAAATTAATTAATTAATAAAACGGTTATCAATATTTTTTTCAATTTTATAGACCGAATAGGTCTATCCTGTTATAGGTTCAGTTCAGGTTAAGATATAGGTTCATCGGTAATTCGCTGAGTGGCATATCTGGTGGGACCTGGCACAGGATTTAGTATATTGATGGATCTAAACAATATACAACGCAATTAGTAAAACCCACAAATTTAGTAAGAAAATATGTGTAGCACTTGAGCCACCACTTACCTTACACGTGGCTAACGTGGTGGATATTTGTTCCAAATTGTCCCATCGTGAGCAGTATATTGTAAATCTTATTGTTTAGGAACTTCTATTTCATTTTACGAATTTTCGCTTTCATCTTTGTCATCATCAACTGTAGATACATGATCTTCTTGAGAAAATTCTTCATCTACTAACTCTTCATCACTAGTGACGGTTTCTAAATTGGTAGATTGTCCTACTTTTTCTGAGTCTTCTTCAATGATTTTTCGTAATTGCTCTTCCGTGAGTCTTCTTCTGAAGCTTGTTTTTCAGCAAGCGCTTATTATTCTGTTTTTCACAAATGATTGTACACCACACTCTCAACTCTAAACTTCAAGCGATCAAGTCTGGTATAACACTAAAGATACTCGACAAACGCTTCCGAAAATAGAACCCATAAAATCTAATCACCCTTCTCAGAAAAATAAACAAAACAAACATCACGTACATTTGGAAACACTTCTGGATACAGCTGGACCCATAAACAACATATGTGTTTCTTTCATTTCAAAGAAAACCAAACTGATATTTCAAAACGCAAATACGTTAAATTGTATATTAACCTTATCTTAAGGATATCATGAAACATCACGTATCAAATTTACGATATAATAAATAGATAAACATTTGAATTTTACTACTGGGTCCAGACGTACCCAGAAACAATACAAAGGTTAAATATTTTTCAGACGAAATACCTTTTGTAAACGAATTATTAGCTTTGTAACGAGGTAGGAACATATTATATTAATACAAAACAAACGCAAACCAGACCTAGCAATAATAATAGTAATGTCACCGACTCAAACCAATACTTTATATCCTTCATCATCATCCAACCCTTTGCGTCCACTGCTGGACATAGGCCCTCCCTCATTTTTGTCCATTGTGCTCTGTTTTGAGCACTTTTTATCCAATTTCTTGACATATTTTTGAGATCGTCAGTCCATCGTGTAGGGGGTCTTCCTCTACTTCTTTTGTCTAATCTCGGCCTCCACTCAAGCAATCTCTTCGTCCACCTTTCATCACTGGTTCGGACGACGTGTCCAGCCCAGTTCCATTTCAGTGTGGCAATTCGGGAAATTACATCGGTAACTCCTGTTCTTCGTCTTAGGTCTTCATTTCTAACTCGGTCACGAAGCGATATACTCAGCATTGATCTTTCCATTTTCCTCTGAGCTACTTGCAGCGTCCTAGAACTTGTAGCTGTCAATGTCAAAGTTTCGGCACCATAGGTCATCACAGGCAACACACATTGGTCAAATGTTTTACGTTTCAAAGAAATTTGTATATCGCTTTTAAAGATGTCTTTGAGTTTTCCATAGGCTGCCCATGCTAGGTTTACTCTTCTTCATACTTCGCATGTTTCGTTGTCTCTTGTGTTCTTTATTTCGTGTCGAAGATATATGTATTTTTCCACCAACTCTACTTCGTTGTCTCCAATATTGATATTTCCGCTAGGTACTAGGTTTGTCATGAATTTTCGGGCCTTTCTCTTCCCAGTTAAGTTTTTTACAAGCATATTCTAGTACTGCGGTAAACAGTTTAGGCGATAAGGTATCACCTTGTCGGACTCCTCTACCGATTGGGATGTAATCCGTCTTTTCATGTAGTTTCACCGACATCGTTGCGTTTTTGTATGTATTGTAAATTAACCTTGTATATCGATACTCAATGCGGCATGCTTGTAGTGCTTCCAGGATTTTGTCAAATTCTACCGTTCTACTATCTGATAAAAGACTTACTGAACTTGAGTCCGAACTAGAAAACATAAAGTGGAAGATAGTCGGTCTCAGCCGAAGTCAGAAGACGTGGCGAACACTTAATTAAACTACAATCAGGACATAGTTTTTACCACGTAGGTGACGACAATAATTCTTTTGGAGGAACCGGCTTCATTATTTAGATCCTTACCATGCTTTATATCCTAATCCATTAATGGATTTTTAGAACAAATGTCGGAAATGTTGTGTAAACTATGGCATCAAATATATCTGGAAAATATTTTTCAAAATTTCAACCCAATGTTACTAAAGACTTCAATTTAACATATATTTGGCAAACACAAAACTATCTACATAGAAGAGTTGTTGCGCACAAACATAACGTAAAATCTACAAAGCTTAAAAGATTTTGCAAAAAGAAAAGAACCATAAAAAAGGTGTATATTGGAGATGATTCACAAAATGAAAATCAAAATTGTATCAAGACTGATATAAAAGATCTTCAATACATATCAACTTAATAAATTGAGTTGTTCGGAAATACACCATTGCCAGATATTTAAATGTGACCCTGAACCATTCGTAGTGTCAAGTATCTGTCATGTGTGTTTATGATAAAATATCAGTCTTGTATTTATTTATTGTTTTATTTATAACAGACGGACAAATGCACGGACTAAAAAAGATTAAATCTGTTAGCACAAGCTGCTATTACTTTGTTGAATTAAATGGCTAAATTTATCGCCTAAAAAGACAAATTCCTTATACTTTACCAGCTTCACCAACTTCATCAACCGTACACAGTTTGGTTTTCGGAACGCAGTGGGTACAAGAGAAGCTCTCTTTAGCATACTACTATTTTAACGATGTAGAGATATGAATTGCTAAATTTATTCATGCTTTATTGATTATCTTAAAGCTTTTGATACAGGAAACACGACAAGCTGATAGACATATTAACAAATATTAAAATAAATACCTGTAATCTAAGAATTATTAGCAATTTTTATTGGAATCAAATATTGTATATCCGTGCAGAGGCAGGAGAATCAGAAGATATCATCAAACGTAGGGTCCGATATGGATGTATACTATCACCGTTGCTCTTCCACATATATACCCTGAGTAAATCTTTCAAGAAGCAGTAGAGGATGTTAAAGCCATAATTCGAATCAACGGAAAATTTATTATTAACATCGGGTAGTGTTGGTTCCATCGATATTTCGTTCGTCGGCAAATTCAAACAGATAATATTTGTATATTATGAAATTCGAGTAACCGATGTCCAGGTACGTACCGCGATATTGGTTGTTTCACCGATACAAATTTTTTGATACAAGTATTAAATCATAAAATAACAATGTGTAATGCCGGGTCCAGTAAAACACAATTCTAAAACAAAAGCACGATAAACCGGCGACAAAATTTGTCGTCAAAAGACAAAACAAAATTGAGACAAACTGTCCACACCAGAACAACAAAATATAAAAACAAATTCTGTTGGTGACGTTGTTGTTGTGATTAGTGTTGGTTAACCATGTGGCATTTTAATCAAGAAAAAAATGAAACTGAAGATTTATTGCTAGCCGCAAGTTTTTTTTTGCTCTTATCATCATTCCAGGTTGCTAAAAGAAAATCCAAACGTTTTTGGATTAGACCAAGCCTAAAAATGCGAGAAAGTTGTTCGATAGACAAATTGTTAGTTCAGCTGCGAGCAGATGATATTGGACTAAGTGGTGAAATTCGATCAAGCTTCAAAAATTTTTTAAGAATGTCCACCGAAGATTTTGAGAATCTAATATGCCTTGTTGGTCCTGCAGTTGCAAAAAGACATACTAACTTTAGAAATGCTATGAGTGTAACAGAAAGGTTAGCAATCACTTTAAGATTTTTAGCAACAGGTGATTCCTACCACAGCCTAATGTATCTTTCAAAAGTATCAAAGCAATCAATATCTGTAATAATACCTGAAGTATGTAAAGCTTTAATTAACAGTCTTAGTGGTTATGTACAGGTATGTTAAACTTTTTTCATTACTATTTTTCTGTTAATATCCCTTAAAATAAACTCCATATTTATTGGTTAAATGTTTAATACAAAAGAAGTTGACGATAGGTACATACTACATGCAAAATAATGACGAGTCTACTTGTTTTTACATTCAAAAAGTTCATCATCAATTTCGTTCGTTTTCTTGATCTGAATACTGAGAAAGCTCTGTGTCAATACTAGGTGGATGTGAAAATAAAGGTTGTGTGTTGGTGTTTGGTGGATTTAAGTAATAGTTTTGTGGGTCAGCACTGGGTGGATTTGAGTATGAATGTTGCGTGTTGGGTGGATTTGAGTATAAATGTTCAATGCTGGGTGGATTTGAGTATAAATGTGTGTCAATGCTGGGAGGAGTTGAGTATGAACGTGTGTCAATGCTGGGAGGATTTGAGTATGAATGTTGTGTGTCAGTGCTGGGTGGATTTGAGTACAAATGTTGTGGGTTGGAGTTGGATGGAGTTGAGTGAACATTTGTGTTGAGACTAAGTAACAGAAAAATACACTTAATTTTGATAAAAATTGTACATTCTATTTCTCCTACTGCTTAACTCGTTTTGGCACGCGTCCACTGCGCCACTGTCGTCAAATACACAGACAAAACACAGACTTTTTGATCATTACCGACCTGAGACGGGACCTGAAAAAGTTTTCAAATTTGCAAACAAAACAAAATTGTTCAGAAATGTCTCAACAAATGTTTTCGATTTGTCGCCACTTTGTCGCGAAACATGAATGTTTTTGTTTTGTCTGTTTGGTCTGGACCCGGTAAAATGTGTATATTATAGTAAAAGAGCAGAAAATCTGATTTTAAAAATAAAAACAAAACGTTATATTTCTTTGTTTTTTATATGGTTAAAAGTGAAATGTAAAAAAAATATCACTCTATCACCCTGTCAGAAAAAATACTAAGTGATACAGCAGCATCTTCTATAGGGCTTTTTAACGCTTCTCACTTGTTTCAGACACTTGTTATATGTCATACAATGTTAATATATCTACGTCATACGTCTTTGGTATATATAGTTATTGGTATATACTATATACCAATAACGTATGACGTAGATATATGAAAATTATACGACATATGACAACTGCCTGTAACATATGAGAAGCGTTGAAAAGCCCTAAAATATTATTTTAAACCAAGTTAGCAATTTATAATGAAAAACTGAGTTGTTTTAACTATAATAGTCATCATATTAGCGTACCTTGTCTAAACTATTTATCCTGCAGACGAGCTCTCATCATCGTCACTATCCACCAGATTAATAATAGGTTGTCCAGTATTTGAAAATAATTGTCCTAGTCTTATATACTCATTTTCTACTTTTACTACATGGTTTACTGCTTTTTTTCAGTCGGCACTTCTAATCGCTGATATCGAAATAAATCGACCACTTTCGCGTCAAATTTTGGAAAACTATTTTTCCTCCGAATCCGTTTTTTACTTGTCACCAATTAGTTCGATTGGATTGACTATTCAAAAATAAGGTGAAAACCTCAAAACAGTATGGCCATGTTTTGTCGCAATAGTCTCCAGTATATATTAGTAGAATTCATATTCTGATGATAATCTACACTATATTTTTCTATTTTTTCCGCAAAGCATTAACCTATTTGGCGCCCAAATATTTGCATATCCACAGTCATCATCATCAATCAGCCAATCGCGTCCACTGCTGGACATAGGCCTCCCTCAGTTCTTTCCAGTGTTCTCTACACTGGGCCGCTTGTAGCAAGTTTCCCGCTACACGTTTAATGTCATCGGTCCATCTAGTCGGTGGTCGTCCTCAGCTTCTTTTATAATTTCTGGGCCTCCATTCCATAATACGTCTTGTCCACCGTCCATCTTGTGTTCTGGCTAAGTGCCCTGCCCAGTTCCACTGCACAGTAATAATCCCTGCCCAGTTCCACAGTGCATAGTAATAATCTGAGAACCTTTATTCGGAGGTACACCTTTTAACTCGCACCTAAGTGAACCATCAGCCCATTCTTGTTACCGGTATCATGCGTGTCATACCATGTCTTGTCTAAATAATATATATTCCGCTCTTGGTCTCGATATTCTTAAATTTTTTTTAATAATCTAAACGCCAGTGTACTATCCTCTCACTTTCCATAATAGATACCCTTCCTATCGAAACAAGCTTGGTGTATATAGTATCAATTGTTGGTATTACCTTTTTTTTGTATTCCTCGTAAATCGAATTCCTTAATTATTTACCAGTCACGATATTACTTTGTTTAGTTTTTCCAGCATCCAATCTTGTTTTTTTTTTAACACAACTATTTACGATGACGCGTATGGTAGAATAAGGAATTAAGGCAGCTTTTCTTATACTGCTGCTTTTACAACTATTTTTAGGATCATTTCGAAG
The DNA here is from genome assembly GCA_918026665.1 of Diabrotica balteata. Classification (NCBI taxonomy): domain Eukaryota; kingdom Metazoa; phylum Arthropoda; class Insecta; order Coleoptera; family Chrysomelidae; genus Diabrotica; species Diabrotica balteata. Next base: position 22,789,618 of record OU898283.1, read on the forward strand.
ATTTTGTTAACGTTCATACAAATTCTCTTAGATGGTTCATTAAAAACAATCCTTTCCTTTGGAAGTCTTAAACACTTTTCTACCGTTACAGTCTCAGTGTCATTGTTTTTTGTATCACTTACACTTAAAATATTGTTGACTACTACACTTTTTCTACTACTACTTGGATTCTCTTGCTGTTTGAGAAAGTATTTACGCATTCATTTTATATTTTTACAATTAATATTTTTTCTGTTACGGTACTGTAATATGACCTAATTTGGTGCTGTATTTTAAAAGACCTTTTTGAAATATATTGTTTCCTGTTGTCTCATAAAACTTAAACTGGATATCTCATTTATGATGTTGTGTATACGGAGAATTTGGCTTCTCTTTTGTATGGTTTAAAAATATACACACAAAAGTTTCGTGTTACCGTCACAATTAGTTAAGATTAGCGGAAGGGTCGCAATACAATGGAATGATTTATTGGTACACCCTCTGGGACCACCGCTTAGAGGGCTTGATTCTTAACTCTGACCATATTAACGCATTCTCAATTGCCACTTCTTCGTCAGACAACGATCGATCGACACGCATCAAGTTCCAGACGGTTCTTCCCGCGTCCCGGGCGTCGGTACCACCGGCCAACTCTACAGCTTGGTACGAATTCATCAATAGAACCAAAGGGTAAGTCTATTCTTGTATAAAACATTGATAATGAGTAAACCAGTTTATTTCTAATTTATTTCTACTTTTACAATTTATAATTGCTATTTTCACCAATTTTATGTATCAACAATATCACATTTTTTCGTTATAATTATTTATTCAATATAATTTAAACCAGCGACTTTCAAGTTTAATCATTAAACATTTGGTCTACTTCGAGACGGATTTTAACTTTTTCATTCATAAATTCATTTTAATTAATTATTTGTTTTTTTTTGTGTTTCTTTTATTTTAAATCTGATACAGTCCTTCACGCTATATTTTTAAATTAAATTTACGCAATTAAATTTGGTCATATTTACGTAACAATTTTTAAATTTATTTCTATTTTTATAATTCATAATTTCAGTACGTAAAATACTTTTATATATATTTTGATTAATTCATACATTAATTATACACATACATATTACGTTTACTATTTGTTTTACATTTTTTTACATTGTTTTTATGCTAATTTTTGTGAATTATTTTTTGTTTTGCTCATACTTTCCACACATTACTTTCGATTTTTCTTCGTTACTTACCTTTTGATCGATATTCTCACTTGTTTGCAATTGATTTTGTTTAAAACCGTTCGCTTCTTTAAATCTAGATATTCTCTTCGTGTTGATTTGTTAATTTATTCTGGCATTGTCTTCTCTTTTGTGCTCGTATCAAACAATGCTCAACAAAATGAACAAATCCAACTTTTCGCGCCATACTCGGCATTTTCTAGATTCAAGGAGGCCTATAAAATGCATTCAATTATCAAAACCACACACCTTCATTATTATTCGTAGCCAGGGTAGATTTTCATAAATCTTACAACTTTGTTTCGATTTAATTTGTTGTCTTCTTCTACTCGCTTTCGATTATCGCTGTCTTATTTCAATATTTCGATAAAATATACGTTACCTGTGGTTTCATTAGTGCTACAGAGCACCCTAAGGTAACTAATCAAGCTCTTAAATGTGCTTTGTGTTCTGTTTCTCATCATTGGTATAAATGTTCGTAATTTTTGGGACTAAACGGCTTCAAGAACTTTTCTCGTTGGCTAACTCCATAATTCTTGTGCATGCAGCCTGATTCCGCCTCATTCGAAACAACGAACACGGTTTTGCGAATCACGGCCTCGCGTTTTGCTTCTTTTGTTAACCAACCGTCAAATTTATCTTGTTCCTTTAGACAATCACTTCTTTAAATACCAACATTTCTATTTTGCTACACAACCACATTTACTATCCTCGTCTATTTCTTTCCATATATTTGATACATATCAAATATGTTTTCGCATCTTTCTTATAATTTCGTATCTTGCACAATACAGGCTTCACAGCCAATTTTATATCAGTGATCTACCAAATCACGCATTTTGTAATCGGACCTTATAGACATACCCATAGGGGTTGAATTGGTTCTTCATTTCGTACATTCTGGTCAGAATTCTTGGCGAACCAAATCATACTGTGGCCTTGGAAATCATTTTCAATTATGTTCCATAAGGGCGAGTCTCTAAGACTCATTCTATATTTTATTCATATCTTTCGCTACTTCTATGTATACAAACATAGATATGTACGACAAAGGTTTTGGGAAGCAGAAAACAGTAATCACCTGTTAGTTTTGTCCCAACACGACCCAGCTCGTGAAGGATATTTCTAAGTTGTTGATTTTCTCAGTAGGCACCGTTTAGTTTTGTCCCAACACGACCCAGCTCGTGAAGGATATTTCTAAATGGTTGATTTTCTTAGTAGGCACCTGTTAGTTTTGTCCCAACACGACCCAGCTCGTGAAGGATATTTCTAAGTTGTGGATTTTCTGAAAGTTAGAAGCCTATTTTCTGTTATTCCACCGTTTTTACGCACCTGTTAGTTTTATCCCAACACGACCAAGCTCGTGAAGGATATTTCTAAGTTGTGGATTTTCTCAGTAGGCACCGTTCAGTTTTGTCCCAACACGACCCAGCTCGTGAAGGATATTTCTAAGTTGTGGATTTTCTGAAAGTTAAAAGCCTATTTTTTGTTATTATATTGTTTTTACGCACCTGTTAGTTTTATCCCAACACGACCAAGCTCGTGAAGGATATTTCTAAGTTGTGGATTTTCTCAGTAGGCACCGTTCAGTTTTGTCCCAACACGACCCAGCTCGTGAAGGATATTTCTAAATGGTTGATTTTCTTAGTAGGCACCTGTTAGTTTTGTCCCAACACGACCCAGCTCGTGAAGGATATTTCTAAGTTGTGGATTTTCTGAAAGTTAAAAGCCTATTTTTTGTTATTATATTGTTTTTACGCACCTGTTAGTTTTATCCCAACACGACCAAGCTCGTGAAGGATATTTCTAAGTTGTGGATTTTCTCAGTAGGCACCGTTTAGTTTTGTCCCAACACGACCCAGCTCGTGAAGGATATTTCTAAGTGGTTGATTTTCTTAGTAGGCACCTGTTAGTTTTGTCCCAACACGACCCAGCTCGTGAAGGATATCTCTAAGTTGTGGATTTTCTGAAAGTTAACAAGCCTATTTTCTGTTATTCCACCGTTTTTACAACACAATGCTTTTTATTTATCTTTTTCTCTTGTTTATATTCGCTACTTATTCGTTATTCTTATGCATATCTTCGTTTTATATGCTAAAGAATCGCTTCAGGAAATTCCCGAATCTCAAAGAAACATATGTTGCATTCATGGAGGATTTTATTGCTTCTCAACATATGATGCCGGTTCCTGAATCCGATTTTAAATCGACTATTTCTTATAACTCTCACACAGTTTTCAAAAAACAAATTTTTATTTCGCTTCTTTTATCCAAAATTCGTACTAGCTTCGACGCTAATCGACACATTTGATACTGATCCTAAAAGGGCATCTGGTTCTTTACTTAATTTTCGATATCTTCGTTGTTGTTTTATTTGCAATATAAGGCAAACGTATCGACAAATTAAAGCAAATAAGGAATTTTGGAACTATAAAAGGGGGTCCTCTGGAGATCGGACTTTTAAACCTCTCCAAGAGTTGTTATTACGTATCGTTACTTACGGTACTTCTTTGTACGCAGCCTGATTCCCACCTAATTCGGAACGACGAACACGGTTTGCGAATCACGGCCTCGCGTTTTGTTTCGCTTACAAACTCTACAAGAGTAACGCTTAGTTTTTATTGCTCAATGGTTTTCGCTAGGCAGTGGGCCAGCAGCCATCTCGACGGACCTACGTCATAATCACGCTTCGAGTGATTTTCTTTGATCTACTCACCTTCTGCAGTGAGTAATCGCTTAGCTTCTAAAGCTCGCTTTATTTTTCGCTAGACAAAGCAACATTGTGTCAGCGACCATATTTATTTTTCGCTAGACAAAGCAACATCGTCAGCGACCATCTTTATTTTTCGCTAGACAAAGCAACGTCGTCAGCGACCATTTTTATTTTTTTTGCTAGACAAAGCAACATTGTGTCAGCAATTATTTTTATTTATTTGTAAGTCTTTGGCTTAGACATTTTGACATGTTGGTCGTTAACACAGAGGAACTTTTCATTTTTACGGTACTAGGCCTAAAATGGAATCCTACGACTGACTTATTTTCTCATGCTTCTCGTCCCTTTGACAAACCCTGTACAAAGCGGGCTATTCGTTCGTAAATCAGTCGTATTTTTGTCGCTATCCTCTTGTTTTTATTCCTTTTACATGTCTTTTTGCTAGTCAAACGTCTTCTACAACCGTTGTGGTACTTTGATGTAGTCTGGGATGATGGAACATCTGAACAGATACATCTGACCTCTGTATTGTGTATGTGTTACATTTCTGGTGTTAGTTCTATACACGAACATCTATCGCAGGATCGGAACTCTTGGCAGCTATACGGCTGACTGATCTAGTCACATTTGTCAACGAGTCTAGTCCAATTTTCATGCTCGCTCTGTCTCGACAAGATTGGAACTCTTGGCAGCCATAGTGCTGGCTGATCAAGTCACCTTTGTCATAGGGTTTTCCTTCCGATCCTCCGATATTTGATCTGACTCTACGCTTGCGCTCTCTTGAGCTAATTTTTCAACCCATAAATTGTCAATCGTATTAAACACATACAAGAACTGATACCACACTCTACTCGGCATTATATGCCTTCTAATCAACACCTCTCTGATTGTGTTAGTCGTGTTTTATCACCGGCACAATTATTACAATTTTCACCAAACTGGCATTTTCCTACCGTGGATCCCGTTGAAATATCATTACTTCCCGGCTGTCATTGCAGACTTGAAATGCGACATTACGTCGAGATTTCGACGCTGTTCTTCTTCTTGTTTTTTTTGCGCACTCCACGGAATTCTTATAGGAAAAGGGGCCAACGCTATTGTGTTTGACACAATCTTTTAGTTTAGCCGATCGAAAAATTCTACCGATTCGACGCTATTCTTTTCTAATTGATGACATTGTACGCGTTGTTAATCTGAGTACAGTTTCAGATGGCATCCAACAATGTTCTGTGGTCAAAATATGACCGCCGCTTATTTGTTAGTTTATATTTTATTCTTACTTAGTTCTTATTTAGTATATCTAGCTTCTCATGTCTATTCTTTATACTTATACTTTTAGCTGTTCTTAAAAACATTCGTTTTTGGAGCGGGAGAATGTTTGAGAAAGTATTTACGCATTCATTTTATATTTTTACAATTAATATTTTTTCTGTTACGGTACTGTAATATGACCTAATTTGGTGCTGTATTTTAAAAGACCTTTTTGAAATATATTGTTTCCTGTTGTCTCATAAAACTTAAACTGGATATCTCATTTATGATGTTGTGTATACGGAGAATTTGGCTTCTCTTTTGTATGGTTTAAAAATATACACACAAAAGTTTCGTGTTACCGTCACAATTAGTTAAGATTAGCGGAAGGGTCGCAATACAATGGAATGATTTATTGGTACACCCTCTGGGACCACCGCTTAGAGGGCTTGATTCTTAACTCTGACCATATTAACGCATTCTCAATTGCCACTTCTTGGTCAGACAACGATCGATCGACACGCATCAAGTTCCAGCCGGTTCTTCCCGCGTCCCGGGCGTCGGTACCACCGGCCAACTCTACAGCTTGGTACGAATTCGTCAATAGAACCAAAGGGTAAGTCTATTCTTGTATAAAACATTGATAATGAGTAAACCAGTTTATTTCTAATTTATTTCTACTTTTACAATTTATAATTGCTATTTTCACCAATTTTATGTATCAACAATGTCACATTTTTTCGTTATAATTATTTATTCAATGTAATTTAAACCAGCGACTTTCAAGTTTAATCATTAAACACTTGCACCCATGCACGAAAAAATGTAGGTGAGTTTTTCATGATCTAAATATTTTCTTTATAAACAAATAGACAGTTTCAAAATAACAAACAACAAAAAAATAATATAGTTATCATAACTACTCACAAAAAAATGTCAACTATCTATAAACAAGCTACCTAGTTGCAAAGATAAAAAAGCTAAACTAAACATATATAAATAAACTAAAAATTTGCAAGTCAAGTCCCTTAAGCCAGCCACTCATATTCCGATCTACCTATATCACAGGTTACCTGTTCAGGTAAACTTGTAGCAAGTGTACCTGTTCAGGCAGAGATCGAGTTTAGCCATACACGTAGCGTCAAACCTGATGGCAGTCTCAGTTAATGTTTATTATTAACATGATGACACCGACTAAGCGTGACTACGACGACACGGTAGCCCTGGTAGGTCTTCTTGTCATTCTCAAAAAAAAGGAAAGAAAACCGAGACAAAAGTGGTGTAAAGAATGGTTGTTAAAAAGAAACCAATACAGTCATATCAATTTGTTAAAGGAATTGAATATAGAGCTTGAAGATTACCATAATTAATTAAGAATGGATGAAGCAACTTACCTTAAACTACTATCAATGATTAGTCCATCAATTCAGAAGGAAGATCATGAGAAAAGCAATAACACCACATGAGCGACTAGTAGCTACATTAAAATTTCTTGCAACAGGTAGATAATATGAATGCCTTAAGTTCTCTACCATAATATCAGCACAAGCTCTTGGTAGAATTATTTCCGAAACATGTGAAGCCATTTATAAAACTCTACAGAAGAATTATGTGAAGGTAAATAACAAAATCCTTAAATATAGATATTTGTTTAAATATATTAAATAAATAAACGCTGCTGCAGAGATTGCACTGTTTTTAGGAATGGACATTTGTACTGGTTGCAACTGTGAATATTCCGATGAGTTCATGTATTGCGAGATTTATGAGTGGGCCGTTTTTAGTGGGTTATTGTGTGTAGATTGTTCCATTAGTTGCGGACTATAATGTTGTGGGCTTCATGGTATAGATTGTTCATTAGTTGCGGCTATAACTTGATATGTTGAATTGGGACTTGGAATTGGACAGGCAACAAATATTGGGCTGGAACTACTAGAAGAAGACCTAGGAATATTAGGCTGATACTGTGTCACATTGCTAACATGGCTGAGACTTGAACGATAAGTCAGAGTTTTCCATCGCAGCTTCGTACAGGGTGTCGGTATTAATCTTCTTCGCTATGAGTAGCAGCTGTTTTTCCAATGCTTTTATTTTCAACGCAACACTTCTTCCTAAGAGATCATATCTATCGTCCGCAGGCTTGACAGGTGCAGGACGTTTAAAAATGATCCCCCACCGATAGTAATACATCAGTTGCTAACGTGTCTTATATCTTTTTAGTTTTAGCAGATTTTGTTGAATTTTGTGCTTGTGAACATTGATCATCTGCAGATTGTTCGTAAGTAGTATTTTCGGTATTACTATCATCCAGAGTATTTTCTGCCGGGGCTGTCTGAAATAATAAATTAAAAAATATTACATTATAGTTTTATAAAATTGAAATATTTTATTTTTTTATGACAATACACCTATTTAAAAGTATATTTTAATTCTCATTTTTTTAAAACGTTCGTCAAATCTTTATGTTATCATTCGCTAACAAATTGCACGCATTTACAATATCCGATAAAATATGTAGGCCGCAATCTGTGATTCCATTACGTTTCATCTTCCACATTCATTTTTATATCTGGCAAAATGGTTATGTGTAAATATTTGGAAATTTTGCTTTTTACACGGATATTCTTCAAATTGAAGGTTGGTGTGGTTATATTATATTATTGACATTACATTCTATGTATCTATTTTTTTTTTCTACTGATACAGTCGAACGTGTTCGACGATATAATTATGTCATTATAGGTCTGCTAACTCATAATAATTAGCCTAAGCTGATCATTAGCAATATATACAAATATTTGCAATTGTTCATCCCGAAAAATTACTGCAGGATAAAAATATATTCGTGATTAATTTGGTAGCTATCATGGACGTATAAATAAAGAAGGACCGGGCTATTTACATCTGTACATGAAGCCATGAGATCGTCACAGTCATAGACACAATTGACGTTGTCATATTATTTTTTTTTCCAAGCGAATCTTCGAAATAATTTTCGATTTTTAGTATAATTTAATTTTAATTTATAGATAAAAATGTATTATTGAGTTAGTATAAACTATTTTTAGATATACTCATTTCGCAACCATGGAATTAAAAGAAAAACATTAATTTTTTAATTTATTAAAAGAAAATATATTCTGATAATGTTAACTTTATGTAAAACTTGGCATTATTAGTAATATTAACCAATCGTAGTGATTTGACGAAAAGGAATATGGCGTTGTACTGTTTACCTTTGAGTTGATAATTTCCTTTTTTGTGACATTTTAGTGAATTTGTTAATATTTTCATTCAGAACTGTCATTTCGTTCGTAAGTAAACATTGGAATTACGTCCATGAGCGTAGTACAGGAATGTAATATTACTTAATTCTTGACATGAATTGAAATTAAATTTTGTGAAGTAAAGTAAATCTTGTCGTATTATAAATTCATTTATTTATATTTTCTAATCTACACCATAATTGCTATAAATATATTAATTTCAAAGAAATATCATATGAAGGTTCCCAGTAAAGAATCAACAGCTGCTAGATATGTGGTTGTCTATGTTCGGCTTAAATAAAGAACAAGTAACCAAAACTGCTATGGTCTGCTCAGAACACTTTAGAAAGATCTATACACCAAGTGGACGGGTTAATATGAGGAAAGGAACTGTTCCAATAAATATTTATCATAAATCATCAGAACTATAACGAATTTCTATGTAATTTACTATACAGAGTATAATAAATATAATGCACACGCATAGCATATTAATTCAATGTTTCAGTTCTACAAACAATATGGAAAATAAAGAAACAACTTCCAGTAGTATTGATATGGATGATTTTTATGGACCATCAAAAAGGTGAGTTTAAATCGAATTTGTTAATTAAATTTACAAATAAATCTAAATGTGGATTTTAATTACTTGTTTCATTTTAATATTAAAATTACTCACAGTATTTTAGGAGTTTCATTGATACTGAAAAATGTAATACGGAGACAGACTTGGGCCTTAATGTAAAATTTAATTACGCTGCCACTGTTTTTTTGAGACTATGCCAAATCTTTTGATTGTGTAATTCACGACATTTTGATAAAAAAACTAAATTTCTACGGAATTCGAGGTATTTCTTTGAATTGGTTCCAATCTTGCTTGAGAAATAGAAAACAAGCAGCTGGAGCAAATAATACTGACTCTAGACACAAAAGCATGTACCTATGTAGAGTACCGCAATATTGAGTACTGGGTTCTCTACTTTTTCTTATATTTAGCTTTTCATGCAATTAAAACTTCTGATCAACTTAAAATAAAAACCTGGTCCGACTATAATTTACTTTCTTTTAACATGAATAAGACAGTAGCATTATCCTATAAAGGAGCTCTTCAACCCTTGCTTCTTAATAACAGCCAGATCAGTATCGTTGTTTCTTTAAAATTTCATGGTATTTTTACAGACAGCAACCTTAAATGGTTCCTTTATATCGATTTGTTAAGTAAGAAACTAATCTCAGCCAGCTATGCAATACGATCTGTTTCGAAGCTGAATTTAGCATCTTAGCATCTTTATTCTTTTGTGTAAATAAATTTTTATAAATATATTTATTTCTATATACTGAAAATTAAAATTATTCGAAATATTTTATATGTTTACGATACTAAAAATAAAAGCAATAAAACCAATAGTCATTATTTATTCAAATGAAAAAACTGTTTCAAATACCTTTCAATTATTGGAAGGTACGCCGATGACTTAAAAGGTAATGTCACAGTCTATCACCCCGCCTCTTTCCCCGCGCCAATAAACTTTTCGACTTCAAATTTAGGCGAACAGAGTGCAGGACATGCCCAGTCCATCTTTATTTATACGTCCATGGTAGCTATATTATATTTTTATCAGAGTTAACTGCATTAACCACAAAGTTTATACCGGCATAATATTTTTTATATATTGAGGAAGAGCCTGGTTACTAGTAAAGTTGGCTCCATTGTACTAACAAAGAGTGTGCACTTTCGTTGGATTTGAACCCAACACCATTGAGTTTTTACGGACTTATAAAAGATACAGCAGCTTGATATTGTTGTAAATTAGGTACATACTTACAAAGAAACTAATTGCATATCACAATAGGTTTGTATTACTATGTATCAATATTTTTTTAATCAGTCTAATGTGCATACTGGTTATTTTTTATTCATTGTGTGGACTTATTTTGGGTCTTTGCCCAACATTTTACTGTCTAGAACTATTATGGGCCCTTTGCGGCAATTCACACTCATTAGATAGAAATCTTTGGTAACTACTAAATGAGGAAGCAGGTGAGGTTTTTATTTTTAAGTAATACAACCAGGCGGAACTTACGGAAACATCACAAGCTATGAATCAAGGCTAACGAAGTAAAAATCACATTCACCTAGAAAGTAATAAACATGTATCAAAGCAAAAAATGTGACGAGACAAAAACCAAATAAATAATCAAATTGAATCGATTATCGAATCGAATTTGATTATCGAATCGAATCGAATCAAATATCGAATCAAATCAAGTATCGAATTGAATAAAATATCAAATTCAATTTATTATCAAATTAAATAGATTATTGAGTCAATTATGGAATTGATTATCGAATCGATAATTGATTACCGAATCAACTATCGAATTGATTATTGAATCGAAATACAATGAAATAGAATAATAGAATAAAATAAAATAAAATACAATCGAGCCAAATCGATTATCGAATATAATTAATTATCAAGTCGACTATCAAATCAAATCGACTATCAAAACGGATCTAATCGATCATCAAATCAAACATCGAATCGAATGAAAATATAAAAAAAATATAGTACAATAAAATTAAAACAAAAAAATTAAAGTAAATGAAAACCATCGCTCCTTGCCTGGAAGCTAAGAATGCTACGCTTTTTTCTTCAAGTACTTTCATTTCAGCCACAGGGATCTTCAATTTTGCGATATTAGTTGATCGAATTTTTTGGACATAGAGTCAACAGATTTCTATATTTTTTTGATAAATTGCTATAATGACTTAATAATAACAGAAATTTTATCATTTTTTTCACTAATAATCTTTCCAGAAGCAAGTTTTACACTGTTTTCTGGTACCATAACCTCACTTTTTTTACAATTTGAACATTTAAACATTTGAACAAGAAGCCTAAAGTAGAAATCAGGAAAGAAAGTTTTTTTTATTTAGAAAAAGATGTCGCATCCACCAAAAGGTTATTAGCGACGGAACAAAATATAAAAAACAAAGTTAAACACCTACAGATTGTACAAAATGTTTATGGATCTAAGATAATTCACTATATTGTTACAGGAACAGTTTTGACCTAGAGCCTGTAGTAGAGCGTTTGGGATCTTGTAGCGCTGTCTTTCTTGGTCATATTTACTAAAAATTGTTAAAAAATGTTCGACTGTTAATCGGACGTTACACTGATCACATATAGGTGGATTTTTCTTTGTGAAAAGGTAGGAGTACGTTAATCTGGTATGTCCTAGGCGTAAACGCGCAACCGCAATTTGTTCTCGTCTATTGAGCGACGATGGAAACCACTGAGACACATTATTTTTGATTTTATTTAGATTGGAATTAGTTTGAGACCACTCATTTTGCCACAAACACCACACTTTATTTTTAAAATAAGCTTCTAAGTCACTGGAAACACACTTGTCTATCGGCTTTGACAAATCACTTAAAATTGCCTCTCGTGCAGTCCTGTCAGCTTCTTCATTTCCTGTTATTCCGACGTGTGAGGGAACCCATAAAAATTGGACGCTTCTTCCATGTTCATAAGAAATAATAATATCTGGAGAATATTTAGATAAAAGAAGCTGTAGCATAGGGAGACGATGAAAAAATCCATCAATGTTCCATTGAAGTATCGAGTTGAATGTTGTTAACAGATTCGGAGTTAGATGATACTGAACAATTGTCTACAGAAGAGTCACTATCTAAGTCAGAAATCTCTTTCTCTAAATGGTTGTGTAGTTTCTTTTGAAGTTTTGTAAACTTGCTTTTTGTAGATCTATCATTTGCATATTGATAGCTGCTTTGTAAAAGATGGAGTAAACCATCCATATCAGTTGTAAATTCTTTGACGACGCTAATAGTGTCGGAGGAGCCTTGGACATTATCAATCAGTAAGGACAATTGGTGGTAATTTAAAACGAATGGTGGGGTATGATTATCAATGAAATTTTCAAGAGTTTCCCGTGTAGATGGGACTTTAGATGAGCGCGGTTTTTTTGGTTTAGAGGGTTTGGGTTTTGCAAACAGATTTTCTGATGAAATTACTGAGTCTGAAGGAGGCGTGACGATCTCACCAATACTGCGTTTTATGGAAGAACTTGCGTTTTCGTAATTGCTATTAGAGTTTTCACTTAGATGCTGTGGCTTTATTACATTTGGAAGTACTGGAGCAAACTCATTGGTAGTGACAGAACTCGAGCTTGAAGTTTTATTTGTAAGATTGGTTGAAATGGTTGTTTCAGAAAATTGTCTTGATGTATCAGTTTTATTAGAATTTTCTGCAGTTGTATCTAATGAAAAAGGAGCTGATAGATTGGAGGATATTGCTTCCGAAGTTTGTGAAAACGATATTGCTACTGAATGAGGTTGATTGAAAGTGTTATGAGTAGGAGCGTTAGTAATTTCTTTGTCATGGAAATTTGTAGGTGTAGGTGATATGCTTGGATTTGATAATGGATAACTTAATGACTGCTGGGTGTTTGGTACCTTGTGTAGTATACTTGTTGAAGCTGTTTGATTTGGTATTTCATTGTTTGACTCAATATGAGTTGATTCCGTTACTGAACTGTTATTGCATTGGCATGATATGTGTCCTGTATTTTTGCAAATAAAGCAGGTAAGTGTACATTGTGACAAAAATATGCGGTAAAGTGTTGGATCGAAATTTATAAGAATAGAATCTGGAATTGGTGATGTTATAGGGCTTATATAAACTTGCCTCAGAAAGCTCAATATGTGACTATATTCAGGAAGATTCGAGCTAATTTTCAGAAATGATATTGGGGAAATAAGGTTTAAACCGATATTCTGTAATTCTTCAACTATTACTTGATGAGGAATTGACGGGTAGACTCCAGACAAGACTAGTCTTTCTGCTAGAGAGACATGTCTTCGTGCTGTTATAACTTCGCCAAGCACTTCTATAGAGCCATGTTGTGTCATGGAGTTATCTACTACGGTTTTGTTTGCCAAATACATGCAGATTCTATTATGAGATAATCTAGATGAAAAAATAATATTTTTTTGGATTGATGATTGTGCCTAAACGGAAGGCATTTACCTACTCGGAAAAGAGTGTGAAGCGGCTGATACTTAACTGTTAGTGATATTCGAACGTTGATTTACTGGACTGGTTAGATCGGAAAGTGTGTTTACATTCTGTGAAGTCATTTTAAGCTGTGGCGGCGAAGGCCTTCCTCCGACTCTGGTAAGTGAAAAACTAACCGCATGCTACTATAAGGTACTTATAACAGCTAACCTCAAAAAATGATTGTACGGTAGTATATATTTATTATTGACGTTTTCTTTTCACACAAATAAAATAAGAATTACGTATAGATAACTTACGTAGTAGTATCTAGTAGATAAACACTTTGATTTTAAAAAACTATTTAATAAAACCACTTGTTTTTATTAAAAACTAGGAGTACGATATCAGTACAACTTAACCATACCTTACCAGGGCCGGTCTCCAAAAGAAAGTTTTGCATGACTTCTTCTATCGAAGACTGTATTATGTATTCATAATGTATATCTATGTGGTCGAGATAGGACCTTATAGGGCGCTAGGGGCCATGCTAGCTGAACTATGGTTTCTGCGCTAGGTATTAGGTATCCTCGATACTTCCTTCATCATTATTTCCTTAATGTTAAGGCTCCCGGATTGGAGCAGGTGTATCTTTTTTCTGAAAAATGGCTTTGGCACAGCCAATTAGCAAGACTTATTTGTGTTTATTGTTAAAATAGACTGAATTATAATTATTATTTATTGCAGATTCATAGTCAAAATGTTTTGGTGTAGTAGTGATATATTCACAAAACTTGTGAGAACTTAATTCCCTCCTGTATACTCTACAAAAAATTTTCTGTCGTTTCTAGTTCAAAAGTTTAAACTTTATTAGTTGTTTAAACGAAATAAAACACAATATACATGTATAAAATGGCTTTCAGGAATATGATTGTTATTGTTGGCAATTCTTCGAACTTGCGTTTTCTAAGAACTTCGTAAGCATTTGTTATTATTGAGATCAGCATACCGTTTGATTTTTGCTTGTTGCCGTATACGTATCTATTTACGCTCATATGATAATAATTGTCAATTGCAGATTTACTTTACAGCCTACATTCTAAAATAAAGTTAAGGAACGTTAACGTGTTTCGTTTTTTTCGATATCTCTTTAACCACATTCTATTTCTTGAGTTTACATTCTAAACTGTAGTCTACGACTTATGTACACGCAAATAAAATTAACATAAATAATTATGTATGCAAATCCCTAAACTGTCGATACGGGTAACTCAATGAAAAATAGATATTTATCAACAAGTTTACAGAAGTATATATGAAAACAATTTTAAATTTAGTATGACCACCAGGTATAAACGTTGAAGCAGAATAGAATACAATAGTTTTGAGGGTTACTAATCCCTAAATAAAGATGCCAGTGTCGGAGTGATGGAGATTAACAGGTACTAATGAATTTGCAAGAAATGTAAGATGTTTATTTTATTGCTTATATATAAAATAATTTGTGGCCGTAACAGGGTCCGATTTGTAAAAAAATGAATATTATTTTAATCAAATTCCATTTCAGATTCACTGCTTTCTTCAGAATCTAAGGAATCTTCAACTCCAATGTTAATTATTACCGGTTCCAGCATTGCATCAGTCATATTATCCAAATTCCACATTTTATTTTCTTCCTTGTGAGCATGACTAACAGCATTTTTCCAATTTTCTGGAGTTACTTTTGATAAGGAATGTTCTAATAATTGTTGTAAGTCTTCTAATTTAAATGTTTTGTTGTTGCGTCCGACTTCACTCTTTACTTGAGACTATATATTTTCTATCGGATTCAGATCACAGTGGGATGGGGGTAAACGTAAAATAATTACATCACGGTTTAATGCCATTTCATCAATTATATATTTTTTATAAGCTGCTTTATCCTTACAATAGGTAATAATTCCTTTTTTGTCGAATTCTCCGTGTACTCAATTGCGTGTTTATACAACCATTCGATTATCTCTTCTTTTTTCCATGCCATTGTTGGCAATTTTTCTGCTAGTCTTGAATGGTAACTAACATTATCCATGACTATGACAGAATTTTTTGGAATTAAATCCAACATTTGCTCAAAATATTCTTCAAAAGCGTCAGCAGTCATTTCCTCGTGGTAATCTTTGGTTGATTTTGAGGCAAAACTTAATAATCCACCATTGACAAAACCGTATTCGTTTCCAATATGGGTTATTATGAGTCTGCGTCCTTTTCCAACGGGAATATTGTTTATTCCAGTAGATACACCTTCGATGAATGCCTGACGGGAACTTTTCACATTTGTATCAACCCATAGATATGATACAGTATGACCTTCATTTAGCCAAGTCTCGTCCAAATAAAAAATTGTTTTCCCTTCTTCTCGGTACTTTTTAATAGTTCTTAGATAATCTCGTCTCCAACATGCAATGTAATCTTTTTCAATTAAAACGGATTTTCTTCTATTCTTTTGCCAACGAAATCCCATCTCTCTCAATAGTCCCCATAATTTCTTGTTGCTTATGATTGGTAACTCTTCTTTTTGTCTAATTAATGTTTGGATTTTGTCCAATGTTGAAAATTCTTTGTTAAAAAAAAATGAGTGGACGCTGCGTCTATCATGTTTTTATATATTTCTTCAATTTCCAAGGGTTTGCTCCCTCCACTCTTCTTGGGAGATGAAACATTTCCTCCTTTTGTTTCTCTTAGGAATCTATAAATTGTTGCTTCTCTAACCCCTATCATATTTGAACACATGTTAACGATTTCACGAACATTACTTAAAGGGCGTTGATGTACAAGTGCATCGTGTACATTTAATATTATATTTTTCTCTCTTAGACTGAAGGCACCTTTAACTACACTTAATCGGGATAAAACCTGTTGTCAACGTCATTTTTAAATGCAAATAACAAAATATTGACACCAAAAACATGAAGGTAGGTAGGTAAGACATGAACAATGTACATCTACAGTAAAAGGGCAGCACGGGTTCTGCGTATTTTCCCATGTTAAATCCCATAAGAAATCGCTAAGGTTCATTCTGGTCATTTTTGACGCTTTTTTTGGTGGAGGCGCGACGGCTCGTCGGATCATGACGTGTGAGGTATCGATGGAAAGGGGAGAGGGTAACGAATATGTTGAGATAAAAATCAAACGCAAAGACAGTGCCAAAACGGCATTACATCATATCTCCGTTGTTATTGGTTCGATTGTGACGTACGAGGGCTCGTTGGAACGGGGAGAGGGTAACGAATATGTTAATCTAAAAAGCAAATGCAAAAGACAATGCCAAAAGGACACTAAGCGTGCAACATCCAAACGGCTCAACGTACAACAACGTGTGAGGTATCGATGGAAAGGGGAGGTGGCAACGAAATATGTTTAGATAAAAACAAACGTAGAAGACAATGCCAAAAGGACACTAAGCTTGTAACGTCCAAACGGCTCAACATATAACAACGTGTGAGGTATTGATGGAAAGGCGAGGTGATAATGAATATGTTAAGATAAAAATCAAATGTTAAGACAGTGCCATAATGGCGCTAGATCGTATCTCCGTTGTTATTGGTTCAATTCTGACGTATGAGGGCTCGTTGGAACGGGGAGAGGGTAACGAATATGTTAATACATAAACAAACACAACAGACAATGCCAAAAAGGACACTAAGCTTGCAACGTCTAAACGGCTCAAAGTGTGAGGTATTGATGGAAAGGAGAGGTGATAATGATAATGTTAAGATAAAAATCAAATGTCAACACTGTGCCAAAACGGCATTATGTCATATTTCCTTTGTTATTGGTCAGATCGTAACGTACGAGGGCTCGTTGGAGCGGGGGAGAAGGTAACGAATATGTTAATACATAAACAAACGCAAAAGACAATGCCAAAAGGACACTAAGCTTGTAACGTCCAAACGGCTCAACATACAACAATGTGTGAGGTATTGATGAAAAGGAGAGGTGATAATAAATATGTTAAGATAAAAATCAAATGTTAAGACAGTACTAAAATGGCGCTAGATCATATCTCCGTTGTTATTGGTTCAATTGTGACGTATGAGGGCTCGTTGGAACGGGGAGAGGGTAACGAATATGTTAATACATAAACAAACGCAAAAGACAATGCCAAAAGGACACTAAGCTTGTAACGTCCAAACGGCTCAACGTACAACAACGTGTGAGGTATTGATCGAAAGGAGAGGTGATAATGAATATGTTAAGATAAAAATTAAAACGCAAAAGACAATGACAAAAGGATACTAAGATTGCAACGTCTAAACTACTCAACGTAGAACAACGTGCAAGGTATCGGTAAAAAGAGGAGGGGGTATTGAATACGTTAATACAAAAAAACAAACGCAGAAGACAATGTTAAAAGGACACTAAGCTTGTAACGTCTAAACGGCTTAACGTACAACAACGTGTAAGGCGTCGATTAAAAGGTGCGAAGGTATTGAATACGCTAACACAAAAAAGAAACGCAAAAGACAAAGCCAAAAGGACACTAGACGCTTGTAACGTCTCAACGGCTTAGCGTACAACAACGTGTGAGGTATCGACGGAAAGGGGAGAAGGCAACGAATACGCTAACACAAAAAAAAAACAAACGCAGAAGACACTGCCAAAAGGACACTAAACTTGTAACGACCAAATGGCTCAACGTACAACAACCTGCATGGTATCGGTGAAAAGGGGAGGGGTACCGACTACGCCAACACAAAAATAAAATGCAAAAAACAATGCCAAAAGGACACTAAGATTGCAACATCTAAACTACTCAACGAACAATAACGTGCAAGGTATCGGTAAAAAGGGGAGGAGGTACAGAATACGTTAACACAAAAAACAAACGCAAAAGACAATGCTAAAAGGACACTAAGCTTGTAACGTCTAAACGGTTTAACGTACAACAACGTGTAAGACATCGACTAAAAGGGGAGGGGGTACTGAATACACTAACACAAAAAAGAAACGCAAAAGACAAAGCCAAAAGGATACTAAGCTTGTAACGTCTCAACGGCTTAACGTACAACAACGAGCGAGGTATCGACGGAAAGGGAAGGTGGCAACGAATACGAAGACAATTCCAAAAGGACACTAAGCTTGTAACGTCCAAACGGCTCAACGCACAACAACGTGCAAGGTATCGGTAAAAGAGGGAGGGGAACCGAATACGCCAACACAAAAACAAACTCAAAAGATAGTGCCAAAGGACACTAAGCTTGTAACGTCCCAACGGCTTAACGTACAACAACGTGTGAGGTATCAACGGAAAGGGGAGGTGGCAACGAATACGCTAACACAAAAAAAAAAACAAACGCAGAAGACAATGCCAAAAGGACACTAAGCTTGTAACGTCCAAACGGCTCAACGTACGAGAACGTGCAAGGTATAGATGGAAAGGGAGGTGAGAACGAATATGTGAAGATAAAAATAAAGACATTGCCAAACCGGCACCAGGCAGACGGCTCAACGTATAACGATGTGTGAGATATCGATGGAACGGGGAGGTGAGTACGAATATATCAAGATAAATATCAAACGTAAAGACATTGCCAAAAAGACACTAAGCTTGTAACGTATAAACAACTCAACTTACAACAACGTACAAGGTATCGATAAAAAGGGAGGTGTTAATGAATATGTTAAAATAAATATCAAACGTAAAGACATTGACAAAAGAACACTAAGCTTGAAACGTCTAAAAAACTCCACATACGACAACGAGCAAGGTATAGATGGAAAGGGGAGGTTAAAACGAATATGTTAAGATAAAAATCAAACGTAAAGACATTTCCAAAAGGACACTACACTTGAAACGCCTAATTAATTCAAAGTATGACAATGTACAAGGTATCGACGGAAAGGGTAGGTGAGAATGAATATGTTAAAAAAAAAATAAAATGCAAAGACATTGCGAAAAAAAAAACACTAAGCTTGAAACGTCTAAACAGCTCAACGTACGACAACATGCAAGGTATCGATGGAAAAAGTAGTTGGTAATAAATATGTTAATATAAAGTAAAACGCAAAGACATTGAAAAAAAAGGACAATAAGCTTGAAACGTCTGAACAACCCAACGTAGGACAACGTTTAAGGTATCGCAGAAAAGGAGATGTGAGAACGAATATGTTAAGATAAAATCAATCGTAAAGACATTTCCAAAAGGACACTAAGCTCGAAACGTCTAATCAACTCAACGTATGATAACGTGCAAGATATCAATGGAAAGGGAAGATGATAACGAATATGTTAATATAAAAATCAACCCTAAAGACATTCCCATACGAACATTAAGCCCGAAACGTCTAACAACTCAACGTAGGACAACGTGCAAGGTATCACTGGAAAGGGAAGGCGAGAACGATAATGTTCTGATAAAACTCAAACGTACAAACGTAAAGACATTCCCAAAAGGCCATTAAGCTTGAAACGTCTAAATAACTTAACGTACAACAACGTGCAAAGTATCGATGGAAATGGAAGGTGTTAATAAATATGTTAAGATAAAAATCAAACGTAAAGACATTCCCAAAAGGACAGTAAACTTAAAAAGTCTAAACAACTCAACGTACGACAACGTCAATGGTATCGATGGAAAGAAAAGGTGTTAATAAATATGTTAAGATAAAAGCAAACGTAAAGACAACGCCAAAAGGACAGTAAGCTTGAAAAATCTAAACAACTCAACGTAAGACAACGTGCAAGGTATCGATGGAAAGAGGAGGTGGGAAAGAATATTTTAAGATAAAAAATCAAACGTAAAAACTTGACCAAAAAACACTAAGCCTGCAACGACTAAACAACTCAACGTACCACAACGCGCAAGGTATCGATGGAAAGGGTAGGTAGAAATGAATATGGTTAGATAAAAATAAAACGCAAAAACATTGATAGAAGGTATCGTATAACAATGTGTAAGGTATCGATGGAAAGGGAAGGTGAGAAAAAATATGTTAAGATAAAAGCAAACGCAAAGACAATGCCAAAAAAGCCCTAAGCTTGAAACATCTAAACAACTCAACGTACGAGAACATGCAAGATATAGATGGAAAGGGGAGGTGAAAACGAATATGTTAAGATAAAAATCAAACGTAAAGACATTGCCAAAAGGACTCCTTAAAACGTCTAAACAACTCAGCGTATGTCAACCTGCAAGTATTCAATGGAAAGAGGAGGTGGTAATGAATACGTTAGCCAAAAAAAAAAACAAGGATGAGCACATTTCCAAAAGTACACTAAGCTTGTAACGTCTAATCAACTCAATGCACAACAACGTGCAAGGTATTGATGGAAAGGGAGGTGGTATCGAACATGCTACATCAAAAATAAAACACAACAACATTGTCAAAACAGCACTACAGCAAAAATCTCTGTTGGTATTAGTCAGATTACTATATGTAACACGTTAACTGACAGAGGAGGGATGTCTTATACGTAAACACAAGAAAGCAAAAACCAAAGACATTGTCAAAATGATACTATATCGGATCGTCGTTGCTACTAATCGAATATAGGAAATAATGATCAAAGTAGTCTACATATAAACATTAAAAAACATCAAAAGGCATGAGAGGCAACACGCTATGAAAATACTTTTAAAAACATTAGAATCATGAAAGGCAACACGGAAAAAGTAAAAAAAACACACACAGCCGGAAAGGAAATAATGATCACAAGCATTATACATCAAAGAAAATACGCTTCAAAATACTATACAACATGCTTAATTAAACAAACGAGAATGGAACTGTAAATTATACAAACGAGACCTGAAACTGTAAATTAACAATAAAGAATATTAAAACATAGCGAGTACATACCCAGACAGGTGTAATCTTTGGAAAAAACGAAAGACAACTGAACAAAAAATTTGTGAAATATGCTCAAATACAACAAAACTATGTAAACTATAGTCACAAATAAAGATTTGTAAAGAAAAAAAAAACAAATACTTATATAGAGGTAAAATGCTAAAAATATAATAAAACTATGTTAAATACGGCCAAAATAAATACCTGCAAAAACAAAAATAAACAAAATATAACGTGAAAATGCTAAAATATAATAAACTATGTAAACTACAATCAAAACACACCCTACAAAGAAAAAAGAAGCAAAAAGAACGAAAAACATACCTTAAAACAGAAGAGGTACTAATGTGTACAACAAGTAAAAAAAGTAATAGCACGTACTGATTCATAGCAAATAACGTTCAAATAAAATCGACATGTAATGAAGTAATAAAACACTTATCTACGGATAGGAACTAATGATCAAAGCAGTAGACATGCAATAAAAAAATGCATTAAAAACATCAAACTTATAAGAGGCAACATGTAAAAAGTAATAAGCAAAAACCGACTAATAGGAAATAATGATTAAAGCAGGTGACATGCAATGAAAATACATTAAAAAAAAACATCAAAATTATAAGAGGAAACATGCAAATCAGTAATAAACACCTACCCGTCGGAAACGTAATAAAATACAGTTAATAGAATAAAACATAATAAAATATGCTAAAAACGAGACATGAGACAGAAAATTAGCGACAATTAGCAAAGAACATCAAAAAACGTTTACAAATAGCTGAGTACATATCTGATAGACGTAATCTTTGAAAAACGAGACAAAAAGACGGAACTTCTGCGAAATATGTTAAAATACAATAAAACTATGTAAACTACAGTTAGAAAATTAATACATGCAAAGAAATAAGCAAAAAAAAATACAACGAACAAACATATCTGAAAACAGAAGAGGTGCCAATGTATAAAACATGAAGAGTTACAACCTCAAGGCAAATACACTGTCTCACAAAAAAGAAGCAAAGGGCAAAGCCGCCTCAACACAATAACAATACAATAAAACATTAAAAATCATTATTCCTAGTAGCCGTAAAAAGAAATAATACATAAAGTTGACGAAATACCGTGAAAAATACATTAAAAACATCAAAAAACATACACACAAAATGTAAAAAAAAATGGAAAAAGCAATCTGGCATTTAACATGTAATCGTAGTAATAAAAAACGTCAAAAATAAAAGAAGTGTTATGCATAAACAAAAATTACTAGTCACCATCTGACGGTAAAATAAATTACCAAAATACCGCTAAAGGTACAGGTAATAACAGTGCCAAAATAGTAGAGTAGAGCTAGACGTAATCTTTTAAATAAATGATACAAACCGAACAAAAAATCTGTGAAATATGCACAAATACAATAAACTTATGTAAACTGCTGTCACAAATAAAGAACTGCAAAGAAATACATAAATACTATATATAAATTATTGTCAAAAATTAATACCAGCAAAGAAAAGAAGCAAAATATAACGTGAAAAATGCTAAAATATAATAAATCTATGTAAATTACAGGCATAAATAAATACCTCCAAAAGAAATACACAAATATACAGGGTAATATGCTAAAAAATAATAAATACTACATGTAAATTATTCTTAAAAATTACTACCTGCAAAAAAAGAAGCAAAATATAACGTGAAAAACTGCTAAAATATAATAAAACTATGTAAATTACAGTCACAAATAAATAACTGCAAAAGAAATAAGCAAATATAATTATAACGAAAAACACTCACACTACTACTGCAGAAGCCTGGTACTGTCTACGTACAAAACACGGCGACCTAAGTGTTCTCAGAAATTAATACAGAAACAGTAGACACACTAACAGTGGATATATGTTGCAAATGCTACAGTCTCTGTCACTTTAATGTCACACGCCTTTTGTACTGTTAAATATCACAGAATACTAGCGGTGTGTAACAATATAGTTTTCTGAACGATACAACATCTAATTTTGATGACTGAACACATACATACTGATTTGAAAAGTGTAAAACCAAGTGCTACCAACCTATGCATCGATAAAAAAGTCCTTCAAAAAACACTTAAACATATTTACTACTATGGCAAATTTTCTAGGCTGGGAATATGACCAAATAATGGACACACAATATTCTCTCAGGAAATGCTGTTTTCGATCTAACACGAGACTGTAAGAAAACGATTACTAGTAATGTACTACACAAAAACAATTATCTTTATCACTGTAGTTTTAAAATGAAATTAGGAAATAACACAAACCTAAATATGCATATAATTATTCAGCAATGATGTCCGCTAGATTGGACTCCTAAAATAGTACCAAATAGCGAATAAGGCCTGTCGTTCGATAGATTCAATAATATGTTATTGTTATTGACCAAAAAAATCAACAAAATCGACAGCTTTGACAAAAACACAAAAGATATGTGTAATAGAACCACTGAAATACGAAAAGACCGATATTATCGATCAACAAAACCAATAGTGATTGATAGGGTCTGTGACATGCAACCGCAAGGACATTGCCTGAAGGTCACTAAGCTTGCAACGTCCAAACGGCTCAACGTTCAACAACGTGCAAAGTATTGATGGAAAGGGGAGGTGGTAACGAATATGTTAAGATAAAAATAAAACGCAAATACATTGCCCAAACGGTACCCAAACGGGTCAACGAATAACAAAATGCAAGGTATCGAAGGAAATGGAGGTGGTAACGAATATGTTAAGATAAAAATAAAACGCAAAGACATTGAAAAAACGCTACTTAGCTTGTAACGTCCAAACGGCTCAACGTACAACAATCAGCTACTAAATCACATCGGCAAATAGAATACCGAATTTTTTTAGTTTCGAATACCGAATAAAGAAATTTTACGTTAGGAGCACATACTAGAAGAGAAAAGTCACTCACATTTAAGATTAACTGATACCATTCTTTTGGTGACTCTTCATAATCCTTTGCCATATCCTCTGGCGAAAGAGCATTAATGTCGTTGACACTCAAAAGACAGGATAGTCTTTTGTCTCTGTCTCATTAGACTCATTAGACTAAAAGAGTCCTTACGAAGTCGTTAAATATATCTTCCAGTACAGCATCCCCTACGTAATTGATTATTTCGCGTGTGAACCATTAACGCGGTCAAAGGTCAAAGTGTGTCTTAAGATGGTAAATATATTAGGTTAGAAGGTCTCTGAGTACCGCTGTCTACGTGTCACAGATAGCTCTGTGCGCCTCTGCATGTCTCAGCGTACTTTTTGTCTACGTGTCATAGATGGCTCTGTGTGCCTCTGAATGTCTCTGCGTCAAATGTCGCGTGGTTCACGTCATTTCACGTCAAATATCTAATGTCACATATTATGTCACGTCATACGTCAAATATAACATAATATGTCACATTTTATGTCAAACGTCACGTTATATATCTAATGTCACGTATTATGTCGCGTTGTATGTCAAACGCAACGTCATACGTCAGATGTCACATTGTATGTATATAAAAGTAGTTAATTTATTCGTTGGCACAACCTAACCTAATAAATTAACCATAACTACGCGTCTGTTAAGTAATACCTAACCCAATAAATTAACTACTTTTATATACATACAATGTGACATCTGACGTATGACGTTGCGTTTGACATACAACGCGACATAATACGTGACATTAGATATATAACGTGACGTTTGACATAAAATGTGACATATTATGTTATATTTGACGTATGACGTGACATAATATGTGACATTAGATATTTGACGTGAAATGACGTGAACCACGCGACATTTGACGCAGAGACATTCAGAGGCAAACAGAGCCATCTATGACACATAGACAAAAAGTACGCTGAGACATGCAGAGGCGCACAGAGCCATCTGTGACACGTAGACAGCGGTACGCAGAGACCTTCTAACCTAATATATTTACCATCTTAAGACACACTTTGACCTTTGACCGCGTTAATGGTTCACACGCGAAATAATCAATTACGTAGGGGATGCTGTACTGGAAGATATATTTAACGACTTCGTAAGGACTCTTTTAGTCTAATGAGTCTAATGAGACAGAGACAAAATACTATCCTGTCTTTTGAGTGTCAACGACATTAATGCTCTTTCGCCAGAGGATATGGCAAAGGATTATGAAGAGTCACCAAAAGAATGGTATCAGTTAATCTTAAATGTGAGTGACTTTTCTCTTCTAGTATGTGCTCCTAACGTAAAATTTCTTTATTCGGTATTCGAAACTAAAAAAATTCGGTATTCTATTTGCCGATGTGATTTAGTAGCTGATTGTTGTACGTTGAGCCGTTTGGACGTTACAAGCTAAGTAGCGTTTTTTCAATGTCTTTGCGTTTTATTTTTATCTTAACATATTCGTTACCACCTCCATTTCCTTCGATACCTTGCATTTTGTTATTCGTTGACCCGTTTGGGTACCGTTTGGGCAATGTATTTGCGTTTTATTTTTATCTTAACATATTCGTTACCACCTCCCCTTTCCATCAATACTTTGCACGTTGTTGAACGTTGAGCCGTTTGGACGTTGCAAGCTTAGTGACCTTCAGGCAATGTCC
The DNA here is from genome assembly GCA_918026665.1 of Diabrotica balteata. NCBI lineage: Eukaryota > Metazoa > Arthropoda > Insecta > Coleoptera > Chrysomelidae > Diabrotica > Diabrotica balteata. Next base: position 22,815,545 of record OU898283.1, read on the forward strand.
TTGCGGTTGCATGTCACAGACCCTATCAATCACTATTGGTTTTGTTGATCGATAATATCGGTCTTTTCGTATTTCAGTGGTTCTATTACACATATCTTTTGTGTTTTTGTCAAAGCTGTCGATTTTGTTGATTTTTTTGGTCAATAACAATAACATATTATTGAATCTATCGAACGACAGGCCTTATTCGCTATTTGGTACTATTTTAGGAGTCCAATCTAGCGGACATCATTGCTGAATAATTATATGCATATTTAGGTTTGTGTTATTTCCTAATTTCATTTTAAAACTACAGTGATAAAGATAATTGTTTTTGTGTAGTACATTACTAGTAATCGTTTTCTTACAGTCTCGTGTTAGATCGAAAACAGCATTTCCTGAGAGAATATTGTGTGTCCATTATTTGGTCATATTCCCAGCCTAGAAAATTTGCCATAGTAGTAAATATGTTTAAGTGTTTTTTGAAGGACTTTTTTATCGATGCATAGGTTGGTAGCACTTGGTTTTACACTTTTCAAATCAGTATGTAAGTGTTCAGTCATCAAAATTAGATGTTGTATCGTTCAGAAAACTATATTGTTACACACCGCTAGTATTCTGTGATATTTAACAGTACAAAAGGCGTGTGACATTAAAGTGACAGAGACTGTAGCATTTGCAACATATATCCACTGTTAGTGTGTCTACTGTTTCTGTATTAATTTCTGAGAACACTTAGGTCGCCGTGTTTTGTACGTAGACAGTACCAGGCTTCTGCAGTAGTAGTGTGAGTGTTTTTCGTTATAATTATATTTGCTTATTTCTTTTGCAGTTATTTATTTGTGACTGTAATTTACATAGTTTTATTATATTTTAGCAGTTTTTCACGTTATATTTTGCTTCTTTTTTTGCAGGTATTAATTTTTAACAATAATTTACATGTAGTATTTATTATTATTTTTTAGCATATTACCCTGTATATTTGTGTATTTCTTTTGGAGGTATTTATTTATGCCTGTAATTTACATAGATTTATTATATTTTAGCATTTTTCACGTTATATTTTGCTTCTTTTCTTTGCTGGTATTAATTTTTGACAATAATTTATATATAGTATTTATGTATTTCTTTGCAGTTCTTTATTTGTGACAGCAGTTTACATAAGTTTATTGTATTTGTGCATATTTCACAGATTTTTCGTTCGGTTTGTATCATTTATTCAAAAGATTACGTCTAGCTCTACTCTACTATTTTGGCACTGTTATTACCTGTACCTTTAGCGGTATTTTGGTAATTTATTTTACCGTCAGATGGTGACTAGTAATTTTTGTTTATGCATAACACTTCTTTTATTTTTGACGTTTTTTATTACTACGATTACATGTTAAATGCCAGATTGCTTTTTACATTTTTTTTTTACATTTTGTGTGCATGTTTTTTGATGTTTTTAATGTATTTTTCACGGTATTTCGTCAACTTTATGTATTATTTCTTTTTACGGCTACTAGGAATAATGATTTTTAATGTTTTATTGTATTGTTATTGTGTTGAGGCGGCTTTGCCCTTTGCTTCTTTTTTGTGAGACAGTGTATTTGCCTTGAGATTGTAACTCTTCATGTTTTATACGTTGGCACCTCTTCTGTTTTCAGATATGTTTGTTCGTTGTATATATTTTTTGCTTATTTCTTTGCATGTATTAATTTTCTAACTGTAGTTTACATAGTTTTATTATATTTTAACATATTTCGCAGAAGTTCCGTCTTTTTGTCTCGTTTTTCAAAGATTACGTCTATCAGATATGTACTCAGCTATTTGTAAACGTTTTTTGATGTTCTTTGCTAATTGTCGCTAATTTTCTTTCTCATGTCTCGTTTTTAGCATATTTTATTATGTTTATTCTATTAACTGTATTTTATTACGTTTCCGACCGGTAGGTGTTTATTACTGATTTGCATGTTTCCTCTTATAATTTTGATGTTTTTTTTTTAATGTATTTTCATTGCATGTCACCTGCTTTAATCAGTATTTCCTATTAGTCGGTTTTTGCTTATAACTTTTTACATGTTGCCTCTTATAAGTTTGATGTTTTTAATGCATTTTTTTATTGCATGTCTACTGCTTTGATCATTAGTTCCTATCCGTAGATAAGTGTTTTATTACTTCATTACATGTCGATTTTATTTGAACGTTATTTGCTATGAATCAGTACGTGCTATTACTTTTTTTACTTGTTGTACACATTAGTACCTCTTCTGTTTTAAGGTATGTTTTTCGTTCTTTTTGCTTCTTTTTTCTTTGTAGGGTGTGTTTTGATTGTAGTTTACATAGTTTATTATATTTTAGCATTTTCACGTTATATTTTGTTTATTTTTGTTTTTGCAGGTATTTATTTTGGCCGTATTTAACATAGTTTTATTATATTTTTAGCATTTTACCTCTATATAAGTATTTGTTTTTTTTTTCTTTACAAATCTTTATTTGTGACTATAGTTTACATAGTTTTGTTGTATTTGAGCATATTTCACAAATTTTTTGTTCAGTTGTCTTTCGTTTTTTCCAAAGATTACACCTGTCTGGGTATGTACTCGCTATGTTTTAATATTCTTTATTGTTAATTTACAGTTTCAGGTCTCGTTTGTATAATTTACAGTTCCATTCTCGTTTGTATAATTAAGTATGTTGTATAGTATTTTGAAGCGTATTTTCTTTGATGTATAATGCTTGTGATCATTATTTCCTTTCCGGCTGTGTGTGTTTTTTTTTACTTTTTCCGTGTTGCCTTTCATGATTCTAATGTTTTTAAAAGTATTTTCATAGCGTGTTGCCTCTCATGCCTTTTGATGTTTTTTAATGTTTATATGTAGACTACTTTGATCATTATTTCCTATATTCGATTAGTAGCAACGACGATCCGATATAGTATCATTTTGACAATGTCTTTGTTTTTGCTTTCTTGTGTTTACGTATAAGACATCCCTCCTCTGTCAGTTAACGTGTTACAATAGTAATCTGACTAATACCAACAGAGATTTTTGCTGTAGTGCTGTTTTGACAATGTTGTTGTGTTTTATTTTTGATGTAGCATGTTCGATACCACCTCCCTTTCCATCAATACCTTGCACGTTGTTGTGCATTGAGTTGATTAGACGTTACAAGCTTAGTGTACTTTTGGAAATGTGCTCATCCTTGTTTTTTTTTTTGGCTAACGTATTCATTACCACCTCCTCTTTCCATTGAATACTTGCAGGTTGACATACGCTGAGTTGTTTAGACGTTTTAAGGAGTCCTTTTGGCAATGTCTTTACGTTTGATTTTTATCTTAACATATTCGTTTTCACCTCCCCTTTCCATCTATATCTTGCATGTTCTCGTACGTTGAGTTGTTTAGACGTTTCAAGCTTAGGGCTTTTTTGGCATTGTCTTTGCGTTTGCTTTTATCTTAACATATTTTTTCTCACCTTCCCTTTCCATCGATACCTTACACATTGTTATACGTTAGTATTGACGTTCTATCTTATCCTTTATCAATGTTTTTGCGTTTTATTTTTATCTAACCATATTCATTTCCACCTACCCTTTCCATCGATACCTTGCGCGTTGTCGTACGTTGAGTTGTTTAGTCGTTGCAGGCTTAGTGTTCTTTTGGTCAAGTTTTTACGTTTGATTTTTTATCTTAACATATTCTTTCCCACCTCCTCTTTCCATCGATACCTTGCACGTTGTCTTACGTTGAGTTGTTTAGATTTTTCAAGCTTACTGTCCTTTTGGCGTTGTCTTTACGTTTGCTTTTATCTTAACATATTTATTAACACCTCTTCTTTCCATCGATACCATTGACGTTGTCGTACGTTGAGTTGTTTAGACTTTTTAAGTTTACTGTCCTTTTGGGAATGTCTTTACGTTTGATTTTTATCTTAACATATTTATTAACACCTTCCAATTCCATCGATACTTTGCACGTTGTTGTACGTTCAGTTATTTAGACGTTTCAAGCTTAATGTCCTTTTGGGAATGTCTTTACGTTTGTACGTTTGAGTTTTATCAGAACATTATCGTTCTCGCCTTCCCTTTCCAGTGATACCTTGCACGTTGTCCTACGTTGAGTTGTTAGACGTTTCGGGCTTAATGTTCGTATGGGAATGTCTTTAGGGTTGATTTTTATATTAACATATTCGTTATCATCTTCCCTTTCCATTGATATCTTGCACGTTATCATACGTTGAGTTGATTAGACGTTTCGAGCTTAGTGTCCTTTTGGAAATGTCTTTACGATTGATTTTATCTTAACATATTCGTTCTCACATCTCCTTTTCTGCGATACCTTAAACGTTGTCCTACGTTGGGTTGTTTAGACGTTTCAAGCTTATTGTCCTTTTTTTTCAATGTCTTTGCGTTTTACTTTTATATTAACATATTTATTACCAACTACTTTTTCCATCGATACCTTGCATGTTGTCGTACGTTGAGCTGTTTAGACGTTTCAAGCTTGTCTTTGCATTTTATTTTTTTTTTAACATATTCATTCTCACCTACCCTTTCCGTCGATACCTTGTACATTGTCATACTTTGAATTAATTAGGCGTTTCAAGTGTAGTGTCCTTTTGGAAATGTCTTTACGTTTGATTTTTATCTTAACATATTCGTTTTAACCTCCCCTTTCCATCTATACCTTGCTCGTTGTCGTATGTTGAGTTTTTTAGACGTTTCAAGCTTAGTGTTCTTTTGTCAATGTCTTTACGTTTGATATTTATTTTAACATATTCATTAACACCTCCCTTTTTATCGATACCTTGTACGTTGTTGTAAGTTGAGTTGTTTATACGTTACAAGCTTAGTGTCTTTTTGGCAATGTCTTTACGTTTGATATTTATCTTGATATATTCGTACTCACCTCCCCGTTCCATCGATATCTCACACATCGTTATACGTTGAGCCGTTCTGCCTGGTGCCGGTTTGGCAATGTCTTTATTTTTTATCTTCACATATTCGTTCTCACCTCCCTTTCCATCTATACCTTGCACGTTCTCGTACGTTGAGCCGTTTGGACGTTACAAGCTTAGTGTCCTTTTGGCATTGTCTTCTGCGTTTGTTTTTTTTTTTGTGTTAGCGTATTCGTTGCCACCTCCCCTTTCCGTTGATACCTCACACGTTGTTGTACGTTAAGCCGTTGGGACGTTACAAGCTTAGTGTCCTTTGGCACTATCTTTTGAGTTTGTTTTTGTGTTGGCGTATTCGGTTCCCCTCCCTCTTTTACCGATACCTTGCACGTTGTTGTGCGTTGAGCCGTTTGGACGTTACAAGCTTAGTGTCCTTTTGGAATTGTCTTCGTATTCGTTGCCACCTTCCCTTTCCGTCGATACCTCGCTCGTTGTTGTACGTTAAGCCGTTGAGACGTTACAAGCTTAGTATCCTTTTGGCTTTGTCTTTTGCGTTTATTTTTTGTGTTAGCGTATTCAGTACCCCCTCCCCTTTTAGTCGATGTCTTACACGTTGTTGTACGTTAAACCGTTTAGACGTTACAAGCTTAGTGTCCTTTTAGCATTGTCTTTTGCGTTTGTTTTTTGTGTTAACGTATTCTGTACCTCCTCCCCTTTTTACCGATACCTTGCACGTTATTGTTCGTTGAGTAGTTTAGATGTTGCAATCTTAGTGTCCTTTTGGCATTGTTTTTTGCATTTTATTTTTGTGTTGGCGTAGTCGGTACCCCTCCCCTTTTCACCGATACCATGCAGGTTGTTGTACGTTGAGCCATTTGGTCGTTACAAGTTTAGTGTCCTTTTGGCAGTGTCTTCTGCGTTTGTTTTTTTTTTTGTGTTAGCGTATTCGTTGCCTTCTCCCCTTTCCGTCGATACCTCACACGTTGTTGTACGCTAAGCCGTTGAGACGTTACAAGCGTCTAGTGTCCTTTTGGCTTTGTCTTTTGCGTTTCTTTTTTGTGTTAGCGTATTCAATACCTTCGCACCTTTTAATCGACGCCTTACACGTTGTTGTACGTTAAGCCGTTTAGACGTTACAAGCTTAGTGTCCTTTTAACATTGTCTTCTGCGTTTGTTTTTTTGTATTAACGTATTCAATACCCCCTCCTCTTTTTACCGATACCTTGCACGTTGTTCTACGTTGAGTAGTTTAGACGTTGCAATCTTAGTATCCTTTTGTCATTGTCTTTTGCGTTTTAATTTTTATCTTAACATATTCATTATCACCTCTCCTTTCGATCAATACCTCACACGTTGTTGTACGTTGAGCCGTTTGGACGTTACAAGCTTAGTGTCCTTTTGGCATTGTCTTTTGCGTTTGTTTATGTATTAACATATTCGTTACCCTCTCCCCGTTCCAACGAGCCCTCATACGTCACAATTGAACCAATAACAACGGAGATATGATCTAGCGCCATTTTAGTACTGTCTTAACATTTGATTTTTATCTTAACATATTTATTATCACCTCTCCTTTTCATCAATACCTCACACATTGTTGTATGTTGAGCCGTTTGGACGTTACAAGCTTAGTGTCCTTTTGGCATTGTCTTTTGCGTTTGTTTATGTATTAACATATTCGTTACCTTCTCCCCCGCTCCAACGAGCCCTCGTACGTTACGATCTGACCAATAACAAAGGAAATATGACATAATGCCGTTTTGGCACAGTGTTGACATTTGATTTTTATCTTAACATTATCATTATCACCTCTCCTTTCCATCAATACCTCACACTTTGAGCCGTTTAGACGTTGCAAGCTTAGTGTCCTTTTTGGCATTGTCTGTTGTGTTTGTTTATGTATTAACATATTCGTTACCCTCTCCCCGTTCCAACGAGCCCTCATACGTCAGAATTGAACCAATAACAACGGAGATACGATCTAGCGCCATTATGGCACTGTCTTAACATTTGATTTTTATCTTAACATATTCATTATCACCTCGCCTTTCCATCAATACCTCACACGTTGTTATATGTTGAGCCGTTTGGACGTTACAAGCTTAGTGTCCTTTTGGCATTGTCTTCTACGTTTGTTTTTATCTAAACATATTTCGTTGCCACCTCCCCTTTCCATCGATACCTCACACGTTGTTGTACGTTGAGCCGTTTGGATGTTGCACGCTTAGTGTCCTTTTGGCATTGTCTTTTGCATTTGCTTTTTAGATTAACATATTCGTTACCCTCTCCCCGTTCCAACGAGCCCTCGTACGTCACAATCGAACCAATAACAACGGAGATATGATGTAATGCCGTTTTGGCACTGTCTTTGCGTTTGATTTTTATCTCAACATATTCGTTACCCTCTCCCCTTTCCATCGATACCTCACACGTCATGATCCGACGAGCCGTCGCGCCTCCACCAAAAAATGCGTCAAAAATGACCAGAATGAACCTTAGCGATTTCTTATGGGATTTAACATGGGAAAATACGCAGAACCCGTGCTGCCCTTTTACTATCTACAAACTAAATAATGGAAGATGCAAACAATTTCTAATTTATATTATAGGCATAAGCTGTAATGTGGCATAAAAACTACTTAAACTATCATTAGTGAAGCCTTATGAGTAATTCCAGGTAATCGTTCAAAGAAGGTATTCTTTTTGTGTCATACGATAACATGTATAGAAAACAATAATCACCTTTAAATTACTGTTTACATTAATTTATTTCGTGAAACATTGAATTATCTCGTTAATCACCCGTGTATAATTAACAATAATCGTGCGGCATATATACCGCCGTTTTTTATGCACAAAAAAGGTATAGTGAGATTAGTGGACACTTATTTTACAGAAGATTTTTTAAAAGATAATTTAATTGTTGACGGCATCTTAAAATATTAATTTTTTTATTTAGTTCAACACAAGTATAGGGTGACGCCTATGGTTTTTTGACCTGTTGAGGATTTGCATACATAATGTGCTATCAATATAATGGAAAAGGACTATACAAAAATGAAAAGCTATTGGAGTGATCATGTCGATAAATGGTAGTAAAAATGTAGAGTGAAAAAACAATTCCCAGTTATTCTTTTATAATTTATTCTCTGTCTATAATTGGATATTCACTGTGCTTTTGTTTGTAAGAAACAATCGGCTCCAAGTCGTCTGTAGGTTCAATGTTGATTTTAAAAAATTCAATACTTTTTGACATTGCATTTGCATTGATAATGGAGGAAACAATATCTTCATCTTTGTTTACATGGACTAATGCATGAGGAATTCGGACTTTTCTATTTCTTGAGATGAAAATATTGCGTCTGTATTTGATAGATTGTAGTTTAATCTAAATATTTGTTCGGTGCGGCCAACAATCGTTATTAGATTTATATTTGCTTTTATTCTTTTTCTCTCTGGTCTAAATATGTGTTGATAATGATCTCTAGTATTTTCGGAAAATGAGCTATTTTTTGTCAGTGAATTATTTTCTGTGTACTTATATGTTTCTTGTCCAACTTTATGTAGGGTGAGGGTTTTGAAGTTTATATGGAGTATTCTAGTCTATCTGAAGGTCTATTACACATTCATAATGATCTAAAATATTTAGACCTATTATACCATCGAAATAAATGTCTAAATTGTAAATAAAAACTTTATGAGGGTTACCTTCAGTAAAAGGAATAAGGACAAATTATATAATTGACAGTTTATCGTCGGTTATGCCTTGTATGGTAACTTTCTCAGGGAATCTATTTCGATAATTTCGTGCAATGTTCTCTTGCACAAAACTGTGATTCCTGCACAGGTATCAATTATTAAAAGTTTAAAGGTATTTGTAGCGTCATTGGTATAGTATAATTTTTTTTTAGGTCATTATGTGAAAGGGGCTTACAGGAATGTCTGTTCGGGAAAATTTAGATTTGGATCGAAATTGTCCAATTTCAGGGTTTGAATTTCTTCCTGTATATTCACGATATCCGTTGAAAGAGTCGCATGAATTGGAAGATGGTTCTGGTAGGAAAAAGAAAGAAAATCCTGATACTCCTTTGTATCGGGTATATAATTGATATAATCGTAATAATGTTTGGTTATAAGATTATTTTCTGTATAGTAATCTCCATTAGATTCTATAAATTCATTAGGGTATTCGTTAAAAGCATGAGCAATTTGTTGGTAATTTTGTAAGTTTGGGTTTTTTGGATGACAGATGGGAGATTTTGCATTTTGACTTTTAAGACATAAAAGTCAGTATCTGTGGATTTAAATTGTACTGATTGGAAGAGTATTGGTTTTGATTATTTTGGTAGTTTTGCGGTCGATTACATTGATTTTGGTAAGAAGGTGGACGTGAGGAACGGCATTTGTTACTTCAGTGGCCAATACGACCACACTTTGTGCATTTAGAAAAATAATATGAGGGTTTTCTTATCGGTTGAGGATTTTTTTGAATTTTGAGTTTTGAAATATGACAGCTAAAGCTCTAATAATTTGTCCTAAACGGGCCTCTAATCCCGTTAAAAGAGTATTTAATGTCATAGAATCGATCAAATTTAATTGGTCGATCTTTTGATCTGAGGTTAGGTTTGATTTTTGGATTGAGGCGTTCAGTTTTGCGTTAAGGACTTGTAGTCTATTAAAGAACGTTAAAGGGGATTCATTTGATAACTGTCGAAGTCTTTATAGGTCATGTATTAAAGAAGTAAGGTATCTGCTGTCTCCAAAATGAAGGTGTAATAATTTTTTTCAATTCAAAGTAGGCACTTGGTTTTCTCGAATTTATAAGTTTACCTCTAAGTTTTACCTTTAAGTTTATTTTTTATATGAATCGTTAATAGGATGCGTTGGTCTACCGTAGACATTTTAAATGTACAATCACGTGCATCTAGGGAACATACATTCACATACATTTCCGCTTGAGTTTGGGAACGTGTTTCATGAATTTTGATATGTTAATGAAAATGATATGAAAACAAATTATAACAAAGTAAATAAAGTATAAAAATGGTAGAAAAATAAATAACTAAAAAAAACGAAGAGTAAAATGTAGCAATAAAATAAAATAAAATGCAATAAAATAAAATATTTCCTTATTAGATCAATGGCACAATTTAGATAGTTGGCTTGATATGAAGTAAATTTTATATGAAAATAATGTTGCAAATATTAAAATATCAAAACGAGATTATTCAATTACTTATACATATTAATAGATGTATCGAGATCGTCTTATTTTTAAATAAGGTCTGCTACCAGGGGTCACTGGATGTTCCTTCCGTAGGACTACCTCCAACTAAATCTGAACTACCAACATCTGACATTTCTATCATATTTTGTTTTTGAAATTTCTTCTTCGTCTTCTACTTCTTATTTTTAAATAGACGTTACTCTGTCCTTTTTTAAATGTAACCGCAGTTGTGGTTCCATCGTTTTCGCGGTCTTCCAAGGAAGAAGGAAATAATTTATTTACCGTCAGAAAATCTGTCTTGCTCTTTATCGTTATCGGAAAAATGAATGTCACAAGAATCAATAATTTCTTGAGAGAAAAGTGTTACTGAATCATCAGATGATAATTCGTCGAAAACTTTACTTTTGGAAGCACAAACTTTAGCACTTTAAGATTTAATCTTTTGATTCTTTAGTAATGCTTTCCTCTTCTTCTATTTTTCTGCTTCCTTCTTTTCTTATTGTTCTTCTAAAAGGCATTCCTTATTAGGTGTTGATGTTAGTAGTGTAGACTTTAATCTGTTTTAGGTTCGTTTCTAATCCTAATTTTTGGGAAGGGAGTAATGTCTGAAAGTGAAATAATTCACTGTTTTGATTATAATGACGCCTTAAATCAGCTTTAAACTTGGAACAACACATGACAGACTGTTGCCAAACATTTGTAACTAAAATCGGTTCAAACTGCAAACTGTTCAAAGGTGCGTTCTTTTGCCCCGTGTGTATTTTTACCCCCAACTACCCTACCTATATTTTCATTTACGTATTTTATTTGCTCGTGCCGGTCTCAGCTTGCATAAAGGAGAGACTCTATACTAACTAGGGGTCCTTCAATACCCTAGTCAAGGATAGTCCTCAACCCTGTCACCCCTCGTTCCAATATGCTTAGCCAAATAAGTACTTGCGGATCAACTTAAGATAAAGGTGAGGAGCTGTGTTATTAGTGGCCCGTGGCACAGAAATACAATTCCTGATAGGTGCGGTACAACAAAGTTGCAGGCGGTAATTCAGTTCATTTAAGCAGCTATTATGTCAGATTTTAAAACTAATACAGATTTAACTTAGGTAAGTAGGATGCGTCGAAATTCGTACACTAATTCATCAGTCTGACCCAATGATTTTAGGGGCTCAAAAAACTGACTATATGGAAACCCAAGAACCTCGTAACTCAATTCGTTAGTACATATAATGCCAGAAGTCTACTGTGCGAGGAGAGATTCGCAAAAATGCAAACTAAATGAAATGTGATAGGTATCAGCGAAGTTAGAAAGAGAGGCGAAACTTCGGTTTCTTTGTACATAAAAACCACGAGAACAAGATAATAAATATCCAAAGTATATCATCTAGAGTGGTATATCTTATTCTGAAGCTGAACAGTAGATAGAAACTCAAAATTATCCGAGTATACGCTACAACAGACCGTACAGATGAAGAAATCAAAATCTTTTGTGACGATATATCTACTGTGCTTGCAGGAGTTGCTATGGAGTAGTTTAAGGAAGGCCTATGTCCAGCAGTAGACGTGATAAATAAAGGCTGGATGATGATGATCTGCGACGATTCTTTGTTTCTACTTCTTTCAAAATATGCTTCTCCCCAGGCGAAGATGTTTCCTTTGGTTTTATTTGCAGTAAACCTTTTGCTATTTCTTCTCTGAACTGAGTTGTGGTAATATTACAACCCGTTATTTTGTTATATAATATGAATGAGTTTACAACTGCTGATCCAAGGAGAATTTCAATGGCCATTTTCCCATACCATTTTATAGTTCTTATAAGACAGCATAAGCATTTATTTGGTCGGATAAATCTATGAAACTTTTGTTTTTATTGTAGTCGATGAGAACTTTTGGCTTTTATTTCACAGTTCCATTTCTTGATGTTACTGGTAGCAGTATTTCCGTATGTTTTGTTGACAACATCAGAACTTCGCGTTTATCACACCACATTATTAATACAACTCCTGAGTCACTCTCTGCACCAACTACCTGCTTCTTTTTCAGCTTTTTTTTTTAATAATATTTTTTGGATTTCACTTTCGATTTTTTCGCAAGGTTCCAACAAGGTGTGTTTGTCGTTCTAACAATTTATGTGATAGTTCAATACTGGTGTAATAGTTGTCAACAAATACAGTATGACCGCAGTCACGAAGCCCGTCACATAGTCTTAAAACAACCAAACTGGGAACACTAAGTACACTATTAGTTTTTTCGGTACCACATTAGATTTTAAAGTCATAAGTATACCTATCTTCTATACACAATTTAAAGAATTTTACACCAAACTTATGCCGTTTATTTGTGATAAATTGTAGGAAAGATAGCCGACTACGAAAGGGAATCAAAGTTTTGTTAATACAAATGTTACCAGACGGCGTTATAGAGTTTTGAAATTTTTGTCGGGATCTATTGAACAAACAAATAGTCAACACAATACAACAGGCTCAAAATAAATATTGTCCGACAAGCAAAAAAGATGAAAAACTGAGTCAACCCACGAAAACCCTTATAGAACTAAGGCGACAAATGAAAGGAGATAACACTGCAAGCAAAGAAGCGATAAATCAAATAAATAAGACGATTACAAAGGCAATAAGGAAAGACATAAGAAACTACAATGTAGAAAAACAAAACAGGCAATAGAGAAAAATAAGAAGATGAAAGTTTTGAAGAGGAGCGTACAAAAGGGGAAAATAGAAATTAACAAACTGAGAAACAGAACTGGAGAAGAAACAACGAACAGAGATGAAATATTAAGAATAGTCGAAGAGTTCTACACAGAGTTATATAGATCAAGAAAAAAAGATAACAATACGGAACCTCCAATTACACTAAAAACTGGGGTATTAAACCAAGGATCAGATTTAATGCCCAATATAACAAAATCAGAAATCAAAGAAGCCCTGAAGAAAATGAAAAATAATCGAACCCCGGGTAAAGATGGTATAGTATCAGAAGCACTAAAAATTTTAGGGGATGTATTACTTGAAAAAATTAAACAACTTTTCAATATCTGCCTTCACAGCGCCAATATTCCAACAGACTGGAACAACGCTACTATGATTCTATTACACAAAGCAGGAGACAAAGCAAATTTAGAGAATTACAGACCGATTAGCCTCCTCAGCCATATATATATATATATATATATATATATATATATATATATATATATATATATATATATATATATATATATATATATAAGTTGTTTACGCGAAGACTAGTTAAGATAATGGAAAGAAAATTAGAGACTTATCAACCAAGGGAACAGGCAGGATTCCGAAAAAGTTACGGAACAAATGACCATCTACAAAGTATAAAAACCCTAAAAGAGAAAGCAGTGGAATACAATAAACCTCTAGTTCTAATATTTATCGATTTTCACAAAGCCTTTGACACAGTTGAGCTAAGCAAAATATTACAGGCGCTTAAAGAATGCAGGCTAGATTATTGATATACTAAATTTTTATACAAAATATACCTGCAGGCAACAACCACTGTCAGATTACATACTAACAGTAATCGCATAAAAATAGAACGGGGGGTTAGACAAGGAGACCCAATGTCACCTAAACTTTTTAATACGGTGCTAGAACATGCTTTTAAGAATTTGGATTGGATGACAAAGGGAATAAAAATAGATGGAGAATATCTAAACAACTTACGTTTCGCCGATGATATACTTATAATAGCTGAAGATCTAGGTATGGCAAGAGAGATGGTACAGGAACTCGTTGTGGCTACAGAAAATGTAGGTTTAAATATAAATATCTCGAAAACAAAAATCATGACCAATTTGGTGCCCAACCAGAACATCAGTATTGGTGGGAAAGAAATAGAACTCGTAGATAGATATAAATACCTGGGACATGAAATTATGATTGGCAGAGATAACCAGACTCATGAACTGAAGAGAAGAGTCGGCCTTGGGTGGGCAGCATTTGGAAAACTGAGAGAAACTTTTAAAAGTGAGCTGCCCACATGCCTAAAGAGAAAGGTATTTGATCAGTGCGTCCTCCCAGTCTTGACGTACGGAGCAGAAACACTTACCTTAACAAAAGCAGCAGCTACCAAACTGAGAGTCACGCAGAGAAGAATGGAGCGGTCCATGTTAGGAATAACTCTCCGAGACAGAATAACAAACGAAGACATCAGGAGAAGAACCGGAGTGACTGACATCATCGAGAAGATAGCCAGACTAAAATGGAGATGGGCAGGACACATAGCCAGAATGACAGATGGGCGATGGACAAAGAGGTTATTGGAATGGAGGCCAAGGGAAGACAAGAGAAGCGTCGGTCGACCACCTACAAGATGGACTGACGATTTAAGAAGACTCAATAAAAACTGGATAAGAGCGGCGCAAGATAGACGGGGTTGGAAACATGAGGAAGAGGCCTATGTTCAGCAGTGGACTCTTGAGGCTGGATGATGATGAGCGGTTTTAATCAGTAAAATGCCAATTATTCAGAAGAAGGTCAAATCTGTTTCTTGATATGATTTGTTTTATTTCATTGAAGTATAGCACATTAGAAGACCAATAAGAAGATAGTTTTGGCATTTGAGCAAGCCCAATCCAAATTTGTAATCCCAAAAATATTTTTATTTCATCTATATTCATATCTTTCCACTTTCTTATTCGAGCATTAGGTAAATGTGCTTTCTCAGCTTTTTGGGTGGCATATCTATTTGTCTCGTTGACCATCATAGTAAGAAGACCATCCACAAATAGGTAAAAGAAATCTATTGGTTTTTATTCTCGCATATTTTCTGCAATATCAGAGTTTATTTTCTAATTATTAGCAAAAAGCGGAAATGTTTTCAAATTGTTACCTGTGATTGTACTCCACTGTAAATTGCTATAACTCGTATCTCGAAAAACGTCTGACGAAGAGTCGCTGCTTCATTTTAATTTCTTTATAACACCCTCAATTACTTTATCAACGTAAGAAGAATGACTTGTACTTGGACCTAACTCGTCAACTTGCCTGCTGTTTTCATTTACCAACCGCTGTTGGTCTGCTACTTTCGAAGCCAAACAAATGTTTTTTTTGTACGACGTATTTTTTTTCTTCCTTACAGGTGAGCAATGTTCAGAAGAAAAGGTATCACTATCACTATTTACATAACTTTCCGATAAATATCCGAATGTTTCTTCATCTGACAAATATTCGTTAATTTTTTCAAGTTGAATTTGTATTTTTTTTTTCGTATTCGCCCATTTTAGATGCACAATTTATTGCACTTATTTAGACAACCACGTGAAATAGACTGAATGCTTGTAATATAAAGCTATGATATCGTACAGTTGATCTGTCGCGTGAATCATGGGCGGGTCGCGCGGCCTCGAAGAGAGATTTGGTACTGGGGGCCGCGTGGTGCATACTTGCTTCGCGGTTCAAAGTACGATTTGGAAAAAAAATATTGATGTAACATGTTTATGTATGGAATATTCATAACATATAAATATGTTTTGAGTAAAAAATATCCTCGGCCCCGAAAATCATTTATATTATATACATTACGGCGTTCAACGTGTTAAAATTAAATGCTTGTACCAACCACAAATCGCTGGTATTTGTTACTTAGCAAAAAGGCTGTCATTTAGTTGCTAGTTATTCAATTAAAGTGTTATTTATGGTAATGATTTATTTAATATGTGTATATTCACTATTAATAATACTGTCACTAATAAAAAATTTTGATATCATATTTACCTGATTGTCGGAAATTATTAGTGTGAAGTAGAATAATTGTTAATAAGTATAATATGCCCATTAATAACAAATCAGTAAATATCAGTATTCAAACTATTTACTAATTAAGTTATAAATAGCTGGTAAAGTATGCTTATTATGCTGGTATGCTTTTACTAGAGTTATAATTCGAAAGTAGTTACACATTTGATAAAAAATATCTCTTTAATAAAAAGTAGGATCTGTATTTTATTCTAGGGCATCTCTAGGGAGTTGGGTATGTTATATTTGAGTCGTTTACTGTTATATTTGGGACACTGTATTAAAAAATGTTTTACTGTTAGAACACTGTTGCACACTTCACACACTGGTTTGTTTTTGCGCTGTAATAAATAGTCATGAGTAAGTCGTGTATGGCCGATACGGAGACGGGTAAGTATCACTTGCTTTCTTCTGTCTTTTATTTTTGGTTTCCGATGATGTGGATTTTGTTGACTTCGTATAGCCTGGATTAAGTTTTGTTCCAAGTTTATTGCCATTTTTGAATTATTTTTTGTTTAAAGTATGGTTTTAAATCGTTTTGTACCAATATGTTACTTTCTTCGGACATCGGGTTAGTTGGTGCGTTTTTGGCAAGCCTATCTACAACTTCGTTACCTTCAATTCCGATATGAAAAGGCACCCATAAAAAGTGAACTTGGATGTTCTTATTTGAAATGGTTTTAAGTTCCTTTTTAATAAGAAGTAGAAGGGCGTTTTCACAGTACAATTGAGGCAGTGAAGATAATGAACTTTGAGAATCTATGATTATTATACATCTTTCTTTGTTTTTGTTTTGTATTAACGATAGTGCTTTTAGAACTGCGAATAATTCAGCCGAAAAGATGGTTTTAATTGATGACAATTTGAAACTAACTAAGGAGTCTTCCGAATAAATTGCTGCTCCAACTCTGTCTTCATTTTTTGACGCGTGGGTGTATACGTTGTAATTATAGCTATATCTGTTTAATAGTGTATGAAACTTTTGTATAATGACGGTTGATGATATCTCTGATTTTTTAGGTTTGTTAGACTGATATCGATAACAGGAATAGGTATTGTCCATGGTGCAGGGTTGTGTATTGAAGAGGTATCATAGGTTTGTGGAAATTGAAAATTTAATTTGGATAAGTATGATTTATACGAAAGTAAAAAGGATGATCAATAGAGACTTTGAATGAGACTTGTGTAGTGAGCACATAAAAAAATACGTAGACATTTATTGTAGATAATATCCAGTGACTTCAAATGTGTTTTTTTGGAGGAGTTGTAGACGATGGCTCCATAGTCAAGTTTTGATCGAATTATGGATTTGTAAATAAGTATCAAACTTGAATAATTAGCACTCCAGTTTTTAAAGGCAAGTGATCGTAGTAAATTTATACCAGGTAGACAGAATTTTTTCAGCTGTTGAATATGTGTCTTCAAAGTTAGTTTTTTATCAAACGTCATACCCAAGAATCGGATTTCTTTTACATAATCTAGTTTTTGTTCGTGTAGATATATTTCTTTTGATTGGATTTGATTTCTCTTTGAGAAACAGATTGCTTTCGTTTTTGAAGTGTTAAACTGAAGTCTACTTGTAGCTGACCATTTCTCAATGTGTGTTAACGCGTTTTGAATGTGATTGTAAGTCGTTGTTATGTTTTTTTCTCTACAGAAAATAACTAGTTCGTCAGCGTATAATCTAGCTTTGAAGGGGTTTTTAATTTGTGTTAATATTGAATTTATTACTACTAAGAATAAAGTTGTGCTTAAATTTAATCCTTGTAGTATACCATTCTGTTGAATTTTTGTTTGAGAATATGTTCCGTCAACTCGAACTTGAAATTGTCTGTTTTCAAGAAAATTTGAAATGTATTTTAATATGTTACCCCTTATTTACCAGTTGCTGAGTGTTTTAATGATTGAATATTTCCAAATTGCACGCTTTGCTTATATCAAAAAATATTCCAACACAATGCTGTTTTATTGCAAATGCTTCGTGGATTTCTGATTCTAAGTCAACGAGGTTGTCTAAAGTTGAGCGATGTTTTCGGAAACCACATTGTTCTGGAATAATTAATTTGTTTGATTATAAATACCTCATAAGCCTATTGCTTATTATCTTTTCTAATATTTTACCTATGCTACATGTAAGTGATATCGATCGATACGTTTGTGGATCTGATTTTGGTTTAGTTGGTTTTCGAATAGGTATTATGATTAAATTTTTCCATGATTTGGGAAATACGTTTCTGGATAGGATTAAACTGTAGATTTTGAATTGAAGTTAAATGGGTTTGAAATTTCTTTTGAATCGGGTTCTTTATTGGAGTGAATGTATATATTGCAAATTGAAAAATAAATTGTGTCTATGACTGTAATTCCAATTGCTTCGATAGTTGTTGTGTGTTTTATTGGTTTAACATCAAAGCTATCTTTTATGCAGATTGCTACCTCTCCACTTGCAATATACGAATTTTCTCTATTTCTAAAAAAACAATTGAAATTCTTTAAGTCATGAGCTTTGTTGTTTTTGAAATTGGTTTCTTACGTTATGGTTATGGTATGGCAAACATATCATACTAGGTTTATGTTCTGAAATTTATAATTTTAACATTTCTAAATGGGTATAATACCCATTTATGTTCTATTGAATTAGAGAGTTAAAAATGATGTGTTCTTAATGTTCTGTTGATGCTTCGCTTTCTAAGTCTGTTTGCAGGTCTAAGTGATTTGCTTTATTATTTAATTTTTTATTCGAGTTCATTTGACTTTAATTTTTCAGTCCTTCAGGTAAGGGTATATATTAGTTAATAGATCTGTGACCTCTGCTGTTTCTTCTGTGTACATTTTGACGATACTTAACGGGTCTGGTGAGTTCTCACAGTTTTCAAAAAAGTCTACTAATTGTTCGTAAGTTATAGGGTAGTTGGAATTTGGGTTCTTAAATAAAGTTTTACAGTATCTTAGCATTTCGTTTAGTGTTTTTTTGTGGTTTAACATTTTGATCTAATTTTACTTTCTTCTCTTTGTTTTATGGTGTAATAAAAGTAGTGTAATAAAAGAGAGATTTGGGAGATTGTGCGTTTGTTTTGTGCTTTGGCTGTGTTTATATGCGTTGCCTTAACGAAAATATTTTAAGTATTTCTCTAGTTTTTAAACTAATTTTAAGAGCTCGATTTTAAAACACGTATTAGCTACTATGTTTATAATCGAATGCACAAAGGTTTAGTATTATGAAATTTTTAAATATTATTGTTTTATTTTGTTTCTATACAGTAAATATTGTCTTCTGTGTACAAAATAAAATATTTAATTTTTTTAAAAACAATAAAGAAAAATAATATAAGAAAAGAAACTAATACCATTGCTAATAAATAATGATTGTAACATTTGGTACAGATATTTTTTTTTTCAAATTCAGACCAGACGTGTTTTTTGGTCTTCTAAAAGTACTGGAGAGTATTAAGAAATGCCTTTATGGCCTTGATCTTAATAAAGGAAAACCCCAATTTGCACCTACATGCGGTAGAAGACTTAAGTAGATAGCTTAGGTGGCTGACGCAGATGGGGACCGAGTGTTTGCCGATAGAAGCATTTAACGTTATTCTTAGGAATGACGTAAGGGCACCCTCTAGTCCTAGGGTAAATCATTCCCGAAGGCGGATGAATGACATCTTGTCTTCAACGGCATGGGATGCGAAAAGCAAGTGGGAAACCATCGCAATAAATTCCCAAGATAGTTAATATAGCAAGTCAAAATCAAAACATGGCCCCTAGTTCCCAGCAGGCGTTCAACCGTCAAGGGGTGCTAAGAATCCCCGGAAGAAAACTTAAAATTGCTACGTGGATTGTCAAAACTTTATATAGAGCAAACAAACTAGCAAATGTTGAAAACGAGATAAGACGAATGAAGTGGGACACACTTGGTATGTGCGAGGTGAGATGGAAAGGAAAAGGATATGTGGATATAGTAAATGGCAACCATTTCTATTATGCAAGCAAAGATGATGATGCCCAGTCAGGTGTATGAGTGTTGGTAACAGCATCCATGAAACAACACACGAACAGTTTCCTACCAGTCAGCGACAGATTATTAATTATCAAATTAAATGAACAACCATTCGATATCAATATAATACAAATATACGCACCGACAGCAGAGAGCCCGACGAAGATCTTGAGATTTTCTATTTCGATATTGAAAAGATCAAAAAACACATTAAATCAGACGACAACATATTTATAAAGATTGTTATGCCAAGGTAGGAGCAAAAAAAGTCGAATTGATCATCGGCCCATATAGTTTAGGAACCAGGAACGTAAGGGGCACACGCTTTGTTGAATTTTGTCAAGAGAACAACCTGGCGGTTCTTAACACATTGTTTAAATTACCTAAAAGACGTCTATATATTTGGAAGTCTCCTCAATATTGCGAAGAAAATATTGTGAGGAACCAAATTGACTACATTACAATTAAAAAAAGGTTCCGTTATGGTATTCTAAATGTAAAAACGTACCCAAGCTGTGACATAAATTCAGACCACAATCCTGTAGTCGCAACTATCCGATTAAAACTTAAAAGAGTAGACAAGGCTAAACCCAGTCAGAGAATAGCATGGAGTAGTGCTGACCAAGGACAGCAACAGAAGTATGAAAACATGATAGACACGCAGTTAGAGTCTAAGACAATAGCTCCCACTAAGGAGAAGACAATAAAAGAAAACATTGAAGACATGTGGGGGAAATTAAAAATACTGTCTTGGAGGCAGCAGACTAAAGTATACAGAAAGAAAACCGTAAACATAGAAAACCATGGATGACAAACGAAATATTACAAATTATGGAGAGGAGACAGATGGTAAAAAAACAAAAACCTAACAAGATACAAAGAACTCAACAGGAAAATCGAGAAAAAAATAAATGTAGCTAAGTAAGAGTGGATGAAAGAAAAATGTAAAAAGGTAGAAGATTTGCAAATGAAGCATGCATATAGAGAACTATACAGAAAGGTTAAAGAAGTAGCTGGAATATGAAAACCCAAACACTTATCGATTGTAACAAACAAGAAAAACCAAATGGAATTAGACCCTGAAAAAACAGAAAGAAATACGGAGCAATATCTTAAAGATTTGTTTGGTGATCAGAGAACAGAAGAGCCCCCACAAATAGATACAGATGGAAAATTAAACATTCTCACCGAAGAAGTTTTGCAGGCAATAAAAGACGCAAAGAACAACAATGCACCCGGCGAAGACCTAATAACAGCCGAACATTTTAAACATCTAAGTGATAATGCTGTCAGGAAATTAACATACCTCTGCAACATTATATATGAACATGGCATAATACCTCATGACTGGCTAACATCCACATATACAGTGTTGCAGTTTCGCAACTGTATATAAACGTTTGTAAATGTATTAACAGACTTTTTAATAGTTTCTATTCTCCTCGTATATTTTAAACCAGATTTGCGTGTAAGTGACACAGCCATTTTAAGGGCTAAAGATTGCAAGGCGGGCCATCTGCGAAATATCACCACATGTGTGTACCTAAAATAAGGGTTTGCATTCCATATCCAACCGTAGTCGAAAAGTATCTCTCAAACGATGAATATGTGTATGTGAACAATGTGAAGACGAAGAGTACCTGATTCCGCATCGGCCAAGAAAGACACTAATGTGCATCACAAAAAACTTTGGTAGTTGAAGTGTCGCTGAAGACATAATTTGCGATAGCGTTGGGGCTATATTTTTCATTGGGTAAAGTACATACACACAGTATATATATCATAATTTGTTGGTGGATGGGCTAACTACTTATGTTGTGCCCAAATATCTCATATTGTATCGCGGTTTTTGCACTTTTTACATTTGTTTGTTGAACTTTATATTTCATTGTGTCGCCCGTTGACAATATTTACGTTTGCGTACAGATATTTGACTGTATCCGTAATTATTATTGACTTATTTGCATTCATAATTTTATTAATTAATTATTAATTGACAACTTATTAAATTGTACTAATTTTACTATTCTTTTGTGTCTTTATGAATTTACTAATTGCATTTATTTTATTATTAATTTAATGTGCATTTTATTACCGGATATATTTTTTTGAATTTAGTTTATTGAATTGTTTTTATACCATTGTAATATGTCAATATTTTTATCTTTAATATATTTTTATGTTTATAACGTGGTATATATACGAAATTATTTTACTGCTTTCAGTCAGTAGTTTTTTTTGTTAGAATCGACATTTTTGTTTTGGTTGGTTTATGGTTGTCTTTTGTTATGTTATTTCGTATTGCGTAATTTTAAGTTTGTATATTCTTCTTTAGTTTTAATTGTATATTTGTTATATATATTTATGTTTTAATTTCATTGCTTTTTTCTTAATAGAGTTTTATACAGTCCACTGGCTTTGATTTCTCTTCTTTTATTTGAACATACATACCCAATTTCGAAAGGGGGAAACCAGCGAGTTCTAGATTGAACAGAATATCTCTCCCCTTCAGGATGACCCCAATTGTTATATTGAGGTCATCGTATGTGCAGAACGCAACATAGAGTTCTTCCTAAAAAACAAAAAGCAAGGAAATGTAAAGACCATCGAACTGTATCTCTAATGAGTCATGCCGCTAAGATTTTTATGCGAATAATTTATAACCGAATTCACAATAAGTGTGAAAAATACCTGAGTCGTTCTCAATATGGTTTTAGAAAGGGTACAGGCACTAGAGAAGCAATTATGGGATTGACACTGATGGCAGAAAGGTATCTTAAGGTTCAAAAACGGCTGTATGTGTGCTTTGTCGATTATAGAAAGGCCTATCGGTCCGATCGCATTAAACACGGAAGATTGATTGAGGTGCTAAAAGAAGCAGGTTTGGACGGACACGACATAGCTATTATAAGTAATACATACTGGAACCACACAGGATGCGTTCGAACAGAGAACGGAAACACCAAGTACATCACCATAGAACGAGTAGTGCGTCAAGGGTGCATTTTGTCCACCATATTATTTAATGTATATGCCGAACATATAATTAGAGCTTTTCTTGAAGATCTTCGTGAAGGTGCCAGAGTCAATCTGCCAATGTACACCATAGTATTAGCAGAAACAGAAGACCAACTAAAAATATTAATGAACATATTATCAGAAGAAAGTCACAGGCTAGGCTTGGACATTAACTTTTCCAAAACCAAAATTCTGGTATTCCACAAAAACCCCCATGAACAAGTTACACCTAACATACAAATAAATGGTATCACCCTTCAGAGTTCCAAAGACTCATATACTAGTGCCAGAGAGCTAAATAGTCAACTAGACCACTTTAAATAAATTAGAAGACGCATTGAAATAGCAAGATCTGGTTTCATGAATATGCGTAAAATGCTCTGTAATCCCAAGCTATCAGTCTCAATAAGATTGAGAACACTAAAGTGTTATGTGTGGTCTCTATTACTATATGGCTGTGAGACCTGGACATTAAAACAGTATGACGTCAACAAATTAAATTCATTTGAAATGTGGATGTACCGCCGAATGTTAAGAATAAGCTGGACCAGCAGAACTACGAATGAAGAAGTACTGAGAGTAATGAACACACGCCCTCATCTGGTCAATACTATCAAAATTAAAAGACGTCATATCTAGACACATAATGCGCCATAGGGAATTTGAGCAGCTCCAGGTAATATTAGAAGGCAAGATTGAAGGTAAAAGGGTCATAGGACGAAAGAAAAATCTTGGCTACGAAATATCAGAGATTGGACCCACACAAGAGGAAATGAATTAATTCATCAAGCCCAGAACAGAGAGAAATTTGCCATATTGATCGCCAACCTCAACAGAGAAGGCACTTAGGAGGAAGAGGATGTTTTCTGTAGTTTAAAAATATTTGTTTGAAATGCTGATTTCTTGATCTAAGACATTAGCTCAATCTGGTTAAAAAAAGGTCGAAATATTTTTTCGAAAAATATTCTTTTGAGTATCCAATCCTGTACACATTTTGGTCTTTTATTTTCCAATTAATTTAATATTTAGGCTTGTTTTTCACTGTGTTTATATCCATAAAGGAATTTGTATCGATTATTACTACTCAAACTTATAACGCAACGTTTAATTGCCGGAAAATATTAGATGTGTGTCAGTTTCATAATTTTTTATTAACATGATATGTTTATAAATAATAATCTGATAAAATAAACTTTTATTATCTG
This sequence comes from Diabrotica balteata, assembly GCA_918026665.1. Taxonomy (NCBI): domain Eukaryota; kingdom Metazoa; phylum Arthropoda; class Insecta; order Coleoptera; family Chrysomelidae; genus Diabrotica; species Diabrotica balteata. The sequence goes on from OU898283.1 coordinate 22,839,619, forward strand.
AATTACTATCAATGTTTAACACTCAACAGTTTTATTAATATGGAAGTGGCGATAATATCTAAATGTGTGTTTACAACAACATAATTATTAATGTATGTAATATACAACTAGAGGCAAAATTATTAAATAAACCATTTTTTTTTGAGAATAGTGTTTCATTTTTTTACATCCTTTATTTATTGTATTGTATGTGCATAAAAGACATCAAAGAATCCCTACAATAGATACAAGAAAACTTAAAGAACCTAAAGTAAAAGAATGCCTCCAACATGAACTGCATGTGAACTGCAGCAAATTGAACACAAACACCAATGATATTGACGAGTACTGGGATCGACTAAAACATTGTCTACTGGAACCCTGTAAAGAAATACTAAAGACTTCCGCAAGGAGACAAGAAGAATGGATGAATGACGAGATACTCAATATGATGGAACAACGGAGACAATTTAAAAAAAAGGACAACAATAAATACAGAGAGATAAACCACGAGATCAGGAAGATGATAAAGCAGGCAAAAGAAAAATACTTTGAAGAGCAATGCAAAGAGATCGAAGACCTTCAAAATAAATATGATCTCTTTAACCTACACAAGAAAGTTAAAGAACTGGCAGGACTAAAAAAACAAAATCACACTCGTGCAATAATGGATAGACACAGGACTACTATAACACATACGGACGAGAAAGTACAAAGATGGGCAAAATATATCGACGAATTGTTCTGATTCGGATCCTATTTAGAGTGGACCCTCTTTTACGTGGAATATCAAAACCTGGTGGCTTATGGGCAACGCAGGGCATGTGATTTTGCCATGCGTTCCATTCTTGGGACCATGCATTCGTGATGTTGACTCCTCATATGTCATTCTCGCCGTTTTCATTGGTCATTTTCTAGAACGTAGACGGGTATTTCGTGAATCCTCAGTATCTAGGCGGATCGGCAGGTTTATAATGTTTATGATCTTTTTATATTCACGTGTAAGTGCGTCAACTCGTCGTAAATGTGGAAGTGGAATATGACTTAATACTAGAAGCCATCCAATTCTCTTTCTTCAATTCAGTTCATTTCCAACATATACTCGTTAAATTCGATAGTCCAAAAAATTCAACACATCTGACATAAAAACGACAGCAGAGGAATATCAATAACCATTTTTTGAACCCCATCTCATGTGGAGATCAGTGGAAATGAGTTTGCAGATATTGCAGCAAGAAAACAAGTTGTTCGTGACCTACGCCTAGAAAAAATTCAACTTTATGAAGATCTAACAGCAATCATAAAACAAAACCCTCATCAAATATGGCAAAATCATTATAATGGACAAAACACAAAACTGCACATAATCAATCCCACTGTATACTGATTTAAGATACCTACAATGACTAGGAGGGACAAACTCATTATTCGAAGACTCCGAATAACTCACGGATATCTGATGACTTCCGAAAACTAACCTGATTGTGAACATTGTGATTCTCACCGCCTTACAGTAGAACACTTACTCGTTGAGTGCAGTTATTATAGTCTATAGATCTATCTATATAATTATAGACTATATAGACCAGCGAATAATATAAACGGAAACCTAAAACAGATACTTAGTTGGCTAAATGTGTACTTAGTCTCATTGACTTTTGTCTATACCTTATTCCATTTCATTCCAATTTAACAGATAATTGTTAAAGATGTTCCAAATGAGTCTACTCGTTCCGATAAGTAACAGTATAATTATGACACTTTATTATTTTTTTAGTAACCAATAAAATTATAATTGTAATAGTAACAGTAACCAATAAAATTATAATTGCCAGAATGATTTCCAATCTCCGATAAGAGTGGAAACTGAAGAAGAAGAAAATTATTTTTTTTCTTTTCTCAAATATTCGTGTTTATTCCATAGCAAATAAATTACTGTTATCACTGAATACATAGTAAGTGAAAAAATAATCCGATTTATAAAATTAATGAATATTTTATGCATAAATGCAAGTAACAGTTCTTCAAAAATATTTAAAAACTAACCGAAATGTCCATCTTTATTTCGTCTGCCAACGTTTTCTGTAGCTCATACCGGTTCGGACGCGATTTAATGTTTACATCTTCCTGCATCGCTTAATGAATTTTACTTTATAGACCAAGAAATAGAGGTATAAAATGATCAGAAATTCGTAAAAATTACTGGACGCGATTTTCCAGGTGGAAAGTGTTGGGGAAGCCTATGCAAACAGCGTCTCATCTCGTGAGTAACGTTTTTTTGGTTGGAAAATTGTTTATTTTAAACTTTTTTGCAAAAAAGTGGTATCTTTTCGTTCGATTCAATATTGCGAAAAACCCACGAGGGTTGGAGAAAAATGGTCCACAGATGATTTTTTCCTCGAGAACTGACGAAGATTTTAAGACTTGCTAAATTGAAATCCATAAATAAATAAAAAAGTTATTGCAAAATTAGTCCAAAAAACATTGTTTTTTACAATTGTTTATAACTTTTTCAATAATGTATAAATTCATTCAAAACTTTATCAAATTATGGGTTTTCAAGTACTTAAACTGTGTGCAAAAGATGGGCGCAATCGGTCGAGTAGTTTTTGCAAAATCCTAATTGTTTATCCCGTTTTTTAAAAAAAGGGTCATTTTTGAATGGACGTACAGCTGGCTGGGTGGCGACTAGGATGCCCATTTTGGGCTCATTTTCTTCGTTTGGTCGTCAACTATCATATACTTAAAATTAAAAAAAATATATTGTAATTTACTTATTGAAAATTGTTAATAAACGAAGTACACTTTTTCGCCTTATAAACATTTAGAATATCTCGGTTGTTTTTGAATATACAAAATAGCCAAGCATACCATTCGAAAGCTGTCAAAAAACACACATTTAAAAAAAAAACTTCCTACGACCAATAGAACCGGAAATATTTTTTTTTTTCAAAAATCGCAGACCAATTGTTTATAAACATTAAGGGCTGAAATTTGGCCAATATTTAAATAAAGACCCAATCTTTAATGTACAATTTATTTCGTTTTTATTTGAACAAAACAAAAAGGTTTAAGAGCGCTTCAAAAGAAGTGCTCGAAAAAAAACTATAAATTCTGTTCGATGAGTCATCATCGACTTTTACTCATTTTCAAATCGGAAATAGAACTTCAAATTGGACGCGCTTGAAAAAATTGCAATATTTCGGGCTCCAGAAGGGCTAGAACCTTGTTTTTTTTTAAACTGGGGTAGCTCGTCGAGAGAAACTCAATTGGAATATTTTCACCCCCTATAAAACTACCCCCAACCCTCCAAAAATTCATTTTTCATAATTATTTTTTTTATATCGTTTTTTTATTACTATATATATTATATATATATATTATATATATATGCTTAATAACACATTTATTACTTCTAGGCATTATATCTACCCTTCAGTTCACACCCCCTCACCACCAAATTTTTTTTTGTATTTTTTAAAATCTTTTTTCTTCTTTTTTGTTAGCTTAAAAAATTACCTATTTTAATAATTTTAATAACGAAAAATGAATTTTTGGAGGGTTGGAGGTAGTTTTATAGGGGGTGAAAATATGCCAGTTGAGTTTCTCTCGACGAGCTACCCCAGTTTAAAAAAAAAAGGTTCTAGCCCTTCTGGAGCCCGAAATATTGCAATTTTTTCAAGCGCGTCCAATTTGAAGTTCTATTTCCGATTTGAAAATGAGTAAAAGTCGATGATGACTCATCGAACAGAATTTATAGTTTTTTTTCGAGCACTTCTTTTGAAGCGCTCTTAAACCTTTTGGTTTGTTCAAATAAAAACGAAATAAATTGTACATTAAAGATTGGGTCTTTATTTAAATATTGGCCAAATTTCAGCCCTTAATGTTTATAAACAATTGGTCTGCGATTTTTTGAAAAAAAAAATTATTTCCGGTTCTATTGGTCGTAGGAAGTTCTTTTTTTTTAAATGTGTGTTTTTTGACCAGCTTTCGAATGGTATGCTTGGCTATTTTGTATATTCAAAAACAACCGAGATATTCTAAATGTTTATAAGGCGAAAAAGTGTACTTCGTTTATTAACAATTTTCAATAAGTAAATTACAATATATTTTTTTTAATTTTAAGTATATGATAGTTGACGACCAAACGAAGAAAATGAGCCCAAAATGGGCATCCTAGTCGCCACCCAGCCAGCTGTACGTCCATTCAAAAATGACCCTTTTTTTAAAAAACGGGATAAACAATTAGGATTTTGCAAAAACTACTCGACCGATTGCGCCCATCTTTTGCACACAGTTTAAGTACTTGAAAACCCATAATTTGATAAAGTTTTGAATGAATTTATACATTATTGAAAAAGTTATAAACAATTGTAAAAAACAATGTTTTTTGGACTAATTTTGCAATAACTTTTTTATTTATTTATGGATTTCAATTTAGCAAGTCTTAAAATCTTCGTCAGTTCTCGAGGAAAAAATCATCTGTGGACCATTTTTCTCCAACCCTCGTGGGTTTTTCGCAATATTGAATCGAACGAAAAGATACCACTTTTTTGCAAAAAAGTTTAAAATAAACAATTTTCCAACCAAAAAAACGTTACTCACGAGATGAGACGCTGTTTGCATAGGCTTCCCCAACACTTTCCACCTGGAAAATCGCGTCCAGTAATTTTTCGATTTTAAAAACTTTATTTTCCCCGTCTATTAGTTTAAGTGTAGTCTAATTGACTTTTTAAAAGATTGCAGATTATATTATCGCATATAGCAAATATTGTAACATTGTTAAAAACAAAAAAAAACAAAAAGTTTGTAATACTATATTTTTCCGAATCTAATGTAACCCTACTGTATTTATCTTATACAATGTAATAATTTTATACGTCTAATGTTGTACTTCAGACGTTTTTGTACCCGTGTCAATGGCCATAGGTGTTGAGACCCGTTAATTTCATTATAAAAAATTGTAATTATGAATGTTGCATCTTGTTGATAATTATTATTGTCCATTCTAATTATGTGTTCTTTGACGAGTTAGAGTTATGTGAACTCAATATATGGCTGGTATCCAACCTGAGTAAGAAATGATATATGTATCACTCAGATTTTTGATATCACCTTTAACATTGATAGAGAAATCATGACGAAAAATGTAGGAGATTTCAAGAAATTAACTTTTAAATTTATTATTCTCATGGTAAAGACCGGTGGTATTTTAGCTAATATAAAACCAATGTTGTTCCTAATGACTGACTTATATTAATGATGTTTGCATGATTTGCCTTACGGTTAATAATAAGGAGAAGTGAATACCTGCATAGCAAATTGTTTTTAACTTCGTAAAGATTGACAGTTGTACTTAAACAAGAATTCTAACAGGTTATACAGGGTTGGCGGACGAAAACGGAGAGACATTACACGAAACTACTACATTTTCGAACAAACCAGCGGCAGGTCAATTTTTATTTAAATGGAGACACATTTTTTCTGGGAAAACGCCGAAATAATACTTTTACACAAGAAAGGAGACACTTTTAATATTAAAAACTACAGACCTATAAGTTTGTTGTCACACTTATACAAATTGTTAACAAAAATAATAACCAACCGCATAACACAAAAAATTGATTTATATCAACCGGTTGAACAGGTGGGATTTAGAAAAGGGTTTGGTGCTAATGATCACTTAAACCATCAGAACACTAGTAGAAAAAACCACGAATTTAATGTACCTTTACATATGGCATTTATCGACTTTCACAAGGCTTTCGATAGTATTGAGTCTTGGTCCTTTTTGTCAGCCCTGAAGGATGCTCGAATAGACTCACGGTACACTACACTCATTAAAAACATTTATGAACAGGCCACATTCCACATCAAAATCAATGAAGACAAAAAAACTGAAAAAATGCGCCTTGATAAAGGTATTAGACAAGGTGATACTATTTTACCAAAGCTTTTTACCTTAGCATTGGAAAATGTATTCAAACAGCTTGACTGGGAGGAAAAAGGTCTAAACATTGATGGTGTACGTTTGAGTCATTTGAGGTTTGCGGATGACATAGTATTATTTAGTACAGATATCAAGGAACTGGAGCAAATGTTGAAGGAATTAAACCAGCAGTCAAATAAAATAGGTCTCAAAATGAACCTTCAGAAAACAAAAATAATGAGTAATTTACAAACTAATCTTGTTATTGACAACGTCAGTCTTGAAAATGTAGACCACTATATATATCTTGGACATACCATTAAAATCGGCAAAGAAAATCAAATAGCCGAAATAAAAAGACGCATACAACTGTCTTGGGGAGCTTTCGGCAAATTAAGCTTTATTTTGAAGAATAAAGATATACCAATGTGTCTAAAACGTAGAGTTTATGACAAATGTATCTTGCCTGTAACTACATATGGACTGGAGACCATGGCCTTCACAAAGAAAACCTTAGAGCAGCTCAGTACAACCCAAAGAGCAATGGAGAGGGCCATGCTAGGGATTAGTTTGAGAGACAGGATTCGAAATAACGTCATTCGTGAAAGAACAAAAATTACTGATGTCTCAGAACGTATTGCAAGGCTCAAGTGGCAATGGGTCGGACACGTTGCCCGAGATAATCCCGAAAAATGGACACAAAGATTAACAAACTGGAGACCAAGAGAGAACAGGCGAGGAGTAGGCAGACCGCAGAAGAGGTGGACAGACGATATCAAACAAGTCGCGGGCAAGCAGTGGATGAGAATTGCCAAAAGTAGAAATCGATGGAAGCAAATGGAAGAGGCCTATGTCCAGCAGTGGACGAACACAGGCTGAAGAAGAAGAAGAAGAAGACATTTTTTCTGTATTTTCGATTATTTTATTTTCACCCCTAAGCAAAGGTAAGAATCATTTCTTATTGGTAAAGATAAAGGTAAGAAGCATTTTTTATTGGTAAAGGGAGTCAAATAAAATATCGCTTAAAAACACTTTAAATTAACAGTAAAATATTTTTTAAATTTTTCTATCCGGTTCAATACTTTATTTGATTTATTCAAAATTAATTTTTAACTTAATGTTTATGGCTCGTTACTTATTTCTTAATTAACAAATGGTGAAACTGATAACTTCCGGTATCAACATAATAATGATAGTTTATTCTAAATGTTCTTATACATTCCAAAGAATTTGCGGAGTGGTTCGTAAGCACTAAGGTTAAACACAGACAGAGGGGCAGGCGTCGCGTTGAAACACAATAACTCAGTTCACATTATCTATCATTAATTTTGAACACGACAAACATCACCTTGTTCATAATGTATTTTTATACATCAATTTATATTCAATAACTGTTTTAAAGTACTTCTTAGTCCGTCCCTGTCATAATTTTTATTATAATAAATACTTGACATATGTAACTAAGTAATTCTATAAAAAACAGCCGCGCAAATTCGCGCTTTTTTGAGTTAAGCCTCTTTGAAATGCTCTATGTCAAATATTTCAAAATATTGAGTTTGCGTTATTTTGTATTAAACTCGTTTTTCATTTGTTTCAGGTCTACCTACTGCATCGGGTACTAAAGTAGTGACTCGTCAATATATATTTGACCAATTACAAAGTCAAAATTTACCAACATTAAATGAAAAACTTGACTATTATGAGAATTTTCTCCTAATGCGTTATGGGCAAAACCAAGAGGCTAAAGATGTCTTCAAACAAAAATATTCTAATATAAAATCACAAATTAAGCAACGATGGGCAAAATCAAATAAACACCTAGGTGTTTTCCTGAAAAAATCAGGAGCAAAAAGCAAGAGAGGAAGTCTTTAATGATAATTTGCAAATGGGGTTGTGACGGTGCCCAACAATCCAAATTTAAACAAGTTCCTTTGTACCTTTGCGCATTGTTTGTGGAAAAAACGGTAGTAAAATTATATGGCAAAATCCAACCCCTTCTTCGTCAAAATTTTGCCGGCCAATTCGATTTAGATTTGTGAAAGAAACAACAGATGTAACTAAAGAAGAAATAAAATATGTGCAGGAGTCTATTAAACAACTAAACTGTACAGTTGTTACGTTAAATGAAGAAGAGTTTTCGTTCGGACACCAACTCACAATGAGTATGATTGACGGTAAGGTGTGAAACGCAGCCACAGACACAAAGTCAACATCCCAGTGCTACATTTGTGGGGCTACCTCGAAGAACTTTAATGATTTGTCAATGAAAAATACTGTAAACCCTCAAGCTTTGGAATTCGGTTTGTCAATATTACACGCGCGGATCTGTATTTTTGAAAGTATTATACACCTTGCGTATAAACTACCTGTAAAAAAATACAGGGAAAGAAAAAGTGAAGAAGAAAAGGCATTAGAAGTCCAAAAGAAGTCGGAAATTCAGGAGAGGTTTCGGAATGAAACCGGACTACTCGTTGACATGCCAAAGGCCAACTTTGCAACACCAATGATGGCAACACAAGCCGCAGATTTTTTGAAAACCCTGAATTGGCTTCAGACATTACAGGAATTAGCTTTGATCTGATTTACAGATTTAAAGTTATTTTAGAAGCTATTTCAAGTGGCCACAAAATAGATGCTGATAAATTTGATACGTATGCGTACGAAACAGCAAAATTGTATGTGGAACTGTATGATTGGCACCCAATGACGCCAACCATGCACAAGCTATTGATACATGGAAGCCAAATTATAAAAAGTTCGCTACTTCCAATAGGACAGCTATCAGAAGAAGCTGCAGAAGCCCGGAACAAGCATTTCCGATCATACCGGTTAAATTTTGCTAGAAAGTTTTCTAGGGAGGAGTGTAACTTAGATATATATTATAGGCTTTTGTTAAGTTCAGATCCCTTTATTAGTTGCTCGAGCCAAATAAAAAAACCTTCACGCAAGGCATTTCTATCTGAAACGATTGAACTTTTATTACCTGCTGACCCAAACACAGAGTCAGTGGAGACGTCTGAACCGGAAGATAATGATTATTAATTTATTTTTCTTTATTGTTAATTCGAGTTTTCATTCATTTGTATTTTGTAACTATTACTGTTTTTTATAACATGACAAATATATTTGTTGTAAAAAATATTTTTTTCTTTACTACAACTTTTTCTTTAATTTAATTGAACGTAGAACCAAAATTACCCCAAAAATAATTTTGGCCGCCTAAATCACCGATGTGGTGCAAAAAGCATTAAAGCTGAAATGGGAATACGCTGGACATGTAGCTAGGAGCGATCTAAATAAATGGCACAGATCAATTTTAACCTGGAGACCATACCAACACAAAAGACCCAGAGGCAGACCTCCTATGAGATGGACAGATGATCTGAAAAGGACTGCCGGGAAAAATTGGCTACAAGTAGAGTACAATAAAAACCAATGGAAAGGAAGACTTGAAGAGGCTTATGTTCAGATGTGGACGTGAATGGCTAGACGAAGAAGAAGAAGAAGAAGAAATCTTTGAAATCTATGTATGTGCGTCGGCGACCGCGGCGGCGTTGAAAGCGGTCTCTCGTCTATGGTACTTATGTTGTGCAACACAGACAAGCCGTCGTTTGTCAGCTCGCCGCGTCGGCCGTCGCGCGGCCTATGCTGAGTACCATGTGCCGTCGGCGGTTTTATGACTTCTGGCGGCACATCAGTAATAGATATCTCGTGCTTCAACACAGACGTGTGACTGTTTTGCAGCGGTTTTATTTGCTTACTTTTGTAAGTGTTTGCCAAATTTTGTATATATTATGGAAGCTGTAGACATCGATAAATTAATTACCGAAATTCACACACGGCCAGCAATTTGGGATATGCGCTCAAATAAATATTCGAATAAAATAAAAAAAAACATGCTTGGGAAGAGGTTACCCACAGTTTTATTTCGGAAGATACTTTTCTGAGCCATCTTTAATTTAGTTAACTAACGTGTAAAACCTTTTATCCTTTATTTTTTCATTCTTTTACTATAGGATGTATCCAATACCTGTGTTTCTTTCTTTTCTTTGATATTATATGAAGTAAACTTCCACTTATTAGGAAAACCAAATCGCCGTCACTTTCACTAGATGATTCTAAAGATATCATCATATCATTCTACGTCCAAAACTTGACTAAATTTGACAACAACGAATACAGTGGCAAAACTGCTGCCACTGTTAAACCGCCTCATGCCTAATTGACAATTCGTAGACGTAAATCTTCTAAAGATACGGGTGACGTTCTATAGATTTTAGTTTTTAGCTGTCTTCACAAAAATAATCTAATGGAGATAAATCTCGTGAGAAAGAAAGCCATTCGATGATGCCTCCCCTTCCAATCCAATGACGTTGAAAAATTGGATCTAAAGATTTATGGAAAATTTAAGGATAATACGAAGTAGCACCTTCATGTTAAAAAGTCAAATGATCTTTAACATATTGTTGATAATTTTCAATAATATCAGTCACGGCAGGATTAATCACATTCAGTAAATAATTTTAAATTTATTTTGCCAGTAAAATTTCCAGGTAAAAAAATTATCCCACTAATCGATCACCAAAAATATTAGCCTATACATTTCGGTTATACAGGGTGTTTCAAAAAGGTATGTCATAAATTAAATCACGCATTTCGGGACAACAATAAATTGATTGAATCCAACTTACCTTAGTACAAAAGTGTACACAAAAAAAGTTACAGCCCTTTGAAGTTACAAAATAAAAATTGTTTTTTTGCATTATCTCCTAAACTACTTGATATTTTGTAATAAAAATGGACACGTTACTTTCTTGTTCTGAAAGCATTTTTCATACAAAAGAAACAACAAAATCTAAGCGCACAGAAAAATTTTAAGGGGGTGTGCAGCCCTAAATCCCCCAAACTTTTGAGTACGTTCAAATCAAATGAATTTTGTGGCATCATTAGTTTAACACATTATTTTTAAAACTTTTTGCCTCCTATCACTTTTTCGAAAAACTAGTTTTTTCCTATTTGGCCATAAAATTACAATTAGTTTCTACGGATACAATAATTACAAACAGTTTCATCAATAATTAAAAAAAATTATATTACAATGGCCTACACATTTCAGGAAATGGCGGATACGCATTTAAATTTGGGTAAGTTGGATCAGATTAAATTATGATTTTAATGAACTATCGGGAATATCGTGGGAGACTATCAAGGAAATAGTGTAGCAGCCGCAAGGTATTATGCAGTAAAATACCCAAATCGAAATACACCCGATAGACGATTATATACGGGAAAAAGGTACATTCCAACCGTAAGTTGCTGGCAATAGTGGTCGACCAATAATGGATACAACTGATTGTTAAAACGACATTTTAGAAATCATTAAAGAAATCCCTGAAATAAATACAAGGGTAATAGCTGGTCAACTAAATGTTCCTCACGTAAGGGTTTGGAGGCGTTTGAAGGATCAGCTGCTTCAACCCTATCACTTAAGAACAGTTCAAGAGTTATTGGTTAAAGATTACCCTAAGAGGATTAGATTTTGCGATTGGTTGTTAATGGAAAAGACGAAAATACAATATATATGAATCTCTCATAAAAACCAGCTTAATCTATGGTTCAGAAACATGGAGACTAACAGAAAGCAATAAAAGAAAACTCGAAGCAACAGAAATGGATGTATTTAGACGATCACTTCGAATATCTAGGGCAGACAGAATTAGAAACGATGAAATAAGGAATCGGATGGGGGTAGATGGATCACTGGCAACAGACATAGAAAGGAAACAACTTATATGGTATGGCCATGTTCAAAGAATGCCAGAAACAAGACTACCAAAAATCGCCATGAAATGGATACCACCAAATCGTAAGAAACGAGGAAGACCAAAAAGAACATGGAAGGAGGGAATAACAAAGGCAATGAGCTCCCGAGACTTGACCGAAGAACAATGGAATGATAGAAATTCGTGGAAATTAGGCATCGGACATCGACGCAAGACGTATTGAAACCGATATATATATATATATATATATATATATATATATATATATATATATAATATATATATATATATATATATTTATATATTAATGGAAAACACTCGAAAGGTTAATTTTATTAAAAATATTTGGTATACCGACGAGGATACCTTCAGAAGAAATGTAATAACAAACCATCCTAACGAGCATTTAATGGCCATTTAATTCATTTAGGTGAAACATCAAGGCCATTAAATGTTAGAATAAGTGAACATCAATCTTATATTAAAAATACAGAATTTGATAGATCTCAAATATGTAAACACGCATGGGATAATGAACATAGGGTTCAATGGAATAATTCAAATGTAGTCCTAAAAGAAACGGATGGTAAAAAAAGAAAAATCAAAGAAGCGGCTCTAATTATGCTAAATGAGGCCAATTGTGTCGCAAATTCCTCGGCAGAATGTAGTAGGATCTGGTTACCAATATTGAAAGAGGAAGTTATTAATAAGAAAATACCAGTATTAGTAAGTCAGTAACATATAGAGGATACATCATTTATGTTTTTTAAATAACGAAACATATAAAATCAGAATTTTGGTATTTATTGAAGGTAAACTAAATGCACGAACAAATACTTACCATGTCGGGATAGTATTATGAGGTTTTTTTCCTGGTTTTTGCCTCATAATTTACTATGGAATCACTAACAGGAGAATTTTACTGTCATCATGTCATGTGTTTGTCTTTTTAAAGACTAATTACATGCTATGATTTTTTTCTGACGGATATTCTCAAGTTAAAGTTGATTTCATGTAATCGAATGAACTATCTTATAAGTAAAGTCGTCCCAGGAGCGCAACTCAACAATATTGGCAATATCATTTTAAAGCTATTGTCTAATTGTCAATTAAAGAATAAATTAATATTAGAATTTTCACTATGTAACAAAAAACAAAATTTGTTTAATTTACTGTTTGTATTTTGAGAACGATTTCCGAAGTGGAAATTGAAACGTCAATAAACGTATTTTTAGCTTTAATTGTGGCTTATTCCCAGTTAAATAGTAATTTACTATTTTTTCCATGTATGCCGATTCTATAATTATCTGTCGTTCCATCTTACAAATAATATAGCACTTTCTTCATCGTAGCAATGATCATACTATCCACGATCTTTTCTCTTTATCTCTTTGCCTTGTATAAAAGAATATTTTTTGATACGATTATCACGAACTGTTCCCGTAGCTCTGATACTTTTTTGTTTCAATGTCACTAAAAGTTCATAACTCGCAAAATAGTTATCGAAAAATATGTGATCAGTTGGAACTGTAATAATACTTAGGAGGTCTAAAACAACTTGTGATCTTAGTGGCAGTTTAGATTTTTTCGGTTTCATCTGTTTTTCATTAGCTAAGGGATTAGGTCCAAAGTACGTATCGAAAGCATAACAGTAGCCAGTAGAACTGCACAACGTCCAATCCTCGTGGTCAAAACGTACAGGTTTTGATTTAATGAATTGCTTCGCCGAATGGTGGCCAAAGTATTTGCCATTGCCTCATCGATAGATAATTTTTTATGTAAAATGCCCATTGTTGAAACTTAGCATTTAGTAAATCCATAAGCTGTCGTACTTATATGTATATACTTTTTAATTTCTGTTAGCCTATTTCTGCTCATTACGTTGGAAATAAATGGAACATTTAGATCTTCACTCAAATTACAATACATCCTTTCACGGGGTAATTTATGGTACCCTGTAAAAAGAAAATTCCAACAAAAATTTTGATTGAAGACTGTTTGTACATATTGATTTAGACTACAATATGATTTACAACATTCATCATCAAATAACTTTTCAAAAACTTGTAACGTAGTTAGTTCTGCAAGCTCAGCTTTTACCTTTTCCATTCGTTTATAGCTTCCATTGTACATATTCATGCTCGTATTCACTGTTTTACGACACCATTGGATCTGCTTCTTCGTAAGTTTTTTTGAAGTTTGTTAGCTGTCACTTCCCTCTTTGATGATTTTATTCTTTGACAATGAAATATCATCATCTGTTTCATCCGGGTCATCTCTATTATCAAAATCATCGTAGTTAGGATCATCCACCGTTCTATAGTCATCCTCATCTTCGAACTCGTCAATAATAACTTCAAGTTCTCCAGAAACATCGTTAGGAATTTGGGTTGTTATCAAATAATCTTGTCGATCGGATAGCCAAGCGGGCTGGGCGGCTGGCTTCTCCTTCGCTTCAATGCGAGAGATGTCAGTTCAATCCCCAGCTCGGTGTACAGAAAACAAAAAGGCTAACGCAGCAGTTTAAAATTCTAAATGAATCTTGGGCTTAGTCTAGAATATGCTGGTATCTGATCGGCCTATGGTGGAGCAGTACGGCAAGAGATAAGGGCTTGCGGCTCGGTGATACTCCTCCATAGATCCTTTACCGAAAGGGCGTGTGCCGCCTAAATACCGGGTATATACGTTTGGTGGAATTATTGCCAAATTCATTTTGGCACTATTAGTAATCTCTATACTTACAATATCATTTACAGCTGCTGCAAGCGTTTGATACCTTTTTCTATAAAATTCAGACGTGGTTATTTCAGGAAGACTCATCGCAGAATTTTAGACCTAAAAAAATATATAATATATGGTATACCCTTTTGTCCAATGTACCCAAGCAGGTACAAAGAAGTTTAGGTTGTTAAATCTCCGAAGTAAAACAAATATGTGATAAAATTATATTCACTCAATATTCTCACACATATAGTAAAACAAATTCAGGCATGCAACAAAATAATTCATGAATACATAACGTTATTGATAAAAATGTTTACGTACCATAATTTAACCTCAAATCACAACTGCAATGGCTTTTTCAAAGTGCTGTATATTTAAACCACGCGAAAAATACAGTAATCTGTTACACCGTCTGAGAGATGAAACTATGCAGAAGCGTCTTGTATCCCATATATTGAGATTTTCAACCATAGATGGCGTCAGCAGAAAATTATATTTGCCGTACCCGTGCAGGTACGCTGGGCGTTAATGGGTTCGATGGATTTTTAAAAATGTTGGCATAGTTCCTGATATTGCCTCTGTTTCGTTTTCTTCTATGCACCCTGTATATCTCCTATCGTGTATACTTTGTACAATCAGCATATGTTTTTTGTATTCGCGTAGGTAATAACATAATTCTATTGCACAAAATCAATCACCGTCCTTTCATTCGTTATTTGTTTCAAAATCAATACAAATCAACGAACCGGTTGAAATTAATAATAGCTTAGCCTATCAGTTTACCATCTAACCTTAATAATTAGCTAGTTAGCGAACGAGAGCGGCCTAAGTATAAAATAATTACAAAAATAATGATGACTAAATTATCTTCGTGCGAAGTCACGTGCAAATGCACATAAGAAGTAAGTAAAGCAAATACAGAGACCTGCTACAAATAGAGCACAACTTATTTCTAGAATTTCTAGTGTGTTACTGTAAAGATTAAGCAATTTATACAAATTTTCAGATAAAATCTTTTTAATTGTTTATAATAACTATATAATAGAATTGTTATTAAATGTCGTTTTATGAAATAGACTACGTTATTACAAAATATACGTTATTTCTGAGAAAAAACAGAAGATATACTTAAGGATAAGATATTTAAGGAACTTAATCGAGTAATAAGAAAACAGATAAAAGAGGACATTAAAAAACATCAAGAAGACCATATAGAACAAGTCATAGAGAAAAACCTCAAATGCACCAAACCGAAACTAGGAAAAAAAACATAATAACCATTAAAAATAAACAAGGACAACTAGAAAAAAGTGAACCCAAAAAGTGAAGTGAGCCCAACTTAAAACGCATGTTGGTCTGCGACAGGGAGATGCGCTGGCGTGTCTACTTTTCAACATAGCTCTGGAAAAGGCGGTCAGGGATGCCCAAATAGGAACACACGAAACAGAGGAAACATTTTTAATAAATCATCCCAAATTTTGGCATATGCAGATGATATTGACCTAGTTGCCCGCACAACACGCAAAAAGAAGAAATGTATACCACCTTGTCAAATGCCTCAAAAAATATGGGCCTGCAAGTAAAAGAGGAGAAAACTAAGATAATGGCATCAACACCCAACAATAGAGCCAGAAACATCGGCCACCAATTCACTGTTGATAACTCTACCTTTGAAGTGGTGGACAAATTCACATACTTAGGCTCCCTGATCACCAAGGAGAACGTCATGACGGAAGAAATCAAGCGAAGAATAATCCTAGTCAACAAATGCTATTTTGGATTGAGTAGACATCTGAGAAGCAGAAACTTAAGCCAAAAAACAAAAATAACCATATACAAAACCCTTATACAACCAGTGTTGACATATGGATCGGAGACATGGACCATTTCCAAGGCAGATGAAAACCTCTGCTTATATTTGAACGAAGGATCCTGAGAAGAATATTCGGTGGCATCTGTGAAAATGGTGATTGGAGAAGGAGGTACAACTATGAGATATATCACAGATATAAATATATATTTGGTGGTAAAGACGTAGTACCTTTTATAAAAATAGGAAGACTAAGATGAGCAGGGTATCTGGTAAGATCACAGCAGAACAACCTTCCTAGAAGAATCCTTATGTCACAACCTGTGGAAGTAAAGTAGGGTGCAAACTCAGATGAGGATGGTGAGATTGTAGAAAAATAGGCGCAGCAAACTGGCAACAGTTGGTAATGGATAGAACTGACTAGCGTAATAGACTTAAGACGTATAAGGCTCTTTTATAGGGCTGTACCACCAATAATTTTGATGATAACTAGGACAAAGTAAATCTGCTATAGCACAATCAATTGAAAAGTTTTACGCCGCTCTGTATCGTTGCAGAAACGAGCCCCCTAACTCCTCAAAGCAGAACTTGAAAAGGCAGATAACAAATGTCAACGCAAAGTGATGACTGATGACAAAAATAAGCCACGAAGAAACAGAAAGGGCAGTAAAAGAAACAAAAATGAATAAAGCTCCTGCCAGCGATGGTAGTCGAAATCGAAAAGTAGCTAGCAGAAATATTAAAGGAAGACGAAGAAGAAGCCATCACATATCTAAAAATACTATTTAATAAATACATATTCGAAGGCAAGATACGTGAACAATGGAATACTGTTAAAACAATACTAATAGATGTACAAAAAGGGAGACACCAAGACCTGATAAATTATCGACCAATTTCGCTTCTTTCACAACTTTACAAAACCTTTACAAAAATTATTACAAACAAGTTAACAATTAAATTTGACGGATATCAACCAGTAGCATAAGCAGGATATAGAAAAGGGTACAGCACCTGTGGTAATCTACATACTTTTAAAATCCTAATAGAGAAGACTAACGAATACAATCTCCCATTATGTCTGGCTTTTATAGATTATGAAAAAGCTTTTGATAGTGTAAAAAAATATTTCAAAAGAAACTTGGTCAAGAATAAACGATTTTCGAAATAAAACCAGTACAGCGAATCAAACCTTTTCTTTTCCTAACCCCGAAAATCTAAATGATTACTTTGTTAATGTGAGTAAGAATATAACCTCAACTATTTCGCCACAACAAGATCCAGTTTCCTATCTCTCTAATTCAAAAACATTGCTGATACCTTCTTTTTAAGACCAGTTGATAAGACGGAACTCATTTCAACAATTCGTAGTATAAAAAGCACATCGTCCTGTAGTACAGATGGATTATCTATTAAAATTTTCTCAAATCTACCGCATAATGTTTTGGAGGTCATGGTCTCGCTAGTAAATGATTCCCTTGAAAAAGGTACATTCCCTAACTGCCTAAAGACTGCCATCGTCATTCCTCTTCATAAAGGTGGAGAAAAATCTGATGCCTGCAACTATAGACCTATTGCCTTGTTACCAGCACTATCAAAAATTATTGAAAGACTTATAAAAGTTCGACTTATGCCCTTTCTCCTTAAATATAATATTTTATCGCAAAATCAGTTCGGCTTTTTGTCTAATAAATGCACTAGTGATGCCATATTTTCTGTGTTACATGATGTATATCTATCACTAAACAGTAACCTCTCCTCCGCCACCGTTTTCTGCGACTATTCCAAAGCCTTTGACTGCGTAAATCACGACATTCTATTAAAAAAATTAACTTTCTATGGAATTCGGGTGTGTCTTTGAACTGGTTCAAAACTTACTTGGTAGGTAGGAAACAATTGGTTAGAATAAATGACACCGACTCTAGTTGTAAAGATATTGAGTGTGGAGTACCGCAAGGTTCAGTATTAGGTCCCATTCTTTTTTTACTTTTCATTAATGACATCACTTACTTGAAAATTAAAGGGAAAATTTTTCTATTTGCTGATGATACCAGTATTACTTGGAGCAGCTCTGATATTTCAACGCTTCATTCAATTATAACCGCTGATTTACTTATAATCAAGGCTTGGTCAGACTCCAACTTACTTAGCTTTAACGTGGATAAGACTGTAGCATTATCTTATAAAGGAGTCATGCAACCCTTGCTTTTGAATAAGAGCCAAATCAATATCGTAAATTCCGTGAAATTTCTAGGTATTCTCATTGACAGTGATCTCAAATGGTCCTTGCATACTGACTCCTTAAGGAAGAAACTAGCCTCAGCTTGCTTTGCAATAAGATCTGTTTCGAAGGAACTAAATTTATCTTCTGCCAAAATGGCATATTTCTCATTGTTCGAGTCCCATCTTCGATATGGGCTTCCATTTTGGGGTTCTAGTACACCGGCCCAATTTGCTACTATTTTTAAGTTGCAAAAAAGAGCAATCTCTCAAACACGACAAACTTATGATAAACATCCCCGGGACAGAGATAGAACACGTAGATGAATATACATATCTGGGTCAAAATGTCAAGGTAAACAAAGAAAACCACACTAGCGAAATAAGCAGATCTGTAAAAATGGGATGGGCAGCATTCGGAAGACTCTCATATATACTGTAAAATAAAAATATAAATATCAAATCAAATAAATATAAAAATATCTTACTTTGATTTTGTTAATCTACAAATAAAATTTAATTTCCAGATTATTTAATAGTTTTTTTTATTATTTTAAAATTTAAATACAACATAGGCGACATAACACCTTTCTCTACTCAAGTTTATACCAACATCTGCATAAAATGTTGGTTTATTAAGGTGCTATGTCCATTAAAATTAAAATTACTAAAAAAGTTTAAACTCTAGAAAACCAAAAAATATTATATAAAAAAGTACAAAACGATTCTAATCTAATAAGATATTGGTAATTTTTATAAAATTTATTAAAAAAAATATATAAGTGAAAACGCGTTTCATTCAATTACTTAATATCTGAAAAAGTGGACATGGCACCTTTATCATCTCATGTCTTCAATTATCTTGCCACTTGCACCAAATAATCGATTTTGATAGCGGTTGTGCCACTTTTGTACGTAATAAGTTGAGTTTATCTCTTTTCAAAGAATTTGTTAATAATCGCTATAGCAGATGCTCTTGCGAATTGAAGCATATCTTATCTTTGCACTAAGTATGTTTTTAATTATATTACCTCGTATAAATTTTTACTCCCCCTTGTTTAAAATGACAAAAAAAGTAAAGTAATTCTTAAAACAGGTTTCATTACATTAATG
This sequence comes from Diabrotica balteata, assembly GCA_918026665.1. Taxonomy (NCBI): domain Eukaryota; kingdom Metazoa; phylum Arthropoda; class Insecta; order Coleoptera; family Chrysomelidae; genus Diabrotica; species Diabrotica balteata. The sequence goes on from OU898283.1 coordinate 22,859,177, forward strand.
CAATGACTACAATGAATAGAACTGGATGTTACGTGTTGTAAATATGGAACTAAAGAGTATTTTTGTAGTTCAAAAGGTATTTTAAAAAGGAAATGACAAAGAAGGTTACATGCTCTATGTAATACAAATACCAAAATAGATTTATTGTTGTATGTTTTAAACTAAAAAACATATAAGATTTATCATAACTGGTTAAAAATCGGTCATATGCAATACACATTCTTTATATGTTTAACATTCAAAGTTTAAAGTTCTTAACTGATCAAAATTGATATACAATATTCTAATAGACACGGTGAAACTAAACAGTTGTTGAATATTGTTTTATACAGATATTGTAAAAATTATCAGAATTATTTTATAAAACAAAACCAATGAAGTACCTAAACAAACCAAATTCTTTTATATCCATATAAATTTCTTTCAAATTAACCCATAAATAATAAATAGACAAATAGCTGTGAAAATATTTTACTGAACTTCAAAACCTGCAAGGCTCAGCCTTGAATAATTTGGCAATTGTATAAATTTTCGCTAAGCCGAATAAAAATGGATTCCACAAATTCTACAGATTTTTGTTTTGGCTATTTTCTAGTAATGAGACAGAAATCCTTTAATGCTTTTTATTTTTTTATCCCAGTTATTTGTGTTCTCCAAAATTAATTACAATAAAGAAACAATACAATTAGAATAGATAAAATTATTCATGTTTAGGATTTTATAAGAAGTATTTTCATTTTGTAATTTTAAAATTTTACAATTTGGTGATTGTGTAAAAATTAATCGAATAAGTATATAGTATGTAGTGAAGTGTATCTGGAGATGTTACAAAATGCAATTGAACCGTTAATACTTGAAATTCTGGAGGATAATCCAGATGAATTCGGCAACATGGAAAATAACGTTTCAACAAGATTGTGCTCCTTACACAACTATGGTGCAGTAAGACGTTACCTAGATGAGGAATATCGTGATAGATGAATTGGACGACGAGGTATGATTGAATGGCCAGCTCAATCACCGGACCTCACACCATTAGATTTTTTTCTGTGGTTTTGTTTTTAGTTTTTAATAACTGTAGGTGTCCTAAATAGGTTTTAGTTTTGATCATTTCAGCAACATCTATTCTTTTTCTCTTTCGTTGCTCTAGCGTTGGAGAAGGTTTTAACTGTTGATAGTAAAATGTTCACTTAAAATGCAAGGAAAGTTGATGCAATATAATTTTGGCTTTGTGTTGTATAGCTGCAAGAGGTTGTACACGAGCTCGAAGTTTGCTTACCAGTTAAACTTTGCTCGTTAGTGATTGTTGCGTTCTGCACCTATTGAAACGTCAATAAACGTATTTTAACCTTTAATTGTGGCTTATTCCCAGTTAAATAGTAATTAAAGTTCAAGTAGACAAAAAAAGTCCTGTCTCGCCAATTGGACCTTCTTTACAAACACGTAAATCATTTGAGGGATTGTTGTTAGAAATGATAAAAAAAGATAAAAGACCACAGAATCCAGGAAAAAAAACGAAAAAGACTGGTTATTAACTGTAAAATTATTACTTGCAAATATTACATAATAAAAAAAGAAAAAGAAGGGAAAGAAAAAATTATAGAAATTGAAAACAAAAAATATGAAAAGAAAGGCCATACCGAAAGCTAAACGAGTAGGCCTACACTTAGCTTCTTAAAACACAAGAAAAAGAACAGTTTTGATTGTATATCAGAAAGTAGTGATGATGTTGATTTGCAAGATATTGTAGAAGAAAATTAAAGATATTTAGATAGCGAGAAGAAATTTGAAATGTTCTGTAATAATATTGATGAGCAGACCTGTGGAAATTTTCAGCAACTAGGCCTTAACCAAATTGTCAAAAAAGTTGGTGAATATGTAATCTTTAAGTACAAAGAAGAGTATTTTCCAGGAAAAATCTTAAGCTTTACAGATGACCAGGTTGAAATTTCATCGATGCAGAAATATTTGAAATCTTGAAAGTGGCCAGATAAAGCAAATGTTGGAAAATACGATTGGGATGACGCTATTGATACAATTGAAGAACCAAAATTATTTCTAAAACCGGAATTGTTTTATGTGAAAGAATTGCAGCATTTGTGGGACATTATATGAGATTATAAACGCTTCTTTACTAATCTTATTTTTTCAATTTGCAGTTTCTGTTTCATGAAGAATTTTGTTTAGGAATATATTAAGATATTAGTTTTGATTTGTTCAGTTTTAATAAACTCTTTAAATGTAAGTTATAAACTCTTAATGTAATGGCATTAAATTCAAGTTGTTAGCTGCAAACTGTGTATAATTTGTTCATAAACCTTATCTGCTATAGAGACGATACCCTTACATTGAGTCTGGTTTCAAATCCGCTCAATTAAATTATGTTTAGAGGTTTCTTTGAAAAGTGTAAAGATATGCAATCAGGCCCAGATAGCCCACAATGATTTCTACCAGCTCTTATGAGATTTTAGGCTCTGCTCCAGTTACCCCTGTTAATTGAGGTAACTGGACCCACCGTACATACAATTTTATTATTTATTTTATTATTACTGTAATACTTTCAATCAAATTAAGGTTCCATTAATTTACATAGTATTAAATAAAGCTCGTGTTTTTATACAAATAGTTTAAAATTTACTTATACTTTAATCATTAGGTAACTAAAAATCTAAGCCGAACGCAGATTTGTTGTAAAATCATGATTCAATTACCCCACCTTGCCCTACCCCAAACCACAGTTACCTCATTTTAGCCTTCTACGATTATAATTATTAATAAGTATAGTTTTAATATAACACTCTTTTTTACTTTCTAGAACTAGACTGCTATTTTAACATATATATGGCTCTATCGACTTAATATACGATTTTTTTTTCAAACTACTCGTCTGGAAATCTCGTCACAAATTATTTTCTCGGTGACAAAAATCGCCATTCAATCAATTCACCCATGCATGATAGATATATCACAAATATTGTGTCGTATAAAAATAGAACCATAAAATATTTTTCCTTTTATGAGTTTTAATCAAATAATACTTGTACGTGTGTAATGTAGCGATTGTTTTGCAAACACACTAAGATAAATAATGAAATAACTCATAAAACGATATTATGGAAATTGAACTGTACGTAGGTTCATAACAAGAAATTAAATAGTTCACGAGAAATAGTTTATATAAAATACGTATTTTATTGCATTTGAAAGTTGCAGATAAGATATATGAACTTTATTTTTAAATCAAGGAACTATATTTCTTTGTTTATTCCATATAAATATTTGTTTGTTTATGGTTTCAAAAATAATTTATATTATCCAGGTGTTGTTTTATATTCAGAATTAAAGGTGTACATTGGGTGCGTAGAAAAAATAAAAGTTGGAAATGTTGTATCTAATAGTGAGAAAAAGTTGCTATAGAGCGTTCCACGTTAAGAGGCTACATTAGCGCGTCATCAATATTAATTGGAGAAATGGTGACCGTCTTTCAAAAGTTCTTCGAATCTTTGACAACAGTGCGTCGGCAGTACGTTACAACAGTGTACAATTATTAAAGACGAAGGCACAATATTGTGATAATTAGAGTTCGGATCGGATTTAAAAGCATAAAGAAACGCACAAAAAGGATACAGATTTTATGAAAATATTTTATTATGTATTTATTATACCATGCGGTCCATATGTATGGAATAAATTCATTTTTAGCGTTATTATGTACTATGTGAAAAAAACCTGAAACAGGTCGATTTTTATTCTTAAATTGACAATTTACAGTATAAAAATATTATCCCCCTCCAGCACCCCTTTGAATTATAAGCACCCCCTCGAAAATTTTAAATAACAAAGGGGGTCGTGTGACACCTTGTTAGAAAGGGATTTTAGTCCTCTGTTCAGCAATATAAAGTTTTTTAAGTTTGGTGCAATCATAACTGAGAAAAGTGATTTTTAAGATGTAAAATTTTGATAATGTCTCTATCACAAAACTTTAGGTTGAATGACGATAATAATGTCACATAACATTTAGAATGTATTTTTCAATGTACTTTACAATTAAATTAAATGTTCAAAATGACCACCATTCACTTCTTGACAATAACCGAGGCGATTTTGCAATTCTCGTACAACATTTTGTACGACCTCGGGGTTATTTTGTTAATTTCTTCCGTTAACCTAACTTTTAAATCAGCAATACTGTTTGGTCTATTAAAATATACTTCAGATTTTAAATAACCCCATAAGAAGTAATCGAGAGGAGTCAAATCGGGGATCTAGCCGGCCATTCGATCGTTCTACCACCTTTCGGTCTTCCAATCCACCTATTGGGAAAAACCTCGTTTAAATAATTTCTAACTAAAAGTGCAAAATGCGGTGGAGCTCCGTCTTGTTAGTAGTAAATAGATCGATTTATCTCATTTGATGATTAACATCAGGAAAAAATCTTCGTAATGTATGCACTAAAAAGTTAATTAAAAAATCTAGATAAACCTCACAATCAACTGTGCCCTCAAAAAAAAGGACCAATAATTTTATTGTTAATGATACCAGCACAAACGTTAACTTTTTTAGGATATTGCGTGTGAGTCTCACACACCTAGTGAGGATTTTCTCTGCTCCAATATCTACAGTTCTATTTGTTAACCGTTCCGTTTAAATGAAACGTCGCTTCATCAGAAAAAACTATTTTGTTTATGAACCGCAAATCTGCGTTCATTCTGTCCATCATCATTTCATAGAATTCTTGCCTTCTGTCAGGATCATCTTCATTTAACTTCTGAACCAACTGAACTTTGTAAAGGTGGTATTTTTCTTTATGCAAAACTCCCAAAATAGATTATTTACTTACATCATTGACGCCGGCAAGCTCTCGAGTTGCCTTATAACGAATTTTCCTCGATCTCTAGAAGTACATCTAACTTTTTTTTTATTAGTAAATTTGACATTTCTACCTGATTTTTCAATATTTTTTACATGTCCAATATAACGAAACTTCTTTTTAATTTTGCTAATTGTAGACTGCGACACTTGTTGACCAGGGTATTTATTATTAAACATTTCACAAACCTCCTTTTGAGTTCTTGTTTTATTACCACAACCAATCATAATTAAAATGTCTATTCTTTGAGTCTCGGACAAATGAGCCACAATTAAATTTAATACGCATACAAATATATACTGACGTCTTTTAGTAACTTTAAATACCTAAATGACAGTAGCCTACTAGATTCATATCAATTGTTTATTTGGGTTTTTGTCTAATATTTTATTAACTTCAATAATGTTTAGCAGAACAGATACGAAAATACCTGATTATTTCTAAAGTATATTTTAATAGACCAGGTAATATTGCTGATTTAAAAGTTAGGATAACTGAAGAAATTAACAAAATATCTCCCGAGGTCATAAAAAAGTTGTACGAGAATTCCAAAATCACCTCGGATTTCGCCAAGTACAATAAACAGTACATTCTAAATATTATGTGAAATTATTATCGTCATTCAACCTAAAGTTTTGTAATACATTATCAAAATTTTACATCTTAAAAATCACTTTTCTCAGTTATTCTTGCACCAAACTTAAAAAACTTTATATTGCTGAAAAGAGGACTAAAATTCCTTTTTAACAAGGGGTCACACGACCCCCTTTGTTATTTAAAATTTTCGAGGGGGTGCTTATAATTCAAAGGGGTGCTGGAGGGGCATAATATTTTCATACTGTAAATTGTCAATTTAAGAATAAAAATCGACCTGTTTCAGGTTTTTTTCACATAGTACATAATAACGCTAAAAATGAATTTATTCCATACATATGGACCGCATTGTATAAAAAAGGCATAAACATAAGCATATAAATTTTAACAAACCTTTTTTACGAAAATAATATAAAACATTTTAGCTTAAGAATTAGTAAGTACCTATCATAAATTCAATAATAATATACAGTGTGTTTCAACGAAAATTCGGCCCTCACAGAAACTCAGAAACCAAGCGTTTTTCAAAATTAAATAATTTACGAAATACCTGAAGATAATTTTTGCTAATTTATTGGTTGAACATAGTAATAACAAAAAACATAAAATTCATCAATTAACCAATTAAATGTTCGAAATGACCTCCTTGACCTCCATACAATAATACAGTATATTTTCAAAGCCCCTTCGTACATTTCCTCCGGTCTGAATAATCGGCATTCTGTCACAATTCTTTGTCGGAACTCGACAAGATCTACAGACGGAGTGGCATATATTTTTGATATTAGGTGAAAGGCAAAAGATCCAGTGATCTGGCCGACTACTCTATTGGACCCCTTCTGCCAATCCAACGCCCTGGAAAACGTTGATTCAAAAATTGTCTTACGCGTATATCATAATGTGGGGATGCCTTGTCCTGTTAGAAAGTCATTTTATCGTTTAAAAGATTATCATCAGATTCCAATGTGTCAGTGAACAGCGGATCAATAACGTCTTCTAACAAATTTAAATAGGTTGTTCCGTTGAGATTTCCTTAAAAAAATAATAGTCCAATAACGTGATTCCCTAAAATTCCAACCATACATTTAGTTTCTGAGGTGTTTGTGTATGTGTCTCAATGAATAAATGAGGATTACTGTTACTCCAATAACGACAATTATGTCTATTGTCTTCATCATTTAACATAAAAGTACACTCGTCGGAGAAACACGTACAATCGATGTTGGTTGTTTTTATGATTTCACTAAATTCTTCACAAATTTGACGTCGATGATCAGGATCATCTTCATTTAATTGATGAAGTAATCGTATTTTATATGGGTAAATTTATAGTATTTTATAATTCGATAAACACTAGATGCTCATAGACCAGATGCACGAGATAGTTGTCTGATAGACTGTCGATTAGTCATTTGTCAATGACCCAATACCGTAACTTCAACTGCTTCATTTCGTACTCGACGGTTTACTTCATGTTTTGTGTTATTAACGTCATATAAAGCTTTAAACTTTTTTCTTTTAAACTTTTTGAGTTTAATGTATTGGTGACTTACGTTTTTTCTGGATTTGCCGCAGCGTTAGGACACTGATTATTTTCATAGTATAGCTTCACTAATTTTATTCTTTCTTCACTTAAATATCCCATTTTAGAATCCACCATTGCACTGCATAAATTTAGAATTTAGTTAAATATTCTTACTTTTTACTTGAATACGATAAAAGTTGTGACTTCTATTATATCACTTAGTATCACTTACACAAAAAATAGACGTAGAAGTGCAAATGTGATAGTTCGATTTCTTGTTACAGATAATTCAATTTTAGTTGATTTTAGTAATTCCAATGTGACACAAAATCTAGGCATGGAATAAAAAAGTTAATTTAAAAAAAGTGTATTTTTTTGTTTTTCTTAATGGCGGTAAAGACTCGTTTTTGTAATATTTTATTTAGTTATAGAGTAATTTCCACATACTACTACCATATTTCTTAAATTGGGCTTTATACCGCCATTCTTTACTATATCACGTATATGTGTGCCAAATATCTCGTCAAAATATTTAAAATTAAAGCTGCAATCTTGGAACGCGTTTTCCGTCTTGATGACGCGCCGATGTAGCCTCTTAAGAAAAAAATATTGCGGAGATAAGGCCATGTATTTCTTATGGACGATACAAGCGCGGCGATGCCACGACGAACACGAACACGATTCAGGGTTGTATTATTTGTATTTTCGTTTCCAGAGACATGAAATAAAATTATTGTTTTTGAACGTAATTGACCAAAAGTTCTCATTCGAAAGAAGAGATGAGAAGTAGGGAAAATTATTTTAATTAAATAAATAGTATTTTCCGCAAATCGCCAGGAAATTTTGACATTCCTGTCAAAATTTCTTGAAGAAAAAGTCAGGACTTCCTTACTGTAAGGAAATGTCATTTCCTTACTGTAAGGAAATGATATTTCCGTACAGTTGTTAGTGTTCTACATAAATGATAGAAAACACATTGCTTATAAGGAATAATACCTTATTGCAAAGGTTGACTTCAGCATTGAATAATTGGCCCATAATGTTGAAGATTTCATCTTTAAACAAAGGTCTAGGAAGTATGCCATTACAACATTTTCTGAGAAAGAACTCGTATTTTTACTCATGCGATAATCCATAAAACGTCTGTATGCATTTTCGTACTTTTCTCTTGATTTCTTTGGCAATAATTCTAATGAAGCAGTATTCACTGCCTCAACCAGCTCTGGAGGAGTCCCAGGAATGGAAATTTCATCATCACTTATCATTTTACTTTCGAGAACACCAGCAATTAAATTTATAAGCGTCAAGTTTGACAATTCAACCTCAATACGTTTCCATAGTAACCCAAGTAATTTTATTAGGAATTTCAAAGCACCATTTATTTGGGAATAAAATTATCGCGTTTTTTTTAAATCAATCAATATCTGTCGAATTTTAAACGATTTGCGGAAAAATAGTATGTTTACCTCGTAGGAAAAGCCACATTCCTGGACTCTGTGTTGCTAAGTCTCGGCTTGCGCCTCGACTTAGCAATCTTCACAGTCGTCCAGGAATGTTAAGCTTTTCCTACCCGGTAAACAATGTACTATTACACAAGACGATTTTATTTTATATTATTTTAATTAAAATATCGACAGTTAATTTGTTTTTCGGCGAGATTACTATATGCCATGAATCATGAAATATTGCCTAGCTAAGTCATGCCGGCTAATAAAAATAAATAATTAAACGGACTGCTTTGTATAGCGTGCTGGTCTAGCTATCCGTTGGAATGACAATATCTAAGTACTAATTGCAACTTAAAATGATAAGGTGTGCGTATATCAGTGATTTTATGTCGTTTTCTGACTACATAATGTGTAGTTATTGGTGTTACTATTGGTGTTACTATTGGTGTATTATTAGTGTTACATATGGTTGAACTCGTATTAAATAGGAGATTCCAATAATGACTAAATATACAGGGTGATGCATTTAAAAAACCAAAGTTACTAATTATATAAGAGAAACGGAAAATTTGGCAACATTGCAAATATCAAATACGGAATCTCCGTATCCCAAAATAGGTGTACCTTAAATTTTATACAATTATAACTAGCAATTTACGAGATAATTGGCCGTTTCCAGACTTTTGGGCCACTCTGTATTTAAATTTATATTGTTTGCTTTAAAAAGTCTTATTGATTTTAAAATCATGTTTCCAGTTATCTCTTCTGTATTAAATTTTGTAATTGTAATTCCATTTACTACTTTTTATAATGTGAAACTATGGCATTTTCGGACAATCTACTTTCCTATTCAAATCAGCGCTAAAATACATTTACCACCATTTTAGGTTAATCCTTACTTAACTGAAAAGGGCCTTTATCGACACTTTACCATCAATTCACAATAACAATTCAGTTTTGATTTAAAATAATTCAACCTTAAACAGTTTTTAAAAAATTATATTGATTAAAGTCCATGTGTAATTAGAATATTAAATAATCTCTGTTAAAGGGATTATTTATGTGAAAATTGGGAATATATGAATACATCGCAATATTAATTAATGTTAAAGTCAGCAGCCTCCATAATGGTCAAGCGAACGTCGGTCGCATACTGGACTCGCATAGGAACGACAAAAATCTAAAACATATTGCCAGATAAAACTATGTTATTATTATGTAAGGATTTTAAGGTCAAAGTGGTGTAAGTCATATTTTTGAAATTTTGTTGTAAATCTTTTTCTTCCTCCTTCTTGTATGTAGGCGTAGGCTTTAAAACCTGTTTCTTCTTCAACATTAGCCTCCTAAATTGTTTAAATTATCGCACTAACTTTTTCTTGGTCTGCCAATACTTTTTCGTTCATTTGGTGACTTATCTAGTGCTATCCCATCCTCTGCCATTCTACTAATGTGTTTGTTTTACTCCTGTTTCCGTTTTGTCATCCATCCATTTGTGTCTTCTATATTGCATGCTTTTCTTGCGTTTTCGCTTCTCTCTGCTTTATAGATTTAGTTTTTGTCTTAGGTGTTTGTTATTTCAGATTGTGTCATGAAGAGATCCCGCCGCTTAACTTGCTGTTAAGCTTTGTTATCGTACTTCTTTTTTAACATCTCCGTAACTAGTTATGTATATACACTGCGCTCCAAAATTAACGCATAATTTTAAAATTCTTATTTTGAGTTATAATGAAAAAATTTTGTTTGATCTTTTTGCTTTATGGTTGTTTTAGAATATCTTAAATATAAAACTTTTCTTTTTTTAATCAAAAAATGTATTGAAATTAACAAACAAACTAACATTATAAATTAATGACGAAATTGAAATTTAAGTTGAAGAAAATACAAGTACCGTGAACTAGTATCGAGTATTGCCATCTCTGGCATTTATTACTGCTTGACAATGATCTCTCATACTGAGAATAATCGTTCTGATTTCTTCTTGATCAATTTGATCCCAAATTTCGATCAACCGCAAAAACAGTTCAACTAATGTGTTTTGTGCATTAGGTAATTGTCGTAGTCGTCTGCCTATGATGTCCCAAACATGTTCTATTGGGTTGAGGTCAGGACTTCTCGCAGGCCAATCCATGGCAGGAATTCCAACCTCCTTACGATACTGCTGCACAATTCTTGCCATGTGTGGCCTAGCATTATCTTGTATAAGCATGAAATTATCCCCAATAAATGATGCAAATGGCACGACATGCTCTTCTAAAATGTCTGTTATATACATCTGCGATGTAAGCCGACCGCGATCTATTCTAATTAATACCGTAGGAGCCTCTAAATTAATCCCACCCCACACCATTACCGAGCCGCTGCCATACTGTACAGTTCCTACAGTGTTACACTGTGCGTAGCGTTCCCCAGGCCTTCTATACACTCGATTTCTCCTGTCATCGGAAAAAAGACAGTACCTGGATTCATCGGTGAACAATATTCTTCCCCAATCGTTATTATTCCAATCGACATGTTCACGAGCAAAATGCAATCTTTGCCTTGTATGGTCTCTGGTCAATAATGGGCCAATTGGTGCCCTTCCAGGGTGTAGGTCGTTTTCGGTAAGTCTTCGTCTAATCGTATTTTCGCTGATTCTAAAGTTATAACGATCCAAAAATTCATTTTGTAGAGAAGTACTGGTATCAAACCTTTATCTCAGTCTACGAAGTGTCAAAAACCGGTCTTGATTATGAGTTGTAACCCTTCTACGGCCTTGACCGGTTCTTCTCGAGTTACTTCCAGTAACAGAGAAATGTGTTAACACTCTTGAAATGGTTGAGTGGGTGACGTTAAAACGTTCAGCGAGTTCTACTTGAGTGTAGAACTTTTTCGCGAAGAGTAACGATTCTAAAACAGTCACTTTCTGATAAATTTCGATTTTCTTGCTGCTGGTGGTTAATTTCAAAGAAAAAACACTTTATAAACTTAAAAGCCCTTTTAAACGTTCAGCACAATGTAATCCAACCCAACTAAATGAAGCAGAATTAGCAGGTTTTCAATTTTTTTGCAAAAAATGGTAAAAACATCAGCGTTTTTTACCGTTCTTAGGATACATTTTACAATATACCTGGGTAACAATAATATATTAGCACAAAAATCGAAACATTAAAATTATTTGATTTACCAGGGTTTTTAAAATTATGCGTTAATTTTGGGGTGCAGTGTAGATTCCTAGATATTTAAGTCTTGCTTTCTGCTTATTATTTTGCCATCAAATTCGATTTAACATCGTAGTGGGTATTAAGATGTTGTTATTTGTTTTTTTCTGCTGATACCATATACGACAAGGGGAGAGTCCGGAGGAATGGCTTCGATCGACCTTTGTAGCCATACCTCAAACACCAAATGCAAAACACTGTGATCAACACCGCTTAATAAGCTTGATAAATCACATTACCAAAGTTTTCACCAAAATAATACACAATAGAATATATAACAAATGCGAAGCAAATATATCGGATTCACAGTTCGGATTCCGAAGCGCATTGGGCACAAGAGAGGCGATCTTTAGTCTGCAAGTTTTAAGTCAAAGATGCAGAGACATGCACAAGGAAATCCACTTGTGCTTCATCGACTTCTCCAAGGCGTTTGACAAGGTCAAACATGATAAACCCATGGAAATGCTCAGGAAGATGCCTATTGATGGCAAGGATCTGCGCATAAAAACCATTTTCTATTGGAACCAAAGTGCTGAGATAAAGATGGGCAACTTACACAGTGGGAAGATAGATATTAAAAAGGGTGTATGACAGGGATGCGTCTTTATACCAACTATGACTTTATACCAACGGCGGAGGTTTTTGAGCCAGGACGTTCTTCGGCGAAGATCGAGAATCGATGCTTTCGTTCCATTTGGCAGGATACTGAAGATATACCATGGTAATAACCGCAATATTAATGGAATTTTGAGCGCTCTGTTGGTTGAAGTTTTTTTATCTTCTTAAATCATATATGTACTTACTTTATTCTTCTTTTGAGTTTCGAAACTAAGTCTCACTTTTGATTTACCCAAAAGCCCAAATATTTATATGATTGTAATCTCTTCACTATTTCTGCATCTATTCTAAAGTTGGTTAGATTGTTATCTATATCATTGCTTTTGCTGATGACTATCCATTTTTTTGTACTACATTTGGTCGTTTGACATTTAAGTCGAATGTCAGCGGTCTGAGAACCTAAATGCCAAATTACGGCTCTCTTATACAAAAACCACTCTTGAAGTCAAACTAAGGTTTGCTTATGTTTCTTCACATTTGCTATATATTTTGGAGTGAATAATTTTTAGAAACAATATTAGCACATGACTCATTATACTTGTTTTGTATTCTGTGAGAGACTTTTTTCTCTTGGGTATCTTGCTTTTCTGCAAAATGTTTTTTTTTTGGTAAAATTTTGAATTCGAATTCTAAAATTATGTGAATTGCGACAGCTTGAAGTAGAAAAAACATTAATGCGTTTTATTTTTCATTAACACCATTAATAATCTAAACTGATAAAATAATATTTCAGTGTCTTTTTTTATTATGTGTAACAAATAATTCAAACCATTTATTCATCTCTAATTAATCAATAAATAATAGAGTACATTAATCAACTAAGTATTTTAAAAATTAAAATAACATAGCGATAATTGACAGAAAAATAACTATTATCAAAAATAATAGTCCAGTCGTCATAGATTTTAACTGTAAAAATTATACGAATAAGCTGAATCCTCTAGAGAATGTAAATTTTGGACCCCAAATGATATGCAAAAAAGCTTACTACTTTTATTCCTGGCGTTCCCCTGAAACTCACCTTCGTAGGTCAATTGGTCAAACAATGGAAAAAGTCAATTTAATCTGTACGCCGTAGACAAAAATGTTCCAAATAAAAATGTATAATCCGTTCACAAATTATTAAGAGCACGAAATGAGCCTTAAAGTCATAAAACGGTCGTAAAATTTGTATCATCATAGACGTTTCTGAGGTATTGATTTATTAAGACTAATACGTTTTACATTTATTTTCCTTTCCAAAATGTTCATCAATAGTAATAATGTTTTAATACTAATATACTAAGCAAATAACTTTTTGGATAGTTCAATACTAAACTTCACATTTAATCACTTTACTAGAAAACCTGGAATTCATATCCGAAGGTACTATTCGTTGCAAGATAATAAGGATGAAATTATCCATTTTTTAAAAATATAATGGGTACAAAGATGCCGCCTTTGGCCACGTGCCTCGTCTGTTCAATTTATATTCGAAACTTAACTTGAAAGGGTAAAATTATTACAAACGAAAACAATTTTTTTGTTTAGTACGTTTTTGATCGCATGTAATTTACGGCTCGTCGGCGTTTCCGCGTCTACGGCAGTAATTGGCGTCTCTAATATTTCTTTGGCAAATTATATACAGTGCGTGAGTGATTTTTTCTTTCATATACCTACGAACACGTATACGTACCTAGGCTTCATCATCAACATTATCAAGTTTTACACCGGTACTGTTGCGTACAGTCAGTAAGTCTGTCTATTCACTAAGAGAGAAGAATATTATCTAAGATCCATACAAAAATTCCGGGCTAAATGAAGGCCAATCTTCTACCAGAATGAAACGTGGGTAAACTGAGGTCATAGTCTAAAAAAAATTTGGTCAGATAAAAATATATTAGGGTCCAGGCAAACCTTTATGGAAGGTTGGTCAACTCGTATCTCCCCACCTTCTGGTAAAGGCAGTAGATTAATAATTTCTCACATTGGCAGTAAAAAAGGATTTCTTAAGCATGGTTTGTTGGAATTTTAGTCAAAAAGCACAAAAGACTATCACGAGGAGCTGATGTTTTCGAAGAGTATTTTGAGCAGATGACTGAACACATACCACCAAATTCAAATAGTATTAGATAATGCACCTTATCAACCACGACTTGTAGAAAGACTTTCAACTTTATTCAATAAAGAATCTGAATAAAGTAAGAATGTTGCGATGTTACGTCTTTTCTGTCTTTTTTTATGGTGTTAAATCGTGGACCTTAAACGAAGATATGTGCAAAAAACTGGAAGCATTTGAGATGTGGCTATATCAGAGAATACTTAAGATCCCGTGGACTGACCGAGTCACAAATGAGGAGGTCCTCAGAAGAATGAATAAGAACCGAGAGGTACTGACCACCATTTAATTTCGAAAGTTACAATTCTTCGGACATATTATGCGAAATGAATCCCGATATGCTCTCCTTCAAGCCATCCTGCAAGGAAAAATATTTGGAAAGCGGGATCCAGGAAGAAGAAGAACATCTTGGTTAAAGAACCTCATAATCTTGTTGAACACAACATATGTGCAGTTTTTTCGCGCTGCTGCAGATAAGATAAAGATTGCCATGATAATCGCCAACATTCGTAACCGATAGGCATATTAAGAAGAATGACGAAACAAATCTTCAATGGCATAAGATCATAAAGGACATTGTTTAACATTGTTTTCCTTGTATGTAGTTTACAGTTGATCAATTTGTTCACGATTCTAAACTAATATTAATATTTCCGGTTTGTTTTTCGGGCGAGTTTATTTCAAATTAATTATTTACAGACCTGGAAAAATCACAAATCGAATTTTATTGTAAGGACGGTAAAACACTTCCTGAGCATCATGGTGTGGTTTATCATAAGCAGTCAAAAAACTGGTAGACTCTACGTTGTCAAAGAAACAAAGCTGAAGGACCAGTACTCGAAAGTGCTCTAAACAAAAATGTTTCCTAGTTTCAGGAGTAGTTTTTGAATAAGAGTTCCATGTTTATGCATGAATCGGCCTTGATATAAGAGAAAAACTTATAAAATGTCTTGCTGACAACCAGATAAAGGTGCTCGACTGGCCTAGTAATTTCCCAGATCTGAATCCAATAGAAAATCTTTGGAAGCTCATGAAGAAAGAAATGTTTAATAAAATGTTAACAGATAGTAAGCTTAATAGCAGTATGGCACAGAAGTGGTACAACTAAACAAAATAGAAAGTATGCCAAGAAGGTGCCAGGCAGTCATTGCTGCAAAGGGTGACACTACCAAGTATTAGGCTTAAAGCATAATTTTTAGTGTTTTTTCATGTAATTACTTTTTTTTTAATATTTGTAAACTTTTAAAGGTTCTAAATCATAGTAAACTACAATTAAGCACAAAAATATATTTTTTATAACTCTATTATATAACATTATTAAACAAAAAGTAAAATTTTATGGGGTGGCTCTAATAATTTGATCGCCCACTGATATATATTCCCAAATATTGTCCGAAGAAACTAAGAATAGCTGCAACAAAGATCCCATTTAAAAAGTAAATTTTCACCTTTACTATATAGGTAGCAAGAGACTGATGTCGTGTTCTCTTGGTTTGTCAGCAGTTTTTCCGGCTTTCACATTTACCTCGGGCGGTATTGTTGGATATAACTTTCTACACAATAATGACGAGATGGATTTTTAACAATGAATGAGTTACGAATACGCGAAATCAAACACAATCTCAGAGATCACGCAAATACGAAATCGATTGCAAAAGAGACCCAGATGCAAACGGCAATTGCTAAAAAAATATGGGGCATTAAGTGTTTTGTATAAAAATAGAATTGGCGTTGACAAATAATGCGAAAATTCAATAAAAGGTAAATACATAATGCTATAAACAAGATCAGTACTTAATTTTTTTTTTTTATATATTAATTTGCTATACGATTGCAGACCAAAATATGTGGAAGAAACAATAAGCACATATATTTGAAGGACTGCAAAATAGTGGGTGAAAGGGATTTTCAAATTTCAATTTAGGATAGACATTGCACTACCAAATTATAATAATAATAATAAATGTTTTAATTAACAAACAAATTAAATTTTTCTTTACAATAAAATATAATAACAGTAGGGCGAGATTCAGTTTGTATACCACTGTGTAACAGCGGCATACAACTGCTTTTCTACCTAAACTTTCGAAGATGGGATAGAAAGACTATGTCTAAATAATGAAATTATTGTATTTTACAACGAAACATAAAAGTATTACATAATAAATGTATAAATTATAAACTATTTATTCTTTTTTTAATTCTTAAGTATCTTCTTTTCTAACACTAAACTTCTTTTAATAACAACAGATTTCTTTCGTATATCCTTCCGCTTGCAAATAGGCAAGGCCTTGCCATTTTTAAGAAGATGTTTCGGATAATACTTTCTATTGATCCTAAATGTTCCACAGCTGAAAGTAGCGTTTGCCAGTAAGGTAGATAGCAAGTTAAACGATAACAAATAGTTATCAAAAAATATACAGTACCCTTTATCGGAAAATGATTTTGAAAGATGCAGTACTGTTCTTTCGCCTAATGTGCCTTCTTCTTCTCCGGAGGTTCGTAGGTTCCTCCTTCATAAATATTGAAATATAACATATATCCAGAGGCAGAACATGCTATTACCCACACCTTGAAGCCTCTTTTGGTGGGCTTCATTGGCATATATTGCTTCAAACTTGATCTAACTTTGAAGCCCACCATACTTTCGTCTACTGCCAAATTGCGAGACCGTGAAAACGATTTTAAAAATTTATTAGAAAAATGAGAAAGTAATGGTCGTAATTTGTATAGTTATTATACCCGTAGTTATATTATACCCGGGTGTTATTTTTTCTAGACATTGCTTGATTATCGTTCAAGTGTAAAAAGAGGAGAATTTTCAGAAATCTCTTTTGAGTCATTAAGTTTGCCACTTTGTTTACTCTGAAATTTTCATTCACAGGCCAGTAAAGTCTGATACTAGGAAGTCGATGAATCACAATTACAATTAGTATACCTATCAGAGCTTTGAGCTTAGTTACGTTTAAATTGAGTTCTGTACCTTTCTCATGAGCATACTTATTCGATTCCTAGACTGTTTTGTCTAATATAACATCGTCTAAAAACACATTCAAAAATTGGGAAGGTTTATCTAGATCGCAAGTTGTTGAACCAAACGGTCGAGAGAAATTATATTGGTTATAAGTAGTTGGAATGCATGTCTCTTTTTCTAAAAACATAAGGATCATTGCATGAGACAGAATTCGTACTTGCTTCAGATGAATTAGAATCTAAATCTGATTGGATAAAGTCAAGCAATAATTGGCCTCTTGCTAGTAGTTTTTCTAAGCTGTAGGTGGGGTCAACAATAAAATCATCACTATCATAAGGTAACAATAAAATCGTCACTATCATAAGGATCACTATCAGAGCCTTAATGGTAATCACATGAACGTGATAGCCTCTCAGGTTTTTCATTTGTGGAAACACATCCAGCGGTGCTTGGACCAGCTAAAGGTGTTGAACAGCCACTGCTTATAGATGTAACAGAACAAAATGTAACTGTAGTACCTTCGGTACCACTTTTTCCATCATCATCAAAGTCAAACGCTTGTTCGTCTGTAATTCCATCGATCAGTTCATAAACTTCATCGGAAGTTATATTTGATATATCCAAAGTTTTTAGAAATGCCATATTCTGTAGGTAAAATAAAAATATTTGTGATGTCGACCTTACTTGTACAACAAATAAAGAGTAATCGATGAGTCTGTTAAACAGAAAAGTTATTCAAGCTAATAGTTGCTTTTTGTACAATTTCGAAAATGTGACTTATTTTTGCTATGCAGTAAACGTGACCCAAGTTTAGAACTAAGTAAAAACATATACAAAACGGTAGCGAAAAATACTTTCTATACACTATTTTACAATGATTATGTATAATTATGTGTCATTATATTAGATAATATTTGAAATAATATTAAAAAATGTAACCTCACTTCACGCAAATTCTATGTTATGCTTACCTTATACTGTCTGAAATGCAAAAATGGTAAACAAAATGTTGAAAATCGTTTTAGAAATCCAACTTAGGATACACATACAATGATAAACATTAATTATTTCAATAATATTTGTATTAGAAAAAGTAGTACAACCACTCGAATATAACACAATTGGAAACTGCTGAATTTTTATGCATTACAAACGCGTGGTGGTCACCAGAATGATTACTTATTGCTAAAAGCGCGCGCAATTAAATGAATGGCTAGTCTCGTGGGCACCAACCATTTCAGTGTGATATTAGATATTAGATTTTGTTACACTAAGTGATATTAGTGTAACAAAAAATGTGTAAGAATATAACAAAAGTGTGTAAAGCTGGCTAGCAGAAGGTGCCGAAAAGTGACTACTTAACACTCAAAAGAGGATTCGGCCAATTTGCATGCCCTACAGAGACCGTAGAATAAGAAAATGAATGACAAGGTTATAACAAAAATATAGGAATATAACTAAGATAAATAAAAGTGATTATAGAAGTTGCTCCAAAATGTGAGTGGGCGCCAGGAAAGTATTTACATAAACTTTCCAAGGTATCTTGTAAAGCTATGCGCTGAAATAAAAAAAAGGATATAGGTATGAATTGAAATATTTAATTTTCACCAAAACTTTAATCCCTAGCTAAATATATACAATATAAATTTATCTTAAAATACCCACCACCAATTATGTACAGTCAACTTAATTATATACAAAAGATAAATGCCCTGGTTATACCCAACTGATCATTGATGATCTAAATTTACAAATAACAAAATATGGGGAAATGGTAATGATTGACCTAAAAAAAGGTAATTTACTTGCCTCAGAGATGCAACTCTGTATTTTGGCTTTCAATTGAATGTAATTGTAACAAGTAATAAGGACACTATCTTGACGAGATAAATGTCCAAACGTTTAAATATATAATAATAATAAAATCTTAAAAAAAATAACTCTCTGATTAAATGTGTACACATGAAACCATACAAATGAGTTAACAGGGAGGATTTAAGACCTCAACCTACTTAGTCTCTAACTATAATTAAGTATTATTTCGGAAAAAAAATGATGGTTTCTTTATATTATTAAGCAAAAGAAAGGTATGATTAAACGTTCAAAACAAAAAATATTATATATAAAAAATTTAAAGCTAATAAACAAACTCAATCCAGGTTTACTATATTCTAAAGGAAGATAATTCCCGCTGACTTTTTAAAAATTGTTCGGCAATCAGAAGGTTAGACCTGGACCTCTGGGGAGCAGCTACGGCAAGAAAAAAAAAACAGGCCTGGAACCAAGTGTAACCGGACTAGGTTTCAACTTAATCCTTCTTCTTTAAAATTAGTCCAAAAAAAAGGTAGGCTAAAAAAACATTTGTTTTAGAGTTCTTTCTTATTCTTGAGACAGAGTTGGGAAAAACACAAGGTTTATGAACCTTGAAAGGTTTTATAAAGGTTACTTATGAAGTGTGAGAGCAAAAAACTTAATGGTTTTGTAGATAATGTGACCGTCGTATGGTTTGACAATATTTCAAGTAAAATGGATTAATTATATCAACAATTATAACGAAAAGCATGATATGGAGAATAATATATTTTATAATATAAAGAACAGTATAAGGCAGATTATTTTTAACGATATTCTTAATAGCAATTTTAACGATAGATAATTACTTATGTTTTTAAGGCCGGTACGTAAAATTAAAGTAAATATGATTTTATATCAATTAACACTTTCGATTTACATGTTGAATATTTCTTAATGAAATGATGGAAAACAGTTCAGATAAATAGATCGAATCAACTGAAACGTGACAATTCAGCATCTCAAAATGGCTGATGGGTTTTATTATTTCCGTTTTATTGATAATTTTATAAACTTACCAGATCAAGGTGGCTTTAAAACAAACAGGAAACTTATAAAAAAGAACCCCAAACTAAAACTTCTCTATTACTTCTTCTCCATAAATGAAAACTTAAAAACCATAAAAAAAAACCTTTTGTAAGTCGCCTCTCTCTCCTACCTTTAAACTTAAGTGCCTTTCAGGAACGTCGAAACAGAAGTGATCGGTAGTCGCTAGCTTTGAACCAGCTAAACTATGGTTGCAAACCTGAACGCTTGGTGTCGCTGTTTAATACCAACTTAAATTTTAAGAATTTAGAAAATCATTAAGAGGATTTGATTTCAAAAATTTAATTTAAAAATATTTACGGATTATTCAAGTAACGGACTCGTTACCTTAGGAACATTCCTTCATTAAAACCTTTCTAAATTTTTACTATTGTGATGTTTACGGTGGTGAGTACAGAGATCACTAACCGCTAAAGGCTTAATATAAGAAACATTTGAGTATTTACTGATTAAAAAAATCGATACGTTTTTGGCAAAGTAACGTAAGTCACCAAAAACTATTTGTAGAAAAAACAATTTTTTAATTCAACCTGGTTAAACTTATTTAAATTATGACTGAAAAAATGTATCCTACTTGTCCTGAAAAAGGTTTAAATTAATTCTAGGCTTACTACACTTTGGCAGTACCTTTTTAACAATAATAGTGTTAGTTTAATTGAAAAACATGATTTTCGCCAAAAATGTCACTCACGTTACTTTGCCAAAAATGTATCGAAATGTTAAAACTGCTATCCCGTCAGAAATATAAATGTTCTCAATATCTAAAATATCCACCAATTTTTACAACTTTGCTTGCGAATTAGCTGTTAGTTAAAAAATTAAATTCTTAGTGTAATTTTATGTTTTTTTAGAGCAATCACCTTTCTCAATTCTTTTTATTGTCCCCTGCATATTTAATACACCAAGAATCTGTGTTCTAACTGAAACATTAGTTAATGGGATAAAGCTGAATTTGGTCTTATGTATTGTGTGGATCCTAACACAGTTTTACTATTTAGCTTCTGCAATTACCTAAGTAGAGATATACCTCATGTTACAAACTAATGAAATAATTACCCGCCAACGTGTATTTACCGATTTTAATTTAAAGGGAAGAGGCAACAGGGACAAGAAATGTGATATTTATGTAGTGTTGTTTCGCAGACCGACTCTTGGCCAAGAGTCAGTATGATATAATTTGGGTTCGGGAAGTTTCCCGGAAAATTCCTATGTTTGAAAATACTTTTTACGTTTCTAAACAAAAACAAAAGCTTGTGTGTGTAGTATTTGGATCAACTATAAAAGCTATTTTAAAATACTCAAATACTACTACAATACTATTACAAAATTAAGTATATGTATACACAGGTATACACTCTAGTACACAGGGTATTTTATTATTATGTGTTAACAAATTTAACTGGGAGATACTTGGATAAAAATAAGATTTAATAAGAAATTTTAAAGAAGAGTTTATAGAAGAAGAAAAGATCTCAGAGTTTATAGATCAAACCAGATTCTTGAAACCATAGAAAACAATGAGAACATGAAAGTACTAAAAACATGTAAATCCACTGACAGGAAAAAAAATCATAAAGCTAAAAGACGACCGTGGAACATTGTGCTCGCATAAGGAAGAGATCGTTAGAGAAATCCAAAAATTTTATGAGAAGCTGTATACTTCTACTATTCCGAACCCCGGTATACCAACAAAACATATCTTAAATGTGGGCTCAGAGGACTTCCCTGAAATAATAACATCAGAAATTAGAGCCGCCCTAAAACAAATGAAAAATGGGAAAACACCAGGAGAAGATAAAATTACTTCAGAGATGCTAAAAATGGGAGGCACTACATTAGAAGAGGCAATAAGAGCATTACTTAATAAATGCCTATTGGAAGGACAAATACCGAAGACATGGACAAAATGCGGAAGTCATTCTACTCCATAAAAAAGGGGACGCCGCAAATATATAAAACTACCGACCAATAAGCTTATTGTCACACCTTTACAAACTACTAACCCAAATAATAACAAATAGATTGACAGCTAAACTAGATGCATACCAACCAGTGGAGCAAGCAGGCTTTCGTAAGGGTTTTAGCACTATCGATCACTTGCAAACAATTCGGACCATTATTGAAAAAACAATAGAGTACAACATACCACTACATCTGGCATTTGTCGATTATCACAAAGCATTCGACAGTATCGAGAAATGGGCTTTCTTAACAGCATTGGACGACGCCAGAGTAGATTCAAGATATGCTGCCCTCCTTAAGAATATATACGATGATGCTACTTTTCACGTAAAAATAGATGATGATCTGGAAACTATGAAAATAGACCTTGGCAAAGGTGTGAGACAGGGCGACACCATCTCACCCAAGTTATTTACTTTGGCATTAGAAAATGTTTTCAAACAACTAAATTGGGCCGAAAATGGATTAAAAATAGATGGAGTATATCTTAACCATTTGCATTTTGCAGACGACATAGTACTAATAAGCACAGATATCCATGAACTAAAATCAATGCTACAAGATTTAAATCACAAATCGAATCAAATAGGATTAAAAATAAATCTCGACAAAACAAAGATATTAAGCAACAGCCTAGAAAACATCACGATAGATAACATCAATATAGAAAAGGTAGAACAATATATATATATATATATATATATATATATATATATATATATATATATATATATATATCTAGGACATGCAATTAAAAACGAAAAGGAAAATCAAACCCTAGAAATTAAAAGAAGGACACAATTATCATGGGCTGCTTTTGGTAAGTTGAGCTTCATTTTAAAAGACAGAAAAATCCCAATTCACTTAAAACGAAAAACCTATGACACTTGTATACTACCAGTTGCAACTTATGGATTGGAAACTATGGCAATAACAAGAAAAATGGCAGAACAATTAAGAGTAACTCAACGGGCCATGGAGAGGGCCATGTTAAATATAAGCCTCAGAGACAAAATTCCTAACACCGAAATACGTCGAAGAACTAAAGTAACCGACATCATGGGAAAAATAGCGACATTGAGATGGCAATGGGTAGCACATGTAGCAAGACAAGATACCAACAGATGGTCTCATAAAGTGACATTCTGGAGACCTCGAGAAACAAAAAGAAGCGTGGGAAGACCTAAAAAGAGATGGATAGACGATATAACTGCTGTAGCTGGAAAGCAGTGGATGAGAATTGCAAAAGATAGGGAAGCGTGGAAGCAATTGGAGGAGGCCTATGTCCAACATTGGATAAATGAAGGCTGAAGAAGAAGAAGAAATTTTACATACATGTCACTCCGTACCTTTCTACATCAATGATACATATATTTTCTTCTTGTTCGTATGTCATATGCTTGCCCGTGCGTTGGCGATTGTCTGTACTTTTTAAAACATCCGTAGGGTGGTATTTTAGGCTTTTTTAAATAGTTTGGGAGAAGATACCACGAACAACAGTGGTAAAAGAATTATAGATTTATGCAACCAAAATCAACTCAGAATCTTAAATAGACACTTTCCACATAAACTGATACACAGCTATACA